>JBCNYG010000021.1:47997548-48031363 GCA_039654305.1 Porochilus rendahli | reverse complement strand
TATATATATATAAAGAAGACTACAGTTTGCTCCCTACAGACCTGTTTCGTGGTTGCCCACATATATATATATAGCTCCTACATTTTTGTGACCTTACTCTGACCTTCATATTTGATCCAGACATTCCAAAATTAAATTACTTTTGGGGCTAAGGTAGGGCAATGTCCTCACCAAGTTTGGTAAAAAAAATCCATGCCCAGGTGTGATCAGGATTTTGTTCAGAGTCAAACTGACAAACAAACACTATAGATTACAATATCTCCACCAAATCTGTTTATATATATATATATATATCACCCTTCGAGATGTTAGTTTTCTCTACACTCACATCATCTTAAACAACTAATTCACTGATATTTTTAAACATGTTGATATCTAAAAAAGAAAAAAGAACACTTAACACTCTTAACCTTTATAGATGAGATCACTAACTGACGGTACGTCTCACTGACGTGGTTGACTGTAGTAACCCGTGACCCAGGATCGCAGGCACTTCACTGCTCAGGCCAGTTGGTATTTGGTTCTGATTGGTTAGATTACAGCACTGAGGCTCATGCGCACTTTGAGCGCTAATGAACATGAATTAATATCCTCCATGATGACAACAAACTCTGTGATCCACTTCTCTCCCCATCAGTCATGCAATGCATTTGGGCACTTTCTTTGCTGTTCACTTTTTCATATTGACTTTACTTCCCCATCCCTCATATACAGCAAGAAACCACAACTCAGGGAAAAAACAGAATGTGGGCTAGTAGTGATGGGAATTCCAGAGCATTGTGAGTCACTGAATGATTCACTGCGTTTTTAAATTAAGCCAAAATAAACTTTTTAGTGAAATCTTTCTGATATCTAATCATCATTACAGCCTGTTTCGCATTAGTTTGCTCAGGTTACCAAAACTCCTCCGATCTTGAAATGTTTCATTTAAAACTATTATAAGATTAATAGTATTATCCAATAAAGAATACAGAATTCTGAAGCTATTTTTAATCACAGAATCCATAGTGCATTTATGTGTGGCGTTCCTATCTCAGTCTGAATTGGTTTCCTCGGGGTGTTCTGGTTTTCTTACACAGTCTAAAGACATGCACGTTATTATGTCATGCTTTTATCATATTGATTATACTGTACGTATTACTGACAGGATTCCTTCTGGATTCGTTTATATAGTTATAGCTAACTTCTCATATATAGACTTATATAAATTTGTAATTTTTCTTTATTAAAACTTTTATCGTATTCTTTACTTGGTATGGAGCAAGATCTCTGGGATCAATAAAGTATTCTGATTCTAATTAAGTCAACCACAGAATTTCAGTACAGACAACATGAAATTCTTAGAACATCACACTACTGTTTTTAAACAGTTTTTTTTTTTTAAACACTGTTTTTAAACCATTTAAAGTTTTATTATATACTACACAAAAACTACTGGTTATTACAGCCGTTATACTTATTATTTATTTATTTTAAATACTATCCTGTTTATCTGTTCAGTTTTATACTCAGTAAACATTAACCCTTGTGAAGTCAGCCTATGAATAATGTCATTTTGGTTATACAGAGGTCTTTTGGTGGAGAGTTCCAGAGCAGAACGCGCTATAGGTCTATTATATATCCAAAACATTATTGTACATTTGGGAATAACATGCCTTGTATTTGACAAGCGGAATAGTATTCCTTAAATAACTGGGGTTACAGTCTGCAAAAAGTTCAAGAAACCCTGCCAGTCTGTTTGTCCACTTCATCTACTAGTCATGCAGCTACTACACTCATTTACTGTATGTTTGTTTACAGTAAAACATTTGTAGGTTTTATCTTTCAAAGCCTGCAGGAGGCATGGTGAATCCACACTTCGCTACAACAGGACAGAAAATAATGGCTGTGGTCATAAGACAAAGAGCAGTGTACACACACGTACACACTCGCTTAAACATGGACAGTGGTTGCTTTCTCGATGTGGGGGGGTCAAGGGTCATATCCGGATCATTCGTTACCCCTTTGTTCATTGTGCCTGCTGGTGAAATCTTCTCTCTCGCCACGGTCTTCAGTGATAAACAAGTCCATTCCTTATGCGTTTAAAAAAATCTAAATCATTAAAAAAACTCAAACCAATTCAATCTTTATATATTGTAAAGAAAAATCCTTTAATCTTTCAGTTTTAATATCGTGACAGTTTTATTAATATTGACAATTTGGTTTTGAAGTTTTACATTTTAATATTATGATAGTAATAATGATTTTTCTTACAGCAGTAATCTACAGTAATAGATGCATAATAAAAATATGATTAATACAACAACAACAAATTCAGATTTATCTGTCATGATGACTGATAGCCACTAAAGGGAGCTGTTTGTTTTGAAAGTGCTCCTGTAAAGAATTGACTCCTCCTTGTTGTTTGTATTGTTTTCAAGTTCACCTCTTGGACTAGGCCTCTAATATTTATAGAAGCTTATATAAATAGACACAGCAACAGTTTTGATTGGCTTGAATTTATGTTTCTTTATCAGTCACCGCAGCCCCAGACAGAAACAGATCACACAATTTCCCACACTGTATGTAATATCAGGGTCATTTCTTATTGGATATGTTGAGTTTATTTTCACAAACACCACAAAAGATAACATACTAATAAAAAAACCCACATTGTTGCCATTTTCATATACTTTACAGAACAGTGCTAGAAACATTTTCCTTTTTTTGAGTTCAGCATTTGCAGGAACACACAGTCAAAATAGGGTGCTCAGCCAAAGTTGCCCTGCTGACCTGACACCATGATAATGTATGCAAATATGCAGGCAAAGACCGGCCCAAACAAGCCGAGGCTGGCCAAATCCTGAATGTGGCACTCCAGTTCACACTCACTCACACACACTCATGACAATGTGCCGCGATGTTGTCTGTTGAAAATTTCACTCTCTCAGGTGACTCCATGACCAGTGATGGCTTTGACCCTTTTTTGCACTAAACTGTTGACTCACTTTCTGACTTAAGTTTCTGTTTTGACGTGACATTCGGTTTCCTCTCATATATATAATCTATTACAGGTATCACACTGTGTTTCTGAAAAACCCTGGCGTGTAAAGAGTAATTACTCTAGAGAGACTTATCACTCTCCTGATAGACTACCTGCTAGTATAGTTTATTTTATTATCCTTTCAATTTATATGGTTTCAAATCTACAGCTATCAAAATAACCAGCTACGGATGCATTTTTAATGAGTTGGCAATTTTATAGAATACATTTTTGTTAAAACGTACATTACTGGTAGTAGAAAGATTTAGAGCGTCGTAACTGTGTCAGGACACAAATCATCAACATCTTAGATAAGATACCCTAATTCAGGTTAACACATTGACTATGCTATCTGCTTCAAATAAACGCATCATTGTGTAATCACGCCACATTTCATGGGAACATATAGGCAGAAAGCATAATTTTAAGCAAGCTTGTTTCTTAATAACACACTGATTTTGTAACACAACAAACATTTTACAGTAATAATATCTTCCCAAGAACTTCATCTGGTATTTCAACTAGAACATACATCACCATGTGTTCCCCCTGAACCCTCTTAACGTCTGACCTCCTGTCCCCTCTGCACCACTGCTTGGAAAGGGACACTCTCTCTCACACACCCACACACACACACACACACTCACTCTCTACACCACCACCTGGCTCTATTGTGTCAGTGTGTTTTTGTTTGTTTGTTTGCTTGCTTGCTTGCTTTTGTAAAAGTTGGATGTTGAAGAGAAATGTTTCAGTACTTTTCAGGAATGACCCTGAGGAAAGTTTAACACTTAAATCACCCTACAGATCAAAACTTAAGATCATATTGTCACCAAAAATCAATAAAATGCAGTCAGTAATGGGCACAAAGTACTAAATAATGTAAGTAATGCTAAACTTAAAAAATGTGACTATTATAAACTGTAAATGTAAATGCAGTCCACATCCAGCCTGATATACTTCTTTCTAAAGTACTCTATCACCGGTGAGCAGTAGAATAACAAACGAGCTGAAGATTCCACGCCCCTTCCCACTGTTTGTCCCTCTTCGAAAGAATCCTTCCCCAGTTCCTAGAAAGGAGAACACCCTCTTGCTTTGCCACTGACCTGGAAATTTCTTCAGATATTCTTGACATTGACTTTCACCCACTAAAAAAGTGAACATTCAAGCCTGGTACTGCTGTTATCAGCTTATTCCAGACATATCCGTTTGTCTGTTATTACAACTTTATAGCAGCCGTCATACTTTTCTCATTCATGGTGAGCACAATTACAGGAGACTACTGGTAAGGGCTGCAACAGGACGTTGGGCCCCTGACTTACACACCCCAGGAAGTATGGACCCATCACTAGTCACATCACTATGTACCTTAATCACACTAAAACTGCACACATGCACGTGCAGTATTGCTTTGATCATGATCACAGTCCATACCAGTTCACTACAGCATGTGCATTGTGCGAGACGGATCCCATGTGGACACTTTGGTGCGTTTACTGTGAATCAAAAACATACAAACTATTTAACATTTACATTCTTATCCTTTGTTCTGTTCCTGCACTATAGTCTTTTTCCTGCCTACACCAAAATCCTGTATTTTTCCATCAAGTGACGTTCAGGCAGATTTGTACCACGTGACATCTGGGGGGGGCGCTAATTCACAGCCTTGGCAAAAAAAGCTTTAGCGTCATCACGTGGTCATGTCATTCGGAATGTGTCAAAGTCACATGTTTTTGGTAAAAACAAACAAATACGCCGAATGACGATAATGCAGCAAACGGGATGTGAGTTTTATTTCATAGTCACGGCGCGAGTTTATCATCTTATTCCGCCGTTTAATCCGCCTGAGATCGCGCGCGCGCCTGAGGCCGGCCACGCCCCCTCGGTGGCGAGTGGAAATTTACCAGCTTACCATCAGCCCCGAGTACAAGCGCAGACATCCGCCACAGAGGGATTGATAGCCCTGATCGCCTGGTCAGTAATCTGCACTTCCCTTCTCCCTCCTCAGACCAGTCTGACCCGGTCTTCAAAGGTTCATTTAAGCAAACCGACTCCACACAACTTACTCTCTCAGAAGCCTAACAGCCTCTGATTCACCGCGGCGCCGACTTCTTCAAACAAACCAGCAATCGGACGAAAACACACTAGCAGTATGTTAATAATAATCACTTTTCCATTTATCCGGACATTAATGGTAAAATGTTAAACTCCACTCTGCAGTGAGTCCGCCTGATCTTTTTCTCTTCACAAGGGCGGAGCTGTTGTTGTTGGGAGGGGGGGTACGAAAAATTGATTTAGATTTGATTGACAGGCATGAGCGCCTATGTAACGTCAGCGCGGGTGCTCTTGTTTTCGGCTGATCCAATAGTGTCAATGGATGGGCGTGACGTTAATCCAAACTTTTTCGCGGCGCCGATGGCTGAAAACTACACCGAGATGGAATCTCCCAGTCTGAACCGGTTTCAACCGGTTATGAGTTTGTTGCTTGTGACGAGAAGAAGAAGGCACAGACAGACTCAACGGTCTCTCTTTATATCCACCTCTCTCTTACACTCTCTCAGTCTCTGCAAAGAAAAAAATACAAGTAAAAAGACCAGATTTGTTGAACAAGGTTAAGTTTATTTCGTAAAATGACTCGGCTTGAGGAGATACCTTAGCTTTGCCGTGATTGTAAGTGCGCTGCAGTGGTCCTTGTCAGAAACCTACTAGCTGAAGCTAGCATAACGTTTTACTCTCAGGAGCAGTGAGGCTAGTGTTCCTAATTCATCCAGGCATCAGCGGTACTGGAGCTAGTTGAGGTGACATAAAGGGTTTTTTAGCAACTCTGGCAGAAAAAGCAGACCTTTCTTTCAAAGGCTTGGACTTTCGGTAGGTAACTGATCCAAGTGTGGGTTGAGAAAATGAAATAACTAATAACTTATTGCTGTATGTGTGAGTGTGTTGTGGAGAAGACATTTATTTCCTAGTTTGCATGTCCTACTTTTATCAGAAACAGATAATCCAGTTGCAGGTTTAATCACCTGCTTGGCTTGCTTGTTAGCTGTGTCGCTAATGTTACACTAACTTAAGTTTAAACTGCCTGCTAAGCCATTACAGTGTAAAGATCTCTCTTCCTCACTAGTTTTCTATCGTTTTAAAGTGATGGCCAGTCTGTAATTAGGTGGATTGGTTTTCTTTTTTTTGTTTTATGCCTTCTCTCTCTCGCGCTCTCTCTCTGTCTCTCTGTGTGTGGAGAGAGCATGCTGTTGGGTGGGAGGGGTTCACCAATCCTGCACTTCTTTGCTTGGAAACATTGGACACGTCTGATGAAACTGTCAGTGTTTTAAATGATATGTGATATATCTAAATGATCATATTTTTTAAGAGCATGGTATGAAAGGAAGCTTTCATACTGTGCTCTTTTTAGGCACTTATTAATATTGTAAGAAAACTTAACCAAGTCGATAAAGGGATGAATGAGTACATATCCTTTTGTCGTGTTTCATTGTTGTGGTATGTTGTTCATCTCTCCTGTATATAGGTGCATGAATTAGTCAAAAACTTTGACATTATTCTATTAATGAAAGCTTATTCATAGATATGAAATATTAAACCAACCCCATGGGCTCCTGTGCAAACACAAAAATTATATCATCTCTTTCTTCAAAGATGTGACTGGTTTTAATATTACTGGAAACATCTTGTTTGTTTTGTTGATATTTTTATTCTCTTGGGTATAAGACTGACCAATGGATCAAGCTTTACAGCTGTGTTTTCCATGCAGCTTGATTACAGAAAGCTTATTTTTCAGCAGTCATTCTACTGCCAAAAAAATCGCCCCCTAAAACTGAGTTAGGAGTAAAACAGTGAAATGGTTTGTTGAAACGGCCTCTGCACAGACAGCTGATCAGTACGCATGCGTTGTTGCATCATGCATGTTAGGCTACTTAATGACATGCTGAGGAAAGGTTTCAGATTCGGTCTCAAGGCCACACCTATCAGTGACAGATGTAAACATTGAGGCATCAACCAGAGGAGATAGTTTGCACGTGTTCTCATTGAGAAAATCGAGATCAGCGTCCTCGTAGGATTCAGACACGTGCAGGACGTTTCCACTGTCAAACATCAACGCATTGAAAATGTCGAGTACCTTCTCATTGTTTCGTCTTCGTCGTCTATTGAGCTTCGAGACTTGTTTTTAATTATTGATTATACGTATCACATGTCCAGGATAGAATGTAGAGCTTTTTTTTTATCTGTTTGTCCTGAAGCAGTAACCAGATCAGCAAACCATTGTTGGACATTTTTAATTCAGTTTCTTATGTTCAGGTGTTTTAATTTGAGGTTCAGATAAATATTAGCGTACAGATCTTAAGGGAATGTAAACTCCATTGTGATTGGGTGATATAAGGGTATAATATCAACACCACTGATAAATTACATCACTGTGCACTTTTCTGAGATCTCAACAATGTATCATGTGTTCTTATTATTATAATTTATAATTTTTTTGTGTGTGTGTGTTTTTTTTTAAGAATCTGTAGAAAAGTTTAGGCTTTTTAATTATTCTTGAAAGCAGTTTGCTTTTGTTTTTCTTGCAGTTATTTATAAAACAAATATAATACTACCATGAACCACAGCATGCATCGGTAAAATTCTTATAAGTTTAGAGATACAATCTTTTTATTATATCGCCCTCATTGTAGATTACTTCTGCTCTGAACATCATGTGAAGATTTGACGTGATGATGCAGATTACAGTACAAGATAATGCACAAATCGAAACAGATATGGTTGGGATGTTTATATGTTTTATGTTCAGTGTATATCATGCAAGTTCTTTCATGGTGCTTCTGAATTGTGAGTTTGGAGATCATTTAATTTTGGGAAGAAAAAATGTTGACATTCAGGATTGTCAACTCATTGCTTGCCTCCAAGGAAATTTTTACTTTTGTTGTGATCATCCTAAAGCCCTGCGTGCTATGATAGTCAAAAAACAAGTTACTGATCATATTTCATTGTTGGATTTTAAAATGCTAAAAAAAACTAGGCAGGAATCCAAGTTTAAATTAGATTTTCTTTTTTAATAAAAAAAATGTTTATGCAGAGTGATCTTTTGTCATCATAAAATCTGCTGTAAGGTGTGTGTTTAGAGAGATAAAATGTCCTGTCATATCTATATCATTAGTCTTTCACTGAAAATGTGGGCGTTGTCTGTATTAGTTTTTTTCATATAAAGAAATTGTTCAGCTCATTTCACGTGACGTTGCCTTGTTGGATGTTTACTGCCCCGAAAAGGCCTCACCAGCCTTCCCCTGTCCCTACAGAGCTCTATGCCAGCAGTAATGACAATGTTAGCTGACCATGCAGCCAGACAGCTGCTGGACTTCAACCAGAAACTGGACATTAATCTCCTGGATAACGTGGTTAACTGCTTGTACCATGGAGTAGGACCGCAGGTAAGAATTCAGGCCCTGCTTTGGACAGCAGGCTCATCAGGGCTATGATTATTTGTTTGTGACTTTTTTTTTATTAATAAATCTGAGCAAGCACAGTCTTTTTAGAATTTTATCAATTAAAAAAAATCTTGTAGAGCTTTAAATTCTGTGTTATGTTATTGAAATTGTTCTGTTGTGGAAGATCTCTTAGTTACAGGAAAATATGTGATGTTTAGGGAAAATGTGTATTAACTGCAGGGCTGAATAAATGTTTAAATGGCCAACACTCTTGTGGTGCGAGATAATTTTCTTCCAGCTTTGTTCTGAAGCTTCCTTAAAAGTTCTTGAGATTCAGAACTGAGTGTTGTTGTCCACCCCCCTGCCACACCCGCACACAACTAACACAAATTTTTGTGAAACATGACACATGCTAAAATTAGGAAAACTGGCCTCGGTAAATTCCTGAGAACACTCCTTTACAACAACTTACAACTTCAGCTCCTGACACCATTTGCTTTCTGTATAGTACAGAGTTTGTGTGCAGAAATGATTAAAAAAAGTTTGTGATTTTTGGTATTTCAAGTCCACAGTGTGGTAAACGCGCGGCTGACCATTGGACTCGTATGTGGTGTGGTGTTGTCATGTGCTGTAGCTTTACAGTTTACACAACTTCAGTGGGGAAAAATCAAAAAAATCTCTATTACCACAGTTTTCCAAATCAGAATCGTTGGAGTATAACAATTTGAGTGTCCTGCACTGACCCCTGACCTCAACACAGACAGAACCCTAAACCTCCATCACTGCCTGATCTTACTGATTCTCTTACAGCTGAATAAACACACATCATTGCTGCCTAAAATCTTCCCAGAAGAGTGGGGCAATTACATGTGGGTGTGATAATTATTCAATCGCATACTTTTGGTAATGTCTAGCTCATTGTATTCATGTTTCCTGCAGCCACCTGTGCGTGGTGCACGCCCATAAAGAACAACATCAGTGGTGATACAGCCACAAGCCAAACTGGTCATGAACTTAACATCTTATCAGGTGCAAATGTGTTCCGTCTGTATTCCAGCAAAGAATGGCCCAGGAGGTCCTTACCCATTTAAAGGAGCACCCGGATGCGTGGACCCGAGTGGACACCATCCTGGAGTTCTCCCAGAACATGAACACCAAAGTAAGTTTGTACTCTCAACCAACCTTTTACTGTCAACTGGGCTGGTGTTCACGAGTTGTCTTGGCGAAGGAGCACTGATCAGGTTTTAGTTTCTGTCTCTTCTTTCATTGTACTGATCAGAAAGTCCTACATCAGTGCTCTCGCTCGGAGATGCTCTGTGAGCACAGGCTCTGATATATCTGCTTTGAGGAAGCTCTGATATGATGTCACTAACTGATGCACATATTTGGGGAACCCAGTTTAATCCATTTTGAACTGCAAATGTCTCAGCTATTTTTGTAATAGTGACCTTTTTGCTGGTAGAGAGCTTTTATCTTGTGTTTTATTTAGGTGATCGAACATTGACTCTATTACTTCAGTTCCTTCCAACACCTTTGAGTCCAGGTACCTCTCCCTGCCCCACCTAAACAAATAAATTTTCTAATTAGAATGTAATTACGCAACTACAGTGAGATGTCCAGCCCTCTCCTTTTCAGATATCTCTCTCCCGCTATAACCTCTTGGTCATTAACTGTGATTTGCTTATCATGTGAAAATAAATTAAAACAGCCTGAAGTGTCGTAAACATCTGAATCCGAAAAGGCACCGTGCACCTGTTACCTGGTTGTAAAAACTCTGCGCTAATCTTAAGTCCACTGTCGTTCCTGTTTAGCTGATCCTAATTGGAGCTTTGTTGGACTCAGCAGTTGTTGGGATGGAGTTTATTCCCTTATTGTGCATCAGACTTCCTTAAACTAGAGGAGACCGTTTAACTTTATTCATTTTGTTCTGGGCTTGCTCTAGGTGTCCTCTTAACACTGTGGTCATTATTACTAATGTTTGGAATGGTTTTGACAACATAATTAATCATTTTATAAAATGCTGCCCCAAGAAAGAGACAAAGCTGTTTAATTTCTCATAGAAAGATTTTTTTTTCTTTCAAAATTATACTTAAGAATAAGTCTGAAGTGCATCATTAAAGCACTTGTTCATTTGGCTGCTCCCTGTTTCATTAAACAAAGAGTGAACCAACACAAAACCACAAAGAATTTCTTAAATGAATTTGTTCATATTTGATCATTAATGCCAATGTTCCATTATGTTGATTGCTTGTAATAGGAAGAAAAGGGGTGTGTCTTCCTGTGCACCTTGACACAGCTAGGCTTTGGGCGGCAGGCCTCCACAAGGTCTACCTTTTCATTCCCTTATACTTAATTCTGCTCTGCATCCGTTTTCATTGCATTTGCTTCTTCTCATCTTGGAGGAGGGAGAGCTAAGTGTAAAATGAGTAAGATGCTGATCCAGGAGCAGTTCAGGCTCCTCTTTTTTATTCGTGTGATTGAGGAGAAACTGATCTTAGGCCAGCACTCTTCCTCTCTTTATAGATATCAGAAATATTCAGTGATCTAGGCAGGTGTTATATTTTGTATATGTACAGGGCAACTGATTATTTCAGCTGTAGAGATCAATTCAGTGTCAGTCTTTTATTATTATTATTATTATTATTATTTTCTAAATTTAATTTACTATTATTATTTTAACTTCTTTGTTTTTTAAAACACATTGTCTTGTTTTTCTTACCATGAATAATTAAGTGTTATTTATTTATTTATATCTGAACATCATTTATCCTTTAAAAAACTAAAATGTTTTGACTTAAATTAAAGGTGGAGATCTGACCAGTGCTTTTATTTATGTATTTATTTGATTTTAGTAAAAAAAAAAAATTGGTGGGGGGATGGGGGATGGGTTTGGTGTTTGTTAGATATCCAGACTTCACCTTTAATTACGTCCCCATGTTAACTCACCTGTCCCTCCTGATCCACTCCATTTTTCTTCTTTCTGCTACTTTACTATGATTGATTTCTACAGCTAAAATACTTTCGGCCTGCAGTAATCTTTTAAAAAATACACATTTAAACAAACATATAACCAAACCTGAAGCTTGTTTTGCTGTTCCCCGAGGTCCACACCAGCCAAAGAGAGAACAGCAGGTGCCAATACTTTATCAATTGTTTGGAATTTGTGAAATTCTTGCGCAAAAGATTTTTTAAAACTGGTAACTGCATGTGTCCTTGTTTCCATCTCACATTTGAGTATATTATCTAATGCAAGTTGTTATTATTATTATTATTATTTTTTTTTTTTTAGTCTAATTAAGTTCTGTGGTTTCCTGCATGGCTGTACTCGGATGCAGGTAGCCTTTATCTTAATTTTTTTTCTTGTTTTCTCTCGTTCTGGTGTGAAACTGGCCGAAACAGCAAAAAGTTTACAAGCTTTTGAGAAACTAGAAAATTTTGTAGAATGTTTATAGTAAAACTGAATTAACGCAATCAATCAAACCTGCATGAAAAACTCTTCAGTCTGATTGTGTGTTATTTATTAGTTTATTTATTTATTTCAAATAATGATAAGATTTTAAAATGTATCCAGGCAGTGATGATTTTCTGTTTTTTTTTTCTTTTTTGTTTTTTTTTTCTTTTATTTTTTTCTTTTGAGTCATAATTTAAAAAAAAAATCACAGTAGCTTATGTGGTGAATTGGCTGTTTAAAGATGAAATTCTTAATGTTTATTCTGTTCCCTTGGCGATGCAGTACTATGCTCTGCAGATTCTGGAAACAGTAATTAAAACAAGGTGGAAGATTCTGCCCAGAAATCAGTGTGAAGGTAAGATTTCATTTCAAGCTCATCTGGGGATGAAGTTCATAAAAATGCATCCTCCGTACCATCAGTAATGGGTCATGATTTTCTACTTTTTTAATGAAAATTAATTTATTTAAACATTGAATAGATTATGCAACTGTTTTTTTTTTTAATTCTTTTCTCTTTTTTTTTTACTGGCGCCTGGTCGTAATTACTACATTACTGCCAGAAGGTGGCAGTAATGTACCTAACTGCTGTTCCCCAACCAACAATCATCCACCCGACCATTACTTTATTAAATCTGAATAATGCGAAATGCGTTTGTTGTAAAGTGATGTGCCCATGTGATTTCTTTTGACTTAATTGTTAAAATCTCGTTGTTAAATTCTCGTCTGAATTATTTGTTAAAATCTCGTCTCGATATTAATGCGTAATTAAGTCATGTTTATAAAGATGTGTGTTGCACTTCTGCTGTCAAAAATCTTTCTTGTTAATTAATAAATATATGGATGAAGAAATTCTTTACAGGTTTTGTTTTTTTTCTCCTCAAAATATGCAGTAATGTTTAATCATTTTAAAGCACTAGGTATTACTGGACAAATGTAAACACTGCAGTAATGCTGTATGAAATATTAAGAAGCCGGGGATGATTCAGGCTTAAGTCAGGACTGGAAGGCTCAGTTCATTATCTATTAATGTTTATGACAAGTCTAAGGGCTTGAGTTGTGAAACAAAAGAGTGATATAAATGCTGGATAATTGTGCGTCATGACTACGTCACTGTGTCCTCTTAAAGCCTGAAAGCTTTTTACATCTTCCTTCTCTTCTCTGTTTGAACACAGGAATTAAAAAATATGTTGTGGGCCTCATTATAAAGACGTCGTCTGATGCAGCCAGTGTGGAGGTACGTATGGTGTCTAAATTTACTTTAAAGAAAAGCTTTAGTGTTATTTAACATCTGATGAGTGATGTTTGATTGCAGAAGGAGAAGGTGTACATTGGAAAACTCAACATGATTTTAGTTCAGGTAAGATCCTTTTGTTTAATCATCACTTAAAGGGGCTCTATAGTACTATATTAAATTACTTTTACTGTAAGTAGTACTCACTTAATACACAGTGAAACACGACTTGAAAAAGACCCAGTAGTTAATAATAAGAAATGGGCAGTGACAAACTGTTTTTTTGTGGGTTTTTTTCCCTTCTTTCTCTTTTTTTAATTTTCCACGATGTCTCTACTTAATTTCATCATAGCCTATGCAAAATTATCAGGCGTTTATTCCCTATCACACGACAACTAGCAACCGAATGTCAGGGTTGGCATAATGCACTCAGTGGTCATTATCATCCTTAATCATTTAAATGATTTTGTTCTAAAGATGTTATTGTTTCTATAGTAACAACCTCATTCACAGCGGTTTGTGTGATTATGCTACATGATCTAATAATTATTGGATTAAAAAATAAAATAACGGTGTAATTAATTAGAAGATAATTGTTAAATGTCCATGATTAGAGGTTTGGGGCGGGTGACTCAGTGGTTAGCACTGTTGCCTCACAGTAAGAAGGTTCTAAGTTTGATTCTTACTTGACACCGTACTGCTATACCACCTTCTACTGTTTAGAGACCACTGTGCCACCTTCTACTGTTTAGATACCACCGTACTGCTGTACCACCTTTTACAGTTTAGGTACCACCATACTGCTATACCACCTTCTACTGTTTAGATACCACCGTACTGCTACAATACCTTCTACTGTTCAGATACCACCGTACTGCTATACCACCTTCTACTGTTTAGATACCACTGTGCCACCTTCTACTGTTTAGATACCACCGTACTGCTAATATACCTTCTACTGTTGAGATACCACCGTATTGCTGTGCCACCTTCTACTGTTCAGATACCACCGTACTGCTATACCACCTTCTACTGTTTAGATACCACCGTACTGCTATACCACCTTCTACTGTTTAGATACCACTGTGCCACCTTCTACTGTTTAGATACCACCATACTGCTGTACCACCTTTTACAGTTTAGGTACCACCATACTGCTATACCACCTTCTACTGTTTAGATACCACCATACTGCTACAATACCTTCCACTGTTTAGATACCACCGTCCTGCTATACCACCTTCTACTGTTTAGATACCACCGTACTGCTATACCACTTTCTACTGTTTAGATACCACCGTACTGCTATACCACTTTCTACTGTTTAGATACCACTGTGCCACTTTCTACTGTTTAGATACCACTGTACCACCTGTACTGTTTAGATACCACCGTACTGCTATACCACCTTCTGCTGTTTAGATACCACCGTACTGCTGTACCACCTTTTACTGTTGAGATACCCCTGTGCCACCTTCTGCTGTTTAGATACCATTATACTGCTACAATACCTTCTACTGTTTAGATACCACCGTTCTGCTATACCACATTCTACTGTTTAGATACCACCATACTGCTGTACCACCTTCTACTATTTAGATACCACCGTCCTGCTATACCACATTCTACTGTTTAGATACCACTGTACTGCTGTACCACCTTCTGTTTAGATACCACCGTCCTGCTGTACCACCATCTACTGTTTAGATACCACCATACTGCTATACCACCTTCTACTGTTTCGAAAACTCTGTACCACCTTCTACTGTTTAGATACCACCAGACTGCTACAATACCTTCTACTGTTTAGATACCCCCGTACTGCTGTACCACCTTCTACTGTTTCGATACCACCGTACTGCTGTACCACCTTCTACTGTTTAGATACCACCGTACCGTTATACCACCTTCTACTGTTTAGATACCACCATACTGCTGTACCACCTCCTACTGTTTAGATACCACCGTACCGCTGTACCACCATCTACTGCTTAGATACCACCATACCGCTGTACCACCTTCTACTGTTTAGATACCACTGTACTACTATACTACCTTCTACTGTTTAGATGCTACCATACTGCTGTACCACTTTCTACAGTTTAGATAACACCATACTGCTTTACCACCTTCTACTGTTTAGATACCACTGTACCACCTTCTACTGTTTAGATACCACCGTACTGCTATACCACCTTCTACTGTTTAGATACCAACGTACTGCTATACCACCTTCTACTGTTTAGATACCACCGTACTGCTGTACCACCTCCTCCTCCTAAACAGTAGGAGGTGGTACTGCTGTACCACCTCCTACTGTTTAGATACCACTTTCTACAGTTTACATACCACCATACTGCTGTAACATCTTCTACTGTTTAGACACCACCGTACTGCTGTACCACCTTATACGGTTTAGATACCACCGTACTGCTGTACCACCTTCTACTGTTTAGATACCACCGTACTGCTGTACCACCTTCTACTGTTTAGACACCACTGTACTGCTATACCACCTTCTACTGTTTAGACACCACCGTACTGCTGTATCACCTTATACGGTTTAGATACCACCGTACTGCTGTACCACCTTCTACTGTTTAGACACCACCGTACTGCTGTACCACCTTCTACTGATTAGATACCACCGTACTGCTATACCACCTTCTACTGTAGATACCACCGTACTGCTATACCACTGTACTGCTGTACCACCTTCTACTGTTTGGATACCATCGTATAGCACCATTTATAGCACCACCAGCTATACCACCTTCTACTGATTAGATACCACTATACTGCTGTACCACCTTCTGTTTAGATACCACCGTACCCTTGTATCACCTTCTACTGTTTAGATACCACAGTAGAGCTATACCACTTTACTGCTGTACCACCTCCTACTGTTAACATACCACTGTATAGCACCATCTATAGCACCACCAGCTATACCACCTTCTACTGTATAGATACCACCGTACTGCTGTACCACCTTCTACTTTTTAGATACCATTGTACTGCTATATCATCTTTACTGTTTAGATACCACCGTACTGCTGTACCACCTTCTACTTTTTAGATACCCCCGTACTGCTGTATCACCTTCTACTGTTTAGATACCACCGTAGTGCTGTTTTTTTTTTTTTTAGATTCTGAAGCAGGAGTGGCCGAAGCACTGGCCCACGTTTATCAGCGACATCGTGGGGGCGAGCCGCACCAGCGAGAGCCTCTGCCAGAACAACATGATCATCCTGAAGCTGCTCAGCGAGGAGGTGTTTGATTTCTCTAGTGGACAAATGACTCAGGTCAAAGCCAAGCATCTGAAGGACAGGTAAGACTCCACCAGTAGCAATAAATTGGTGGCCATATGAGTCACCTCAGTAAAGAGATGTTTAAGATTTAAGGTGTGTTAGAGCAGAAGATTAATAAATAGGTGCAGAGCATGAGGTTTCCAGGATTGTTTGAGATTCCAGTGGTGTTTGTTTTTTCTCCTCCAGTATGTGTAATGAGTTCTCACAGATCTTTCAGCTTTGCCAGTTTGTGATGGTGAGTACAGCCTGCAAACTCTTCAGATTATAAAAGCAAACCTCAAATCAGTCAAAATGGGAGTGTAATAATCAGCTATTATTTGATTCAGTCATTCTTCCCATCTCTTAGGAAAACTCCCAGAATGCTCCTTTGGTGCATGCCACCTTAGAAACATTGCTCCGGTTTCTGAACTGGATCCCCCTGGGTTACATCTTTGAGACCAAACTCATCAGCACTCTAGTGTACAAGGTGAGATCCATCCCATCCCTTACAATCTGGTTCGTCCCCATTGTGTATAGTTTGAATTTACACCAGTACTCTCAAACGTCCTTATTTTGTAATGATGTGTTGGTTGGTATTTGTACATCTGTAATGGTAATCAACGGTTTACGTGTAGGCCACTGGGTTCTAGTAGTGTAGACTTATGTGTTTTTGTAGCTTCATACAGAAGGGATTTTGGGTAGATTAGAGCAGTAAGAACTGATCAACTAAGATTTCTCTTGGCGCTGCCCCCCGGTAGCAGTAATGAGTTTTCTGAAACTTAAAACATGAAGCACTTGGGGGGTGATTTTTAAAAAAAAAAATTATTATTATTTTTAATATATTGTCTGGAGCACGTACATTGTTTTATCTTCAACAGGCAAAATTTGGTCTTTGCTGTCTCTATCACTCTCTACCTCTCATACTCTCTCTCTTGTTCTGTTGTCTTCTCTTAATTTCATGCGCACTCTATCTTTCCTCGATAGTTCCTGAATGTTCCGATGTTTCGGAACGTGACACTGAAGTGCCTGACTGAGATTGCAGGTGTGAGTGTGAGCCAGTACGAGGAGCAGTTTGTCACGTTGTTCACTCTCACCATGATGCAACTCAAACAGGTAACTGAATCCACGTGATTACCATGTACACGCACAGCATACAGCTCGTAGCGCTCTGCAGGCAGAAGGTAACTTGTCCTCCGTTCGGTTTGTAGATGCTGCCTCTGAACACGAACATCCGTCTGGCCTACGCAAATGGGAAGGACGACGAGCAGAACTTCATCCAGAACCTCAGCCTGTTCCTCTGTACCTTCCTCAAAGAGCACGGACAGCTCATTGAGAAAAGACTTAACCTGCGCGAGACTCTTATGGAGGTACACAACTTTACACACCTCCTGGGGTTCTTATGTTCACAAAGTGGGTGGGGTGCATCCTCCTGTTGGTCTAATTAGCCTAATTGATTGATTGTGTTTATGTTTACCTTTTTTTAATATATGAAGTTAACTGGTGGATCGGTGTGTAATCCATTTAATAATCTATTAAACACAGTAATAAAAAAAACCTTTGAGCTCGGATGTTGTGTTTACCTGCTGAACAGCATGGCAGCTGCCGAACTCACGAAGTTCATGTTCGTGTCTCACGAAGTTCAAGTTCTAGAATTTCGAAGCTTTGAGAATATAGTTCCAGATCTGAGAGTTTCGATTCTCTGAAATCTGCAAAGTGTGTGAATGTCTTCTTGATGAATGTGTTTTTGAACCCAAGGCTCTGCACTACATGCTGCTGGTGTCTGAGGTGGAGGAAACTGAGATCTTTAAGATTTGTCTGGAGTACTGGAACCACCTGGCAGCAGAGCTGTACAGAGAAAGTCCGTTCAGTACCTCCACCTCCCCACTGCTATCTGGCAGCCAGCACTTTGATGTTCCACCTCGCAGGCAGCTCTACCTACCCGTACTATCCAAGGTAAAGCTGCATCTCACACGCTGCTGGGAGCATATGGATCAATATTAGTGCACATAGGGATGTAATTATGTCATATGACACATATTATACCGAACGAAATGGCTCAAGTTTACAAAATAATATATTAGAGAAATACGTGACTCTTTGGATACTGTTTTCCGTATTGTGAGCAAGTGTGTTTGTTTTTCAGGTGCGTCTGTTGATGGTGAGTCGTATGGCAAAACCCGAGGAGGTGCTGGTCGTGGAAAACGACCAGGGGGAGGTGGTGCGAGAATTCATGAAAGACACAGACTCCATCAACCTCTACAAGAACATGAGAGAGACACTTGGTATGATCACACACACTCTGCACATTTAATCCTTTAAGTTCTAGAAAGTTTATCTCCCCTTTCTTTTTTTCCTTCTCTCTGTAGTGTATCTGACCCATCTAGACTATGCGGATACAGAGCGGATCATGACAGAAAAACTTCATAACCAGGTGAACGGGACGGAGTGGTCCTGGAAAAACCTGAACACTCTGTGCTGGGCCATCGGCTCAATCAGTGGAGCCATGCATGAAGAGGATGAGAAGCGATTCCTTGTCACTGTCATTAAGGTGTGCGTTTATAATTTTTCTGTGATTTTACTCATGCAGTTAAGTACTTGGTGTCATGATTTAGTTTTTCTTGTTGAAGTGTGCTGATATGAATATAAAGTGACTTGTGTGTCTGTGTTAGGATTTGCTGGGATTGTGCGAGCAGAAACGTGGAAAAGATAACAAGGCCATCATTGCCTCGAACATTATGTACATCGTTGGCCAGTACCCACGATTCCTGCGTGCACATTGGAAGTTCCTCAAGACTGTAGTCAATAAACTGTTTGAGTTCATGCACGGTGAGATTCACATTAATCATACAGTAATGGTCTCGGTCCAGAGTTATCCATATAAACAACTAACTTATTTGAAAGCGTAAAATGGTTCAAAATATAATATCTGTTTGTTTGTTTTGGGGGGGGTATAAAATAGTATTTGAATCTAAGGGATATGCATAGCAAGCTGGTCATTATTACAAAATAAACTCTAATGTGCAGTGAAGGGGTCTTGCATCACTCTGAAACGGTTTATTTTGTGTGTCAATTATCTCAATGTACATTGTCTCCCTTATTAAGTGACTACTTGCAAAATTATGAAATTTAAAGATGATTTTAATGCTCCATAGACGTAGTCTATTATAAAGAAATAACAGGCTGCTGAATACAATAATAGACCAATCAGAAGTGTGTATGCAAATGAGCTGTCTAATAAGTCACGTTTGAATTATTAATTCTAAATTTGGTCTTTATCTATTTCTGGTATAATTTTACAATCAGACTGCTGTGTTTCTGTCTGACTATCTCTGTCCATAGAAACCCATGATGGTGTGCAAGACATGGCGTGTGACACGTTCATTAAAATCGCACAGAAGTGCAGGAGGCATTTTGTGCAGGTGCAGGTCGGAGAGGTCATGCCCTTCATCGACGAGATCCTCAACAATATCAACACCATCATCTGTGACCTGCAGCCACAACAGGTATGATTTGGCTTAAAAGCTCGTGTCCAATATAACAGTCTGTATCCTGCCGAGACGAGAGAGATTTAAATCTGCTTTTTTTAAAATTAATTAATTTATTTTTATTTTTACTTTTTTCTTTCTTTCTTTTTTCGCTCACCTGTCCTGAACCTACAGGTGCATACATTTTATGAGGCTGTGGGTTACATGATTGGCGCTCAGGCGGACCAGGCTGTACAGGAGCATCTGATCGAGAAGTACATGCTGCTACCCAATCAGGTGTGGGACAGCATCATCCAACAGGCCACCAAGGTGAGACCTTTCAGCACCCTCACACATCAGCAAATATTCCATGCTGCATACTACAGTACATCAGAGGACTAGATTGGCCAAGTTAACACACTCCCATTATTCGAATGTTGCCCTGGGGTGCCCTGGCGATCATAAATTTATTGTCTTGAGTGCAAATGAACCATACCCGATGAGTAACGGTCATGTCAGCTGTGTGTGTGTGTGTGTGTGTGTGTGTGTGTGTGTGTGTGTGTGTGTGTGTGTGTGTGTTACGGCAGGTATTCGGATTCAGAGTTTGAGTTGAAGAAATCAGTCACTGGTACTTGTCAAGTCTGTGATGAAATGTTAATGATCTATTGATCTCTATACTCTTACTCAGAATGTAGATATCCTGAAGGACCCAGAAACTGTGAAACAACTGGGAAGCATCCTGAAAACCAACGTAAGAGCATGCAAGGCTGTGGGTCACCCGTTTGTCAATCAGCTGGGACGCATCTATCTGGATATGCTAAATGTCTACAAGTGCCTCAGTGAGAACATCTCTGCAGCTATCCAGACCAATGGTAAGAATGTGCTCATGTACTTTCTAAAATGTGCAGGATGAGCCAGTAGGGGTTTCACCTGCTGTCAACTTTTGTCTCATTGACTATCTTTGCCACTAGTTGGCGCTGTAGACAGCAGTCGACTAGTCATTTACAATTTGGATAAAATGGCCGTGTTGCAGCAAAAGGCTTCAGTTTAGGTAATTTAAAGGTCTTTTCTTTTGCCCTGTTCACAGTCCATGAGGGCACACTTGGTCCTAGTAAGGTATTATCTTTGCGTGTGCATGCGTGTCCGAGCAGTCAGAAGAGGTGCGTTTTTTTAAAATTCGAATTCCTCCACTAATGACAGAGTAACTAATGTGGTGACTAATAATATTATTAGAAGTATTAACACTAGGGGGCATCTTACGCCATCACCCGGAGCTAAAAGAACTGGAGCAGCAGCACAAACAACTCCAGACCAACGCACACTCCATCACTTCACTAAACTCCCAACCAACTCTGAACCAGCAAAGCGGATCAGTACATCCACAGAACCAGTCGTCTAATAATATCATTTCTTTCTTTCTTTCTTTCTTCTGGATGTGTTTTTCCGAGCTTACAGAAGAATGTAGTTACTCGCTCCCTCTGTTTGTAATGGTTATGAATCAAACATCAGTTTAAATCGAGAATCGATTCTGAATCGAATCGTAACCCAAAAAATCGGAATCTGGTATTCAAGGTTCTGGTAAAGAAGGATCTGATATTATATATGCAGGTGGTGCCACGTGAAAAGTCAGTGAATGGATTTAGGTTTTTAAAAAGAAACATTTTTGGTGATGTACCAAAAATAAAATAGCATATTTAATTTTACAGAAACACATTTCTAAATAACCTTCTGTCCCTGACCTCTGAGGAAATTCAATTCCATCATGGCATGAGCAGAATTAGCAGAGTTCGTCCGCTATGACGCAATATGTGACCTTGCTGAGAGAAGAGGCAGAGCGGTTGGCTGGTGTTAGTGTACTTTTACTGCTATGTGAGAGATAGCAGTAAAAATGTGTGTGTGTGCACATGTGTGTGTGTGTGCGCGCGAGTTCAGAAAGTTATAGTAAAGAAATAAATATCACCTTGAAAACACTTGGGAATGTGAGGAACTAAATAGGGGCAGTGTTTTATCTAAGCTATTTTTTGTAAGGGGAAGTTCTGTGTGCAATGTTTTTGTTTGTTTATTTTGTATTTTTGTGTACATGCACAGGTGAGATGGTGACTAAGCAACCTCTAATCAGGAGCATGCGCACGGTGAAGAGAGAAACTCTCAAACTCATCTCAGGCTGGGTGAGCCGATCCAACGACCCACAGATGGTAAGATGCATGCATGCACGTACACAAACAGACACACACGGACACACACACTTCTGATGAATACAGCTTTTAATACCTGCGTCAGGTGTGTGTTCTGATGAAGCTGTATCTAATTCGCTCTGAACTTGCTAAGTCGCTCTGAACTTTGAAAAATCTGTGATCATACGCACGCATGCATGTTGTCTCTCCCCAAGCCGGTGCTCATCCTTTAAGCCTCTGCGCATGTGCATTTTCAGGTCGGGGAAAACTTTGTTCCTCCTTTGCTGGACGCCGTCCTGATAGATTACCAGCGAAACGTTCCGGCAGCCAGAGAACCGGAAGTGCTCAGCACCATGGCGACCATCGTAAACAAACTGGGTGGCCACATCACAAACGAGATTCCGCAGATCTTTGACGCCGTCTTTGAATGCACACTGAACATGATCAACAAAGTAAGCTCTTTAGTTCAGATAGCCGTGTTAAACTAAGTAAGGTTTTATGTTTTATTCTTTATTCTTCTTATTTATTCATTTTTATTTGAAATGTACACAGTTTATATTATTGTCATTAAGGTTTCAGTTATACTGAAAAGCACTTGCACAACAAGACTTTACATGTCATGATGCTATCGTCTGGAACAAACTAACAAACTGGAATTGTTCTACCGATAGTCACTAAACCGAGACGTTCTGATATCTCTGACATCTGAGCATGAATCCCAAATGAATCCTCAAGCGTCAACTCAGGCAACCAATCAAAATTAAGAATTTCACATAGTCTGGATGTGGGTTAATACCTCGGCCAATCGGTGATGTCTGCTTTTAATAACAAATGGGAATTGCCCCCTCTCAGTCACACATACATTATAATTGGTTATCATAACAATTCCTGGATCCTGTGTTTAGTACGTAATAACTGCAAGTCAACAAACCAGGTTAGGTACGCAAACAAACCCACGTGCAGCGCTAGCGCTAAACACAACGCGGCTGAAACCGATAGAGTTGGCAGTAGGACTGATGTACACACCAAGGTGCCGGTGACCTCGAAGCTGTAAGTGATGTATTTCATTGCTAATGAAAACTTAACTTAAGTGACAATCACGTGATGTTTTGACATTACTTTTGTTAATGACGCGTCCGTCCTGTATGTTAATGAGAGAGGATTTCCCTGCAGTATCAACAAATCACGTGTTTGAAGGGGCGTGAAAATAAGTTTATGCTTGAAAGCCTCATTCAATTTCTAATGATGTACGATTCCATTTCATGAGCTGTGTCCTTAACACCCCCTCGCCAGTAATTCAAGTCCCTTTCAAACTGTGGTAACAAAGGGGGACATCACCAAACACCCCCTCCCCCCTTCCACATTGTTAGTGGAAGCTCTGATTTATTACTGTTCTTGTTATTGTCTGTGCTTATGGGTTCTTGTCACAGCCGCTTTAATGCACGGACTTACCTGGGCTGAAGCCCAGTGGCCTACCAAGTTCAGGGGCCTACCAATGAGCTGGGAAATTCACCTTGTTTTGTTACTTGTCAAGTTTTCTGTTAATCATTTTATACTTCACGTTCGTAGCTGCAGATTGACCCAAATTAACCCTTTGCTAAGACCCGCCCCTCTCCCCTTGGTTACTGTTGCTATGCCTACCAAGCTTTTCCCTTTGAGTGACAGTTGAGTGACAGCTGGGAAATGACGGGGAAAAAGAAATTTGACAGCGGTGCTCACAAAAGGAAGGTGGTTCGCGAAAAAATAATTTCTGAAAAGCATCCCAAAGCTTACAGGATTCTTTAAACAACCTGAAGCGAACGGACCCACAAAATGCTCCGTAACTCACTCACCGGAGGCAGAGGTCACGCAGGTACAGGTAACGGGAGAGGAAAAGAGAAGGCGAGCGGAGGATGAGGAAGAAATAGTACTGGGGGAGAAGATAGAGGAGGAGGAGACAGAGAAGGAGGAGGAGGAGACGAGTCCGGCGATGGCCCTTACAGCAGTGACCCGGGCCACTGGGGAAACCAAATTAACCGGCAGGCGCGTGATTACTGAGCGAAAATGGGACCGGAAACATGTCAAAATAAAAGTGCCGACCTCTGTACGTCGGAGCGCATATACAAACACCAGCAAAGATTTTTCTCAAAAACATATTTCCACCACAAACTCAGTAATGGGGAGTATGTAAATAGAGAATGGCTTTGTTATTCACCATCAGTAGGTAGTGTGTTTTGTTATTCTTGCAAGATGTTTGGCGAGAGCAAGGAGAAGTCTGAATTTGTTAGTGGGGGTTACTCTGACTGGAAACATGCAGGTGATTGTATAGCAGAAGATGAAACCTCCGACATCCACAGAAAAGCCATGATTGCTTACATCAATCAAGCAGCGTACTCTGGGACAGTGGACTCAGAACTTAAGAAACAGTTTAATGAGGAGTGTGAATATTGGACACAGGTTCTACAGAGGGTATGTGCAGGTGTGTGTGTATGTATGTGGGTCATTTTGTTCTGATTGATTTTCAAATGTTCACCCATCTTGGTTTTAGATAGCATCTTAAGTACTTATGTATTGTTATATACAGTGCCTTTTGTGTTCATGTAAGAAATTAATAAAAGTATGCTGGTGTTTTTTGTCTAAAGACGGAAAACTCACAGTTGTATGTCGTGAAAGAAACTGATGCATTTTGTGATGTAGATTGGGATGAAGGAGTAGGGCCCACAAAACCTCTCAGCCCCAGGGCCTAATATTGGGTTAAGGTGGCCCTGGTTCTTGTTAATGCTCTAAAACTCAAACTCAAATGAGTGATCATTGTAACCTGCAGATAAACTGATTTAGGTTTTGTAGTTGATTGAAAACAGGTTTGATGTCAAAATTTTAAAAATCTTTTCCTGTTTAAAGTATATTTTATTTTAAGTTCTATCAGCTCTGCACATATATTCGCTTGTGTTCTGCTTGTTTTCTCCTCATCAAGTCAGTCTTGTTTTCTTTTTCTCCAGGATTTTGAGGAGTACCCAGAACACCGTACACACTTCTTCTACCTTCTGCAGGCAGTAAATTCCCACTGCTTCCCAGCGTTCCTCGCCATCCCCCCAGCACAGTTTAAACTGGTTCTTGACTCCATCATCTGGGCGTTTAAACACACCATGAGAAACGTGGCTGACACTGGTAAGAAACTACACGTGCCTGCAAAGCTGATCTTGCAATGACGCTACAACGTGTTTGTCCTTTCAGGAGAACGTTTTTATAACACAGTTATAACTGAATTAAGAATATACTACACAGGGACGGTGCAATCTGGTTGAGTCGCCATCCCGGGGTGACAGATAATGTCCACCTCCCTAGCTCAGGATTAAAACTTGAATCAAAACAATGGACAAAATTCATGATTGGTCACTGATTCTGAAATCAAAAAAATTCAACCAAATGCCATCCCAAAAATTACAAAGAAAAGGAAGCAGTAAGATAATAGTAATTTCCAAAGTAAAAAAAAAATAAATCAATAAACTTTTAATGAGTATCGAAAGAGACAATAATGGAGTGTGAGATATAAACTGAGACCGAACATCGAGGGGACTGTTCAGCACTAATAAGTATCTGTTTCGCTCAAGCATTATTCCCTCAGCATAATGTCTATTAACCCCTATAAACCGATCAGATTATTTACATTCACGGCATTTGGCAGATGCTCTTATCCAGAGCGACTTACAGAAGTGCTTTTAAGTCACTATCTGTGAATATATTCTTGTACTGGTTCAAAAAGGTAGGTTTTGAGCCATCGTTTTAAGATACCCAGTGACTCAGCTGTCACCACCTTGAAGCCAAAACAGAAAAGAGTTTAGACTAATTATTCCTTGGTAGAAGGAGGGACCAGTCGAGCAGTGCTAGATTCTCTGAGAGAACACAGTGCAGTGCAGGGTGTGATAAGTGCTTTGAGGTAGGAGGGTGTGGGTCCATTTTTGACTTTGTTGACTAGCATTATTGTTGTAAATTTAATGCGAGCAGCTACAGGAAGCCAATGTAGAGATTAGGTTATTAGAAGTAGATTATGCCACTCTAGTGTAGTATCAGTTATGTATTAAAGTTATTTCCGCTGTTATGGTTTTCTGAAGTTGTATTGCTCTTCAGTTTCGTCTTGTTAAAGCCTCATTCACAGGAAGTAATAAGCAGCTATCAGCCATGCAAAGTCAACGATCATGCACGATACACACGACAGGAGGTTACGAGAAGCAAAACTTTCTCCTGCAACACAAATTGGGCAGGCACGGAGTTCAACTGAGCTGAACTTTCATGTGGCATGAGTCAAGCAATTACCAATCGGCACTTAAAGACACTGTTGATCGACAGGTCCTTTTAAACACAGACTTCCACATAACTTTTCTGTGTGGAAACCCTTAACACGAGTTTGAATGTCCCACTCACTTCATGGAAGAGGCGCTTATCATATCTCTGTGTTAATATCCTGTTCTTAAAGAGCACACTAAGTTTTATAAGGATAATAATCTGATGTGGGATGCCTGGATCCATGTTTCTTAAACGCTTGGCATTTCCTCTGAGTTTATATTTGGATACGTTTAATTAGAGCTACATGAAATGTACATTATGTGCGTTGGGTAGTAACTCAAGCACATGGTTTTGTTAATGTCTTTTCTTGCTGAATCATGTTAACAGATATAATTTAATAACAATGAATAAATCAATAGATAAAAACTGTACAGTTGAGAATAAAGTACTGATAAAAGTGTACTCCGTCTAAACGGAGCTGCAGAACAAGTCTCTGATTCTCCCTGTGATGATATCGGCTTGTTTCCCTGAGTGAACTCCGCAGGAGCCGTGACGTCGTGGTGCTTTTTCTCAAATAGAGCGTGAGGACAGTGAGTAGAGAGAACTGCCCCCGGTTCATGATGCACAGGAGTCTCTTCTATACTCACTGGCTAATGATTATTAAATGATGATAACCTATTTATGATTAAAATATGAGTTAAAATAAACTCACAGTATAAGAAAATGATGATAAAAATTCTCATGGAGCTGCTGAAACAGGATGATGTTCACAGTTTCACACTGAAAGATTCTGAAGCAGGAAACACATGAGGGATTCGCCTCTATCCCAGTCGCTGTCGCTCAGCAGCAAGCTTGTTACTTCCTGTATGAAAGCGTTGAAACTCAGCTGTCTGTGTGTGTGCGTGTGTGTGTGCGTGTGTGTGTGCGTGTGTGTGTGCGTGCGTGCATAGGTCTGCAGATTCTTTACACATTGCTTCAGAATGTGGCGCAGGAAGAGGCAGCAGCTCAGAGCTTCTACCAGACCTACTTCTGTGATATACTCCAGCACATCTTTTCCGTAGTTACGGACACATCACACACAGCAGGTGAGTCAGCGAAGATTCACTGAACATTCTGTGATACACACACACACACACACCCTATGACTCACCGCTACTAATCTGAGTTGAGGAATGAGCATGGATAACACAATATTAGTTATTAAAAGTAGTTTCTTTTGTTTGTCATATCTTGTGTAAAACCCCCTGTTTTTTAAGTATTGTTTTTTTTTCTGATTGTGCAAGAGAGAGTGAAGGGTTCATGAGGGAATGACTCAGTATCCCCTCTACAATGTGTATATGTATTACATATTTATACAAGGGAGGGCTGAGTGCCGTGCTCAAGGGCCCAACAGTGGCAGCTCGGTGGTACTTGGACTTGAATCTCCAACCTTCGGCTCAGTAACCCAGAGCCTAAACCACTGAGCCGCAGTCGCCGGTCTGCTTTACATTGTGCTACTTTATTCACAAACAATTAATTTTTCATTCCTTGTGCCAGATTTTCTACAGAACAATAAACTAAATGAAAGTTGTTTCCTCTCTGAAAAACCCCTGTGTCTGTGTGTCCCCTCCAGGTCTGACGATGCACGCGTCAATCCTGGCCTATATGTTTAATTTGGTAGAAGAGGGCAAGATCAGTATGACCTTGAACACTGCAAACCCCATGAGCAATCAGGCGTTCATCCAGGAATACGTGGCCAACCTGCTCAAAACAGCCTTCCCACATCTCCAGGAGTGAGTCGGTTTTTCTTCAGTTTTTGTTGTTATTTTCCATGGAAAGTTTGATGACCCTGATAAGAACGGCTGGTAGACAGCAGGGCACGTGCTGGCACTGACTCAACTCTAATTATAGACGAGTAGGTAATTTCAATAGACCACAAACGCCAGTCGGTTTTGAATCAGTAAAACATTACATTTCTGATTTGACAATCCTGATATTACATTATTAAACATTGATCACTGAATTAATCCCCCCCCCCTTTCCTTTTTTTATTTCTACCCATCAAACATTCTTCCCCGTCATATAACAGTTACCAACCTCTGAGTTCGAAGGTCACGATATGCTTTCTGCGAGACGTGATGCCGTCTGCCTGTATTTTTTTGATCTGCTGCACGTGCTTCGCCAGGAGCCGCATAACACACGAGGAAATCACATGAACTACAGACACGATTAGCTTGAGTCACTTTATAAGCGACGAAGAGGCGACCTCGTGTCGTCCCTCCCTCTCTCGTGCGCTACACATTGGCTGTGTGCATCCCCAGGGTTTGGGTTAGTGCCAAGCCTGTGAGTGAGTGACGTACTCTGTTACGGGACTAAATCTGAATTCACACGTTTTGTTCTGTTTGCGCGCTTTAGTGCACAGGTGAAGGTGTTTGTGACGGGCCTGTTCAGTCTGAACCAGGACATACCTGCGTTTAAAGAACATCTGAGAGATTTCCTGGTGCAGATCAAGGTGAGTAGGCAAACATAAACTATCTGTTAATAGGACTGCAGGACTTACAGTATATTTACTACTAACACTCAATACACACATAAACAGGTCTGATGCCATCGGCTTGTGTAGGGAAGTGTTAACACCCGAATTTGTTTTGTTTCTTTATCATGTGTGTTGGAGTTATTTCGATAGTGTGGGTTATTGGAAGTGCCATGGCTGATAACTTGACAGTGATGGGAGTCTTTCACTGACTGTCTGCCTGTCTGTCTGTCTGCGCTCCAGGAGTTTGCAGGCGAGGACACTACAGATTTGTTCCTTGAGGAGCGTGAGGCGTCTCTGCGCCAGGCTCAGGAGGAGAAGCACAAGCTGCAGATGTCCGTCCCTGGAATCCTCAACCCTCACGAGATCCCCGAGGAGATGTGTGACTGAACACGCGCTAGATATGTACATGTGTATGTATGTACACGCACGTATGCTGGCGCCTTCACACATTTAGACATCACAAAGGTTTTGGCCCTGCGTGTGCGTGCGTGCGTGTGTGTGTGAGAGTGAGTTCTTCCTCTGTGGAGGTATAGAATATCTGCACTTGGCTGTCTTTTGACCAAATCAATGCCAATCTATGAAATGACCCAGTCACCCAGTGGCCCTTTTTACATAATCTGCGTTTTATATGGACACTGTGTGTGTGTGTGTGTGTGTGTGTGTGTGTGTGTGTGTGTAATACCTCTACATAATTAACTCGAGTTTGTTTGGTCAGTTAACCTCAACGCAGCATGGAGTTTTCCTTAAAGCTACATGTTTTAACCTGTCCTTGTTCCCCCTCATTTCCCCTCTTCTGCTTTTACACATCATGTATTATTTCATGTATTATATCAAACTGGGAGTGCAGGAGTTTTGTTTTTGTCTTGCAGTAAGGGAAACACTGCAGCGATGAGGAATCTCAGGCGTAAATGAAGATTTTATGAAGCTAAAGAAAAATGTGGTAACACAAAGGGCACGTGGAAACCGTACGGTGACAAAGACAAAAAAAAAAGTAAAGACCCAACCTGAGTCCCGCTGTTTGGGAAATCGGGTGTTAGCAGACGCGCCTATCGATTGGACTGCGAGTTTAAAAATCTGATGGAACGTCCTGAAATCTGGTTAGCGGTTAGTAATCCCTTCCTGCGAAGTCAACATGCTGTTCAAAGCAGACTAGAGTTCAGGCTCAACACGAAAGGTGGATTGTCTCCGGACTTGCCCTAAGATTCTTCATCGCTGTATGTTTGTGTTTAAGTGAAAAAGGAACAAGCTGCCCGCTGTCTGCAGAAGAATGTTAAAATTCAGAAATGAATCTGAAACGAATCGATGAAGGTCTGTCGGTCGGTCTGTGAACCCGGCGCCTCGAGCTCCCTGGTTAGACCTGGTTAGCATTCTTGCCATCCAGTGGCTTTATATTATAATGGACGCATCATCACTATGGAATAGCAGCTTTATAACCATGGGAACACTTGGATGTTTCTTCCTGTTAAGTGGTTTTGTTTTTTTCCCCTTGATTGTGTGTATGCGAGAGTATGTGTGCGAGTGTGATCGTGTGCGTGCAGTTGTGCGGATGTGCTGTCGCTTAGCCGACATCAGGGTTTTTTGTTTTCCTCAATGAGGATGGCGGCTCCTTTTGCGAGCTTTCATTAAATCGAAGTTTAAAAAAAGAGAAAGAAAGAGAAAATGGTTGAAATATTTATGGGTTTAATGTAGGCTGCATCTTTATACCTGCTCTCATGTTAACTCATTCTGAGGCAGTTATGGAGGGTTTTTTTTTTTTTTTTGTACTAATTTACTTTGTTTACCTTGCTGTAGTGCTTTAAGTCACTACGTAGAGCAAATAAAAACAATTTGAGAAAACAGTTTACATTTCTTTTTATGTCTTCATTTTCACTTTTCACTGTCGTTTTTAAACTTCAGTATAAATACATATGCTGACATTCTGAAAATGTTTCTGATTCAGTCAGTAGTCGTGAAACCCACCTCTTTTAAGTGTTATGTTTGATGTGAATTTATTTTTTTTAGGTAATTAAAGTCTAATAAATTTCATAACCATGTTCTCTGGACTTGCTTTTGTTCATGATGTTGCCGAGGTGGGTTCGACGGACAGTGTTGTCACTACAAGAGAACCCACTGAAAATGTCTCATGTGGTTTATGGTTACCATAAATTAAAAAACTTTCAGTGAACCTTCAGAAACCTCAAAAGCAGATTTATCAGGTCTCAGCAAACTTACCATCCCAATTAAAAGACTTAATTCAGGGGCAATCAAATTCCAGAATCCCGGTTTTAAGGTTTCAGATTAATCCGGATTTCCGGTTATTGTTTTTAAGGAAGTTTGATTTGGTTAAAACTACCTTAAATTTGAGAAATTAATGTTCGGTCTTTATTTGCTCATTTTCGAACCATGAATTAATGTTGCCGTTTTGTTTTCTTGACTCTGGCCGAGGTCGTTGTTGTCAGTTAGATCCTGTATTAAGATTTTGACACTCAGCTCTGGAATCCTTTTGTAAAATGTCTCTCAAATGTAAAGATATTTTCATCCTTTCGTGGTTTTGGACTGACTGCCTTCTCTTCTGTGTGTTCCTGACAGTGGAGTATCACATGTTCTATTGTTTCCGCTTTTTGACAGAAATCAGTGTCCTGTATTGTCTTTCCTTATTTTATGCAGTGTATCCTTTAATCTGGTGTCCAATTCTGTTCCCTCCTTTACGTCTCTTCACACCAAGGTCCTTTACTGCCAGGAGTGAAATTAAATTCACCATGAATTCCAAGCTCTCTAGAATTATGTACATTTATTAATCACTTTTACACAGTTACACAGTTATACACAGTTAATAGAGAATTTAAACAGCTCTCAATAACCCTTCACATCCCTAATGAAGAAGGAAGGAAAAACCCCCTCAGACGACATGAGGAAGAAACTGTGAGAGGAACCAGAGTCAAAGGCAAACCCCATTCTAATTTGGGTGAAAGCAGATGTACTGAGAAAACATGAAGATAAAATTTTCTGAATAGAAATAAAGCTTCTGGAGCATTAAATTGTTTTACTCAACATGAAATGCACTCCTATACATAGAGTATGAACTACTGGTGTTTAAGTAGCTTGTGGAATTAAAAGAAAATCTTTTGCATCCTTTTACATTTTATTCTAGAAACTTCCACCAGTGAATCTTCAGGGAAACGTTATCACTTCTCAAGCTTCTGGGTTTTGAGTTCTGCTCAAGTGACATCAAACAGTTTTGAGCTATTTATAGAACCCTCCAAATTACAATTATTTATTTAAAAATGTACAATTTTGCCAATATCAGCAACAGCACGGAGTCGTTTCAGACAGTTATTGACCTACAGTGTATATAAAGGTGATGGTGGCACAGTGGCGTAGTCGTGAAAAGGTTAATAGGCTAATTGGATTGTCTCTAGGTGTGAGTGTTGGCCATGCGATGGACTGGCAATCTGTTTAGGGTGTGCTCTGCCTTCAATGTTGGCTGAGAGAGGATCCAGCTTCTCCAGGACGCTTGGGTAAATGAAGGAAAGTGGGTTGTGAATAATCCGAGGGTAACTCGGACCTCACCTTGAAAACAGCTGCATTATTTATTCATTTAATCTAGAAAATAAGAATAATATAAGCATAATCTAGAAAATGCTAATGCCACATGTAACAATTTAGCATTTTATAAACAATATAATATTATAATAAAACCTTGTCCTCTTTGAAATTCTATATTTCCTGCTCTTTGGTCTGTCATGAGATCCACATTTTCGGTCACCTCCTTTGCTTTATTGCTGAGCTTTAGGCCGTTAACACACCAGAAAATTGATTTCATTCATTACAGACAAAGTCCTGGACATCCAGTTGGTGCACATTACTATTTCTCAGTTTAGAGAAGAGTGAGGGGTGACTTGTCCCCTTTACCCTGGATATTAGCCAGTACGGACCCCATGGAAGGCTTTTGATCATAAATATTTTTTATTAAGCTTGTGTTGAAATGTGTGATGAACGTCCCTGCGGCTGCAGAACTCTGCGTTCCTTTCACTCAGATACCAGTTCAGTGTTAGGTAAGTTTTGAGAATATCCACACTAAAGATCTTTTTTTATTTTTTTCCTCTTTATCACTCCTCTTCATCATCACTTCTCATCACTCCTCTTCATCACTTCTCTTTATCAATTCTCTTCATCATCACTTTTAATGATGATTTAAGTTTAATGGTTTATTTATTAATTTTGTTGTTAAAAAGCAGTTATGCTGGGAAACCTTCCACCCCAACATGTTTAATCAGCATATTAAGATAAAATATGCACCTAACTGGTCTGTGGACTTCGTTGGACCCCAACATGAACACAAAGCCCCCCTAGTTGTCACTTGATGATTGCAGGTGCAGGTGATTGCATATACACATATACACATATACAGGTAGATTCATTGTTATACTTTTATCTCTTTTCCCTCATACAAAGATAAAGCCATTATACATTCATTTATTATATATTCATTAATGTGCATCTATTTTTCTTAATTTATTTCCAGTAAGCACTTTGTCCAAGGTCAAGATCTCAGTGGTTCTGGAACACTGGAATCCACCGAATGACTGATCCACCATCTCTGCATAATCGGAAATGCAATAACCTGGCAACCCTGATTTCTACTTTCTATGCTGGAGAAATACTTCGATATCACCATCTAGTGGGGAACTGGATATTGCAGTACCGTGTAATGATTTCAAGGTTTTTTTTACTATACTGTAAAATATTTTACAACACCACATTTAGTACCAGATATCTTTACCTAATAATGAAATTCCGGTGACCCACTGGATATTAGCAATAGCTTATTGTGATTGGCTACTACTAGAATATTAACTCATATATGGGGTAAATATATTGTGGGTACCCCCAGTGCAGCTAACTGGGTTATCAAAGGCCACTTCCAGTGTGTGCTCATATATAGAGGCAGTAATTTATATATATGTGTATATATATATGTATATATATGTATG
>JBCNYG010000021.1:47968405-47980087 GCA_039654305.1 Porochilus rendahli | reverse complement strand
GCACACTCACACACACTCACACACACACACACTCACACACACTCACAAACACAAACACACTTGCACACTCACACACACACTCACACACACTCACACTCACACACACACTCACACGCACACACTCACACACACGCACACACACTCACTCACACACACTCGCACACACACACGCACACACACACGCTCACTCACACAGGCGCACTCTCACACAGGCGCACTCTCACACACACGCACACACACACTCACACACACACTCACAAACACACACGCACTCACACACTCACACACACACACTCACAAACACACACACACACTCACACACACACTCACAAACACACACACTCACACTCACACACACACATGCTCACTCACAAACACACACTCGCGCACACACTCGCACACTCACACACACACACTTGCACACGCGCACTCACACACTCACTCACTCACAGGTGCAGACAGGTTGAGTACAAAGACTTCACATTGGTGAGGCTGTATAAAGTGTCCCAAAGTGATGTACATGTGAACATCGCTCCTCATGTGTGTTGCATGGCGTGTAAAGGTTGCTCTCGTATTCAGGTGGAAGAAAAGAACAGGCCTGTGGTGTTTACCTCCATGACTTTTACTATTAGGCGTGTCTGACCCGAGCAGTCTGTGTTGTGTCTATGTAAGAGTTTCCAGTCGGACTGATAACTGGATTGCGGTGTAGTAAAACCCATTCAATCATTGTTACTGGTCCTTTACTGTGTGCTTAAAACCACAAACCAACAGAAAATGTACCGCAGACATCTGTATGCGTTATACAGCAGAGTGCAGGATCCGTCATGCTACTGGATATTAAAGCCCTCGCAGCAGCTATACAGCAGAACACTGGACGAACCTCTAGAGCAGTTCTGCCTGTGTGTCGAATGAAAACGCCACGTGACAAGCCAGCGCCAGCTTCCGGAATGTTCGGAATAAACCAGGTCAGGTCTGATTTAAGGATAATTATGAGCCGGTATAACAAAAACAAATGAGTTAACGGGGAGAGGAGGTCGTAAGCCTGTTGTTCCAGACCGTAGGTGAAGGTTGATCCTGATGATTTAAGTGTGCAGTCTTCGCACCTCGCATCAACATACAACAGCTTGCGTTGTCATACTAAAGTACTGGCTTTGATGAATGAGGCCCAAATGTGACAGGTTGGGGTACCGGTTTATTTAGAGTGAGAAAAGAGAGAGAGAGAGAAAGAGAGAGAGAGAGAGAGAGAGAGAGAGACTGTGAAAAGAAGGGGATTGATGGATTATGATTGCCTGGGCATGTTGTACCAGATATTTCCGCAAACCGAAATTTAAAGCTGCGCCGCAAGAAAAAGTGACATTTAGAGCCATCGCAGTCGAGTTGGTCAAGAAAAAGTCAGGTCTTTGATGTGATGTGATGTGATGTGATGTAAGAGTGAATCATTCCTGCACTTCCACAATTAGGTAATGAAGAATGTTTTGAATAAGCTCACGTGAAAGTGAGCTGGCCAGCGGTTCTGCTTCTAATTCCCTAAACGAGATGTGTGTTAATACATGTAGGGTTTCTTTCTTTTCTCTCTTCCTCCTTTCTTTCACCACAGATGGCTGTCTCGCTCCAGTTCTCACTCGCCTGCGCATTATGATGGGGTAAAGACTGAAGTGGACACCTCGGTCACGTTCACCTGTAGCATTGCACTGCCCGCCTGCAACCTCCGCTAACAACAGGTAACCCTTCACAAATCGTAAGACGCGAATACATTTTTCATTTGGACGTGTTTTTAGTTCTGAAGTCTCGAGTCCCTCAACTCGTCCTGAGATGCTGTCCACCGGCTGTGTGTTATTGTAACGTGCTGGAGATAAATCATTGCTATTTCTTTGAAAATCTCACAATAATTTTTGTGATGGTTGTTTGTATTTACAGAAAGGGGAACAATGACTAATGTGCTGACTAAGCCATCGTTTACGTGCGGATTGCTGCTTTGCCTCCAGGCAACGCTGCCTTAGGTGGAGCGCACTGCATGGTTTAAGGACAACAGCCTGCACACAAATTTCATTCAAATTTCTCCTGGTCTACACTGACCTTTTTAAAGCACAACCAGTAACACGAGTCATCGTACTGTATGTGACGTGGCAAACATGTGACTCTGACTCTCTAGAGATGTTTAATGGACCTCGTGGTGAGCAGACTTCCAGCTGAAAGCTAGCCTCGAAGCCAGTTGTTTCTTTCTCTCACATGAGAATGAATCACCGATGGTTTCTCGGGACGCACTGTGCGCCACCTGATGGTGAAAATATACGTATTATCAGTAAAATGTGAGTTTGCAAGAATTTCCTTTCATTTTCTTTTAAACTTGTCAGCAGTCTGACAGCTGTAACTGAAGGCGGTTATGATGCTTTAGTGATAGGTACGCAGTCCCTCATGAGCCCTGTGAAGGCCCGATCTTATCTGATCTATGAACCTAAGCACGGCCTGAGGAATGCCTGGTTTTGCGGGGGGGCGGGGGGATGGTTTAGGGAAAGACCTGGCAACCTACCCTGTAAAAATATCTGCCAAAAAAAGGTCCCAGGATGGAAAGGTAATGCAAAGGGGTTTTAGTGTTCCACCCCTTCCCTGTCCTGCGAGGTGCTAAATGTCTTGTGTAATTATGGAAGATGATGCCGATGGCTCGAGCCTGTTCCCTCGGGCTGCCCTACGGTTGTTTAATCGTAAATAATAAACTGTTTAGGAAATCTCTTTCTGTTTGTTTTGACTTCCTGAAGGTGGAGGATTCTCCAGAGCAGGATTCAATATTCCTCGCGTTCTTTGTTGACAGTAATTGTTCGTTCGTTGGTGTAAAACGGAATTTTCCTTTCAACTCCTGCTTATAGAAGAAACACACCGTGTATGTGGAAGGACGTTAACGTCTGTGGGCCACGCCTTTTCCTCGTCTGCTTTAATACGAGGCTTATCTAACAGGAACAATTAGTGGCTTGTTTAATAGGAACTTCCTAAATCCGTGTCATTGTTTCATTGTTCAAGTAGGAAATGAAAAGCAGCCTGTGTTTCTATTTTATGTTTTTAACTATAACAGTGTTATATAATAACTGATTTATTTATATCTTTATTAAAACTGATGAAATGTTTGTATGGGAAGGTCCATGAAATAAAATGAAATAAAAGCACGTTAGTAAGAGACTGTTACTGCTGGACAGAGTGGTTTAAGAGGTCTGCTGTTCTTGTAATTGTGTTCAGCTGCTCTCGTCTGTTCAGGGTGAAATGGGACCTGGAGTTTGGTCCCCAAAGCATTTTTGTCATGAGGGGCATAAAATACAAAGCACATGATGGTTATGTGTTGATGTTCTCTTTCTTTTCTTTTTTTATGAAATAGAAAAGCAAACAAAGTCACAAGACTGAGATTTAGAGTCTGGATAATTAAGCACCAGGCTAAAAAAAGGGGGGGGGGGGTGTTAAGGTCATAAATACAACTGCAGTAGAGGATGTTTATCCTAAAATGGAGCTCAGGCTACACATGAAAGAATTTTATTTATTTTATTTATTTCTTTGATTTATTTTAATTTATTAAACAATCGCAGGTCATTACAGGAGAAGCAAACTCGTGGTTTAGTGCCCACTGGAGTAAAGAGTTTAAAGCCAGTTTAGCTTCCCAAACCAGAAAACCACATATTTGAAAAAAATCCAATAAATTTCCGACCGACCCATCAATAGAGTGTCAGCACGGCAGGCTGCACTCGAGGTCGCAATGTTTAACGTTCTGGTGTTGCGTCATCTGGGCAAAGTAGTTCTGTTATTGATTCAGCTGGAAGCGTCTGTTTCAGGGAAATGTGTAAACTCACTATTGAGGCATTTTCAGAATGATTTGCACGATTTTACACAGAGTGCAATAACTCCACGAGAATCTTCCCTTCGAACCCGTGATACGGTCACCACAAACAAGATACTTCCATATTTGATACGTGCCTTCGGTTGGAAATCTGTGAAGGGCAATTTCCTTCAGTTGTTTCGAATTTCCTGTCCTGTTTGAGCAACCAGCGGTCGTGCGCTTGTGAGGTAGAAACGACATTTCACATACATACAAAATGGACCAGCTGATGACGGTGGGTTCGGTCAGTGTCACGGCCAGGCCGTGCAGTATTCCTTCTGATGTTGTGATGGGATGAAATTCTAGCCAAGTTGCTTAACCTGGGTTTACACCGGGGCCTCGATCTCCACCTTCCAAAAAGCGTGGAGCTCCATGATCTGTGAGCGCTCGGAGCACGCCTGGGATATAAAAATGAGTCAGGGTGCGTTCATGAGACGGAACTTACAGGGATTGTGTTTCCAAGTTCAACATGCCCTACCGTGGTGCATCAGGGTATGTTACACTTTACTATGCTCTACATTTCCCATGTTGTAACAAAGCTGGTGTCAAATCGTAATAAATCACGGCAAGATTAAAAAAAAAACGTTTCTCAGGCTTATTATCTGCTCTGTGCTTAAGCTTTACCGTGTGTTAACCAGCACTTACTAAATCCCTCCCTATCTCTGTGTTCTAGGAGGTGAATGTTGGCACCATGCACGGACCTCGAAGAAAGCTGAAGTTCGCCACGATGACTATGATGACTGCGCTCTTCTTCATCATACTGGAAGTTTCTCGGAACAGCAGCCAAGATAAAAATGTCCGAAACAAAATCCGAATCCCCGTCAAACCATTCTGGGGCAAACTGGTTCCCAGTGAGGCATTTTGGAACCTCCAGCAGCAGAAACTGGACTGTTTGAACAACCCAATCCTAAACGGAGCGAACGGCACCGTCGGCGGCGTTCTGTCAGACTGGGTAAACGCCACGGTGGCCCAAGACTCCTGCGAGCCAGACTTACAGGTAGCAAGACACGTGAAGAACTTCAGTTTGCTTCCGGCTCGTTTTAAAGACTTTTTATTGTACATGAGATGCAGGTCGTACCGAATGGTCACGGACCAGCCTCGACTATGCAGAGACCAGCCGTTCCTGCTGCTGGCCATCAAATCACTGGCGTCACATTTCGACCGACGTCAGGCGATACGAGAGTCCTGGGGTCGAGCCGGTCGCCTGGCAAACAAGACTGTTGTGACCGTGTTCCTGCTTGGCAACGCCACTGCTGTGGACCATTTCCCCGACTTGTCTCCCATGTTGCAGTACGAGAGCGCCGTGCATGGAGACGTCCTTCAGTGGGACTACAGGGACTCCTTTTTTAACCTGACTATTAAAGAGGTCCTTTTCCTCGAGTGGTTCAGCACTCGCTGTCCAAATGCTAGCTTCGTCTTCAAGGGGGACGACGACGTCTTCGTCAACACTTTTCTTATTCTAGACTTTCTCAAGGGACTTTCCCCTGCCAAGGCGCAGGACCTGTTCATCGGAGACGTGATAACGAATGCAGGACCTCACCGGGACCAGAAGGTGAAGTACTACATCCCCGACAACATTTTTGTAGGAAGTTATCCACCGTACGCAGGTGGTGGAGGGTACCTTTACTCGGGAGATGTTGCCAGGAGGCTCCACGGGGTCGTGAAAAGGGTGCCGCTGTACCCCATTGATGATGTCTACACGGGCATGTGCCTGAGGAAGTTGGGACTAGCGCCGGAGAAACACAAGGGTTTTCACACTTTTGGCATCGAGGAGAAATATCGCAACAACGCGTGTGCCTATAAGAGCCTGATGCTGGTTCACCCTAGAAGTCCACAGGACATGATTAAAATATGGGCGTGGCTTAATGACCCCACATTAAACTGTCATTAAAATTTCACACCTGGCCTTTTAACAACCTCGGCGTTGCTAGTTTTTATTTGGCAGCTATGATGATGATGATGATGATGATGATGATGATGGTCAGAGGTGAGCGAGGTCTGTTTGTCTCTGAAGTGATCGAAGATGCTGGAGAACATTTCAAAATTCCGAGGTGTGAATATTTTCAATAGTGTTACTGGTTTTTACACACTGACTCGTCACGTCTGTGTCACAGTGCTGGTGTAGTTTTTACTGAAGTCAGTGGGATCATGGGAAGTTCAGCTGGCCTGAGCTACGGTAGATGAAAGAAACGTGACGCTGTAGTCGAGTGTGTTCTGTTTTATTTATGTGTAGTTTGTGTGATTATAGGACAGTTAGTGGTGGAGTGAAACTGCGTGTGCTGTGGGGTTTTTTGTTTGTTTGTTTGTTTGTTTGTTCCAGCCCAAAGCTTGAGAGTCGTGACGGTCGAGCTAAACGGTCGTACACCGATATAGACCTGCCGTAACCAGCTCCACTTCACACACGGATTATGGAGCCGTTACCGCCGGTGCTGCTGGTTCGCCTGCATGCTGGCTGGTTGAGTTTGACTGCATTACTCACATCTGGAAGTCCTCGTTTCTAAGGCTTTATATAACTAGGGTGGCCAAGTTGGTCGCAGGGGGCCGAGTGGTGTAGAATTAAACGCGCCGGCCCTGGGTCCGAGTCCCGCAGGGGCATTTCTCTGTGCAGTTCGCTCGTTCTCTCCGCGCTGTCCGTTTCCTCCCACAGTCTGAAAAACGCACATTGGGTCCCATCTTCGCCGAGAGCTGAGATAGGCTCCGACCCCCCCACCACCCTCATGGGATTACGTGGTTTGGAAAATGAGTGAAAGTTTGGTGTAGTTTGAGTTGAGTTTGGGCCGGAGAATAAGGATTTCGGTACTTTGGTGGGGCTTGTTGAGGTCAGCGGTGAGTTCTGTTCTCGCTGGTGTAGCGAATGCTGTTAAATGGAACTATTGTAGGAATGAAAGGTTATTTATTCGCACAGTCAGTTTTTATGTTCTGAGAGGGATCAAGACAACCGTTATTGCATCATGATGTCAGTATTCACTTCTCTCTGTCTGATGTGACACAATCGGATATGGACTGAAAGTAGTTTGCTGTGTGGGTTTGCTTGTCAGAACCCCGTGGGCGAGACGTGCTTATCTTTTTCCGGTCCCATGATCGAAACCGTTTGTCTTGATGATGGCTTTCGCTGTTCTTTCACCAGCGGGGCGCGAGAGCGAGAGCGAGGTCTTCCCTATGATACAGTTACACCTGCTGGATCGGTGTTGAAAGTGCGCCCCGCTCAACCTTTTTCAAATGAAGACACTGGATTCTCCTCCCCCTCCACGGCGGCCGTCTGAAGTGTACCGTCGGGTCTCTTTACTTCGTGTTCTGATGACGCTCTCTACTGCTCAACCTGAACACCAAAAGTGTGCACATCGTGCCTGCTTGCTGTTTCAAACTGAAAACCTCCCGTTCCTACTGAGCTAATGTTTACACACAAGTATAGAAAAATCAATACTCAACAACAGATGACTGTATTTATAAACTTTATAGGTTTAAGCGCCGTTATTTATGACCCAGTGAAACTCTTCTGCAGTTCCGGCTTTGGGATCCTGCAGTCGGTGGTCCAGGACCGGGCTGATTCTGTTAACTGAGCGACTTGAATGATCGTGTCATATTTCATGTTTCCATGGGTTCACTAGCGACTCATGTTTTTGTTTCTCTCCAGGCTCTTGAATGCTCCCAAAATATAAATAAATAAGTAAATAAAATCTTGGGTTCTTGAGATTTTAATGAGCTTTTTCTGATTCAGATCAAAATCACACGGTTATGTAATGAAATATTGGATTATATGAATAGAGAATATCGTCTGTGATTGTTATTTATAATTAGGATAATTGTGTGATAATCCGTGTGACCTGATGATGCTGTAACGAGACCGGGTTGCTCCGAGCTCCAGGTGTTTGTACCATATGGACCTATTTGTAACCTGCACTGTTTTGTTTTGTTTTGTTTTTGTTTGTTTAAAGTCTTACAGTGAAATCACTCAGGTGTCTGTTTTCTGTAACTGTAAAAACACATCATGCTGTTTTAAAAGCATAAACTAAAAAACCTAAACTTGTAATCGAGGCCTGTTTTAGCCACAACAAGGAGACACTGACTTTTACACGTCTGTATTCCAGCCATCGTTCTTCTTTATTTCTGACTTGTTGCCTTTTGGTAACTTATGCACCTTTCTGGTTGCTTGTGTTCCTCTGCCTGGTTAAAATCACAAATAAATTTTGTATGTGTAGGCTGGGAAGTTCTTCTGTGTGTTCTGCGTTGTTGCTTCATATGTATCTCGTATTTTAGGCCTCAGCACTTGTTCATGCGCCAGTTTTGTAATGAAGAGAAATATCAGAGCCTCATGTACTCCGCGTCGCAGAGATCAGTGACAGGACCACCAAGGGATGAGCAGCAGCCAAGGCGTTAGAGGGAGCAGGCTGAGCGTGATGCTACCACCACCGTGCTTCACTTGGTGGGAGGTGTTCTTTGGATGTTCAGATTTGCTGCAATCCAACATGGGAACCTTTTCCTTTTTATAGTTTGGTTTTTACAGGAAGAGAACAGCACAATACACAGTAAAGTACCAGAGCTCGCTCATAGCTAATTTCCCTCTGGGCGGCACAGTGGCGTAGTGGTTAGCACATCCATCTCACAGCAAGGAGGTCCTGGGTTCAAGTCCCAGCTCAGTGAAGGCGTTTCTGTGTGGAGTTTGCATGTTATTGCGTGGGTTTCCTCTGGGTACTCCCATTTTCTCCCACAGTCCAAACACATGCACATTAGGCTATCTGGCTGTTCCAAATTGCCGTAAGGTGTGAGCGTGTGAGTGTGTGAGTGTTACCCTTTGAGGGGCTGGCGAGCTGTTCAGGGGGGTACCATGCCAGTCACCCAGAGTTGGCAGATATAGACTTCGGCCTCCCGGTGCCCCGAGTTGGACCCCGGCGGTTTGGCGAATGAATGAGAATAAGGTCAGGTTTCCTCTGGATGGTTCAGTGGATGAATTACGTAATTTGATGGCTGTTCCACTTTTGTGGCTAATCAGTTTAGCTGTTCCGGTTAATCAGATGATGTTTTTTGGGTCAGGAAACTGGCACACTTCTTTTATCCTCTTTAGAGATTGATTTTATTTTGTAGAAAGAAACAGACGTTATTGGACGACTCCCTGTTATTAATTTCTTTAGACTATCAAGACGTTCAGGGTAAAATCGGGCTAATCTCAGAGTACCGTTGGGGTAGCGCGGTGGGCTGGTGTTCAGCGTGTCTGCCTCACAGATCTGTAACAGTATTTCTAACTTTATGTAGTATACACCTTACGTTTCAGTGTGTATAACTGAGGCAGGTCAGCTGAGCGCTGCACTCCAAGCCAAGCTACGTGCTACGTGCTAATGCCATCTGTTTACCTTATTCATTCAGGGTTTAGGAGTTACACACCTTACCTTGTGTAGCAAGGGGGAAATGATTAGGATCCTGCCCTCCCCAAGTGAAGAGTTGTGATTGATTGTTGTTTTGATTCAAACATTATCTACTCAGAATAATGTTTCTGAACCCTCACCTAGTGTTTAATTCTACGGTGTGTGTTAAGCCGAGAGGGCGAATCAGACCGTGCCGTTCCCATGCAGTAAACACTAGAATCACTTATTCTTACATATTCAATTTAATTTAATTCCGTTTTATTTGTGCAGCGTTTTTTTAAATTAACATCATCACAAAGCAGCTTTACATAACAAAATAAAGTTACTAAAGAATTTAAACTTGTGATTTTAAAATTTCTCTATAAACCCTACACATCCCTAATGAAGAAGCCGACGGCAACGGTGGAACGAAAACCCCCTTCAGACAACAGAAGGAGGAAACCTTGAGAGGAACCCGAAGGGAAACTCGTCCTCATTTGGGTGAAACTTAATAAAAATACAAACTGAGTTTCTGAGTGGACATTTAGGTCCTTATGGGTGAACATCAGCAGGGGGGAGGGGCTTCTAAGATCAGAACCCCAACCAGTAGCACATCCGGACGGATCACGGGATTCAGAGAGCAGAAGGAAGATGGTTCGGGTCCTAATAAAAGACTAATTACAACAAGTTTGACTGAACATTAACTGGGTTTGTTTGTTTTGTTTTGTTTTTGATACTGTGGTTTGATAATTGAGTGACTGAGTGTTTAATTTAAATATGTTTTATGAGTCACAAAATTTAGGGTCATGTTTATATTTTTCTGACCTTGAAGTTATCGCCGTCCCCAGCTGTTCAGATCAACTCATACACAAAAAAATAAAAAATTAAAAATAAAAAGAAAGAAAAAAAGTGTAAGTGTATTGCTACTGCAGTTCACCTCCCAGGCAGCAGAGGGTGCAGAAGATACAAAACGCTCCTGGAATATGTGTATGATTACATTTGAATAAAATCTTTAACCATGAATTTTTCTAGGAAGAAAAGAGGCACCAGCCTCCCTGTGACCCTAATTAGGATTAAGCGGTTCAAAAGATGAATGAATGAATGAAAAAAAGTACTTATTACAGAAGCCCCCTGCAGCACAAAAAGTACAAAAACTCTCTCAACCCACATACTGAGAGGGCAGCTACTTATAAACAATAAAAATTAAAATGAAGTAAGAAAAAAAAAGAGTTAAAAGTGCAGGAGCAACTGAAACAGGCTGCACGCCGGTTAACGCATTCGCACTGACTTTGTCATCTACAGGTAACAGTGAACATCACGACTGGCAGTGAGCCCCTCAGTATTCATTCATTCATTCTGAACCGCTTATCCCTAATTAGGGTCACAGGGAGGCTGACGCCCATCTCAGCCAACTCTGGGTGAGGGCGGGGTACACCCTGGACAGCTCGCCAGGCCGTCGCAGCCCTCATTATTGCATTAAGAAACTAATATTGCACCTAAAAGTAACTCTGAGATAAAATATAAAGTAAGAATAAAAATCTATTGAGAATTCTTTAAAGAAATGCAGTAGGAGGTCGTGGTGTGTACAGGTACAGTGTGTATTTCAGCAGTTCAGTAGCCTGATGGCTTGTGGGTAAAAACTGTCTCTGAATCTGCTGGTGCGAGTCCGGATGCTCCTGTAGCGTCTGCCCAACGGCAGGATTGTGAGGAGTGTGTGGTTGGAGTGGTTGGGATCAGAGAGGATCCGCTGGGCCTCCCTCCTACAGTGCTGAGTGTAGAGGTCCTGGAGGCTGGCGGTTCAGTCCCGGTGATGCGTTGTGCTGATCTGACCACCCGCTGTAGAGCTTTGTGGTCCAAGAACATTACAGCTGCAGTACTGTCGTTTTATTCGTCTGCCGATTCCCTTTTATTTCCAAGAAATACCACTGTAATCATTCTTTATTTAATATACCGGGAACTGAATGGAAGAAAATCATTTAAACCTCGTGCATTTAATGTAAAATTTGTTCCCAGCTGTCCCAAACACAACCCCCACCCCCACCCCCCCTCCTGGAAGTAAGTGACCACAGTGATGAAGGGAAGTCGACCAGGTTACAACCCAGAGTGTCAGATCCCAGCCCTGACTCCACCTTACACCATCATTCTCTTCTTTTTGCACGGATGCTTGATGACCACTAGAGGGCAGAATTGTGTAGTTAAAGCTCATACTGTGTGGCTGCAGTACCGAAAGCTCCACAGAGAGATTGTACATCATACTGATCTAGGAACAGTTGGGGTTTTCAATCATACTGAATTTTCAGAACCCCTTATTCCTAATTAGGGTCGCGGGGAGGCTGGTGCCCGTCTCAGACCATCGCAGGGCCATCAGTCACACAACCATTCGCACTCACACTCACACTCACACCTAGGAGTGATCTGGAACAGCCGATTAGCCTACTGTGCATGTTTTTGGACTGTCGGAGGAAACCGGAGTACCCGGAGGAAACC
>JBCNYG010000021.1:47680989-47689922 GCA_039654305.1 Porochilus rendahli | reverse complement strand
TCTGTGTCTCTCTCTGTGTCTCTCTCTGTGTCTCTCTCTGTGTCTCTCTCTGTGTCTCTCTCTGTGTCTCTCTCTCTGTCTCTCTCTCTGTCTCTCTCTCTGTCTCTCTCTGTCTCTCTCTGCTCAGGTCAGAGTTATTAATTATAGATACAGAAAAGCTGCGAAACCACGACAGGTGTTGAAATAAAATGGAGAGAGAGATACAGACGGGTTCACGTGCAAATACACATCCACACACTCACACAGCAGCGCTCTGAAGGTGAGAACAACCTGTTCCAAACACAGAGACGTGCAGAACATCTGCTTGTCACTTCTACAGAAACTTCACACACACACACACACACACACACACACACACACACACACACACACACACACGTCCGTCACTGGCTAATCAGAAGGCAATGATGACACAATGGGCAACACAATCGGCTCTTTCGCTTCTGCCCCGGGAAAGGAAAGTCATTTTGCGATACAAAAAAGAGAAACAATGTAACAAGGACGGTGGTGTTTTTAGAAAAAAAAAAGGGGGGGGGGGGCGATAAAATGAAAACACGGCAAGAGAAAAGAACCAGCTGCCATTCTTTAAACACTGGGGCTCTATAGGGAGACCAAATAAGGACTGCGTTCAGACTGAAAACGAGGTTCCTCTACCACCGGATCATCCGTACTCTCCGTCAGCGCACTGTTGTGATGGTCAGGGGTCCAAACACACGCTTCTGGCCTTATAGTGCCCTCAGAACATTTCAGGAAGACTTTCTGAGTCCCACAATCACCACATCTTCATCATGTCTTCCTGATAAACCGAGAGAAAGCCAACAGCACCTGAAGGGAGAGTCACGGCAACAACGAGCCATAGCTCAGTGTTACGGCCGACGGTCCCGTCATCTCTCCGTCCTGCCGTCCATTTGGGAGGAGAATGCCTGGACCTGAACAAGTCCCAGATGTGCGGCTGGTTGTGGGGTTTGGTACGAATCCCTGCCCAGTGTTTGGGTGGAATTTATTCTGGGTGGTTGTTTGTTCGGCTGTTCTCCACCCTCCCGGCTCTCTGGGGTGCACGGATCGCACTAGAACAGGGCTGTGGGTTCAACTGCTTTGGGTTCACAGCTCAGGAATAAAACTCATGAGTGTGTGCTTTTACCAACCGCTGCGTCAGACGGAGCTTATCTTCTGTTAAATCCTAACTGTACCTGACCCAACATCAGTCTTTAAATGTTAATGTCCAGAATTGTTTTCAAGTTCGTGTCACTGACGTGGAACATCGGCTGTGATAGTTACTGAACCTCGTCTCAAGGTTTTCTCCGTATCGGAGTATAAAACCCCTGTGTTCGGCGCGTCGGTGTCCACTCAAGTTTATTCCACAAGTTGTTTACTTCTTCTTGTATATGTTGATCATTTATTTATTTATTATTGTCGTTAGTTATTTATCTACCTTTTAATTTTTAACATGTTTGAAATAAATCGCGTTGCTGATTGGCTGGAACTTGAGCTGTGGTAATACCCAGGAACGTACACTAAGACCGTTTTCATTCTTGAAAAGTATTAAACTCTTTCTTTTTAATAAAAAAATTCAAAAAAATTATAAAAACTAATCCAACTTTTAACAAATAAGAACTTATTTAATGCCATGTTTTCATGCCTTCATTCATTTGTCGAGCCTGGGGGCTGGAGCTCTCTCACGAGAGGCAGTGTCTAAATCTGCTCATTATTTTATTTACTTTTTAATCTCCCTGCACGGGTGTTGTGGAGGGAGCCGGTTTTACTCCCCTGCACTGGTACGGCGTGGTAGCGAAGTGCGATTTCCTCTCACGCTCAGCGTCACGCTTTAATCAAGCCGACGCCGCGGTGAAACCACGAGCTACGCGAAAAAGAAAGACCCGAAAGTCCTGAAGTCATCAGAACTATACACGGCGGTAAGTTTCAGCGTGTGAAGGCTTTTCCCAGGTCACCACACCATCGCGTAAAGACACAGCCGTACTTTTACCTCTTTAAACCGCGCTCGGTTTTTCCAACCACGATGTTTCTGTGGCTGAATCTCACACGGCGAGCGCTGCGTGTTCGAATGCGCCGAGAGAGAGAACCCATTACAGTCTGCACAGGAAACCCAGGAGTAACGATGATTCGAATACATTTTCAGTAGAATGATGATCTCACGTGATCGGGGTTTTAATTCTTTATTTTAAAGGATCTACGTTTAGAAACTTGGCTGCGATTCAAATCGGATCGATGACTCCTGTACAGCACTCACATTGAAACTGCTTTGGCAGCGACCCAGTTCTCACACACACACACACACACACACACACACACACACACTAAACAGGGTTCGAGCGCGACTCTCTATTGAGGAGAAGTAGACGAGGCAGTGAGAGTGCTTACACGCGGCTTCCGTTTCCGCGTTGGCGTCCTGTGGCGTGTGACTCTGCAGCGCACTGCCGGCGATACTGCTGATTAGGACTGGGGCTCGGGGCGCACGGTGCAGCTTTACCGCTGATCCTCCATTAGCTGTTGTACTGACGTTCAAAACATTCCTACAGTTTTCCTCCGATTCCAGGAGCAGGGGAGGAGCAGGACGCAGGAAGCAAGGCCCGCCCTTCCCCATCACCTACTCACCCTACGGATGATTGGGATTACGTTCGAGTCCCTTTATCCCAAACGAGTAAATATTCAGAGGCAGCCGCCGAACTGCCATGACCTGCGTTAAGCTGCCGGCTTTTGTTTTGGCGTTCCGGCTGCGTAAGCGCCCCACACATCCCGGTTCTGATTTTCTGCGAATGCGGGTCGGGTGTCGTGAAGACGATTTAAGCAGGAACAGCGTCGAGTTTCTTAATAAGCAAAAAGGGTCAGCGCTCTTATCTATTTTTCACCGCGGAAAGCGACACCGGCGGCTCAGCTCGTGTTTATTTCAGCGGATCGGAGACGTCACTTTAAACCAGTGAGGTGTGAAGCTGAGCCAAAATCAAAGATCTCACAAATCTACAAACAGCAACGTCGGCACGTTATCTGTTCCTCTGACGTCACTTTACAAAATTCACTTCATCTCATGAACAGCGCACTCCTGCACGCGACATTACTGAGCAGCACTGACACGCCTCGACACGACGTCACGCCCCTCTCTCTCTTCAAATCAACGCTCCAGGAGAACTAATCCACGCAACAAGTGAATCACCGGTTCATGAACCTCCTTCCATGTCTGCAGCCCAGACGGGACCATCAAACATTCCTCCTGCCCTCGTCACCTGTTCCCTCTCGTACCTCGTCACTGCACCTCCTCCCACCTCCCCTGGTGTTTCCTCCCGTCTCTGGTCCTCTCTCTCCTCCCTCCCTGCACCCTGCACCCTGCCCCTAGCCCCCCTACCCTCCCCCCACCCCCCCTTCTTACTGAAGAAGAAATATTTTCGATCCCTACCAGTTGTGTACATGTCTGGATCTTTGGCCGCGGGATGCGCCCCCCCTCTACGTCCCTGCACCAGCACTTGTCCGCTGACATAAAAATATGAATAATTCAAGCTGAGCTTCACACCGAGCAGGCGATGGCGTGCCATCCAGACGGCGTGACGTCGAGGGGGGTTCATTTTAAGAGGGAGGGGGGGTCAGCAGAAAGAATACAGGCCATCGAGTCAACACGGGACAAAAGCGTCCATTTGGCGGGCCAGATGCCGAGCATGGGGGCTCGTTCTGACTATGCAAATCACCCGAGCGCCTTCGATTCAACACCACAATGGCCCGACACAAGCGAGCCAGAATGCAATGCAAATAGTGATAAAGCAAATCAAAGAGCGATCTGTAAAACACGCCTCTGCTCCGCCGCCGAACACAGAGCCGGGATCATCATAAGAACCGTCATTGTTCTTGACCAGTCCGACAGGTCCGGCTCAGGAAACACGGCCGGAATCCGAGGAGTACAAAGAAAACTAAGCTTTTATATTTAATGTAGACGGTTAAAAAAGAGACGCGGCCACGAAACCCATCTGGAGCGAGTCGCTTTAATGGAGGACGTAACAAAAGCCCAATTATTTGCTGCCGCCAGCTCTGATTATCTTCGTCCAGACAAATTCATTCAGAAAAATGACACTTAAAAACCGCCTTCAGAGAAGAGTCGGGTCACGGACCACCGATGTCCGAAAAACATCAACCCGTTTACATTCCGTTAAAGGAACAAACCAGACTGAACCGCTCACACAACAATCCCTAAAACACGCCGTTAACGTTTACAGGCATCTCCACTGAAACGCCCTGGTTCGCCATCATTACCCACAATGCCGCCTGATTACTACTGTTTCGACATACACTCTAATAATGATCACTGACACCCCCGTCTACCCACATGAGCCGAGTCCCGGTCACAACCCTGCACACGTCTGCTGTCGAGCAGCGCTGCATTCTGGGAATTCTGTATCCAGCATCACTTTGCACCAGCAGCTCCAGCCCTTTCAGCCGTAACACGACCCTGTGGTATAAAATTTCAGATTAATATGAGGTTGAGAAGAGACACACTTAAGATTTACCGCCTTCCTGCTGAGAGGCGGACGTGATAACCACACCACCCCCTTCTGCAATCCGCTCGCCTTAAGAAATCACCGCTGTACTGGTCGCCCTGTGACGTCATCACGGGACGTTGTCATCACAGCGACAACAGCAGTAACTAACACCCACTACACCAAATTCATTTGAACGTCATTAATATCGCAGTATAAACAAACGGGCCGTGTTTCAGGGTGGAGGTTTTCTTTTTAATATTAAGATTAGAGTGTTGCATTGGATTGGTCCCAGAATCGGGTTGTTGTGAGCACAAATCTGTAAATATTACGTAAAATTTCATACACGAATAAACACACAATAGTTTGGAGACCCTTCAAATAAAAACATAACGAAGAAAAAGTATCAGCTGGTCTGAAAATATACACGGAAGTTAAATTTCCAACAAATTTGAGTTTCCCACTCGAAAAATTCCCAGAATTCCAACTGAAATAATTTTCAAAGGAGGACGGCCGCCATGAAAACGTTTCCTTTCGGAATGAGAAGCTCGTGCGGCTTAACGAAATCACGCTCTGGAGGAAACATCCCCGACTCGTCCTGCCCGGGGCGGCTCTGAATACACGCGAGGACGAGTCCGTCCGAAACGTCCACTCCTAATTTTCTCTCTCTCTCGTGAGAAGAATCAGAATAAGAAACGGATCATTTTACAATCAGATGCACTTTTTATAAAGGACCTCTAGGTGTGTAACTTTAGAGCAAAATGTATCTGAACCAGATTCTGAAACGTTGACAACAAACAGGTGAATATGTGTCCGTCCAAAAGCGTCCACTCCGAAATCCAGGTTTATGCCATCAGTAAATCAACACAAAAGATATTTCTACCAATAAAAGCTCAGGAAAAATACCCATTTGCTCCGTATTTTATATTCTATACGTTTACAGTGGGTTTACAGGCTGCTGACTGGGATACGAGTCCACACTAAAGGTGTCAGAAAGTCTGTCCTCTCCGAACCCTTTTGTTACAGAACTAAGGCGTCCTTTATTTGTTGTCTTCCCTGAATTTATAGATTTATTTCTACCAGTAAAGTCACTGGTTGTCAACTTTCAAACTATTTCTAAAAGACTCAAGTGATTCAGTATTGTTGTTTTTATTTATTTATTTAATTTCTGCTTTATAGTTTACTGATAATTACAGCTGTAAAGAAATTTTATTGTTCTGGACATGAAAACTTTCAAAGGCAAAAAACCTCCAAGAAAATCACATTACACACAAAAATTGTAAAGTTTGTATAGCTTTAAACGTTTAATAAAAATACTGCTTAAAAACCTAGAAAATTAAACCCCTTAACCTTTGACCCCTCCACCTTTGACCCCTTCGGGACCGAAGGCTCGGACTGTGATGTTCATTTTATTTCAGTGAAATTAAATGAAATGTCATAAATTCTAGAAAAAAGTGATTACATTAAAATAAAAACACAGTAAAAACCTGTAATAATAAATAAACAAATAAACACAGAAATAAGCCCCGGTGTGAGGGACACTCACCCTGAGGAGGATTCTTCATTTCCAGAAGGTTCGGTTCGGTACAAAAAGATTCGGAACCGGTCGGTTAACTCCAGCGGTTAGGACAAGAAATAAACAATAAACAGAGAGAGAGAGAGAGAGAGAGAGAGAGAGAGAGAGAGCTAGCTAACAAAGCCACCTGCTAACAAAGACAGGCTTGAATACGTTCAGTGTTTTTTCCCGGATTTAAACACAGACAGGTGGAATGTGCTGCAGCAATACCGACCGGTCTCGCGCACACTAATCTAAACAAACAAGCAAACAAGCCGCAACCATTAAGATTATAAAATAACTGACACGCCGCTCGCGCTGTTTCCTCTCATCTCTCTCTTCTCAGCTCTGAATATAAACAGATGGTGGTGTGGCGTCTAGTAGTGGGCGGGGAAAGATGACGTCACAACCCACTCGCACCTCGGCATTCTGGGAAATGTAGTTCTGTGAAACAGCGTTGCGGCTACGGTGAAGGTTTGTAGATTTGTTGTTTTTTTGTTGTTTTTTTTGTGAAGACCGGAAGACCAAACGTTTCCAAAACCAAATTCCTAACCAGAGTCTTTGTTTTAGTGATGTGTGAGTCAGTCACTCTTTCTGATTCATGTGCCAAACCACTTAATCCTTCTATTATAGCTCGTTATGTTGCTATCTCAGCTGACACTCGGTGAAGCGATACCCCACGTACACCCTGAACAGCTCACCAGACCATCACAGGGAAGCCTACTTCCACAACTATGGGCAATTTGGAACAACCACCTGGCCAGATGTGCATGTATTTGGACTGTGGGGGGAAGACCGGAGTACCCGGAGGAAACCCACTGGAGCACTGGGAGAACATGCAAATTTCACACAGAATGCAGAGCCTCCTGATCAGCTGACCTTTCCACACTGTACAGCGGGGTCTTCGGCCATCCTGCTCTGCCTCCCAGCACTCTAAGTGTAGAGTTTTCAGCTGACCAATCAATCACAGGAGAGTAGGCACGGAGACCAGAAAGGCCATAAGTGGGGGGAGGAAGCCAAATAGGCCGTCCTGGCCGTGTTTGAAGAGGGTGGTGGCAGAACAACAACCAGAACGATGGTGGAGTTTTTGGAAAATGGTTCTTTACTGGTGTCCAGAAAAAGAAATATCTGAAAATGGGTATAAATTCTGGTCATTAACAACAAACAACAAAACAGACTGGTGTGGAGTCTTGTGGTGGTGGCAGAGACAGCAGCTCCAGTATCTTCTAGGACTTCTTGTCTTTCTTCCCCAATGCTAGTTACTCGGAATCTAGAGTAAACAGCGTTAAGGGCCTTATTCCACCACCGAAGGGCTTGGTAGTTTCATAGTGCTGGGGTTTGAACCACCGACCACCTGATTAACAGAGCTTTTAACCACTGAGCCACCAGCAACAGCTCACCAAATATTACTGTGCCCAGCTAGCATCACTGCGACTAGCATGCTAATCTTAGAAGTCTATTTTTTTAGACATGAAAACAGTGCATTAACGGACGAATACGTTTACGGGCAAACCTTGGTGTATTACCTTCGGTAATCCGGGGTCAGCTGATTGCAAACACGTCATCGCTGCTGACTGAGAAAGATTTTCCGCCTGCTAACTACACTGGTGATAGCTGGTGGTTCTGCAACCACGTTTTCAAGATTTTGTTGTTTCCATATTTTATATTTGATGACTGGAGATGTTGCGTGGGAGGCAAAAAAAAACCTTCTGAAATTAGTCATCACTTATTACAACCATAGAACACTTGGCATGTATGTTGTTATAGAAAAAGAAGAAATGATGGGCTGGTGTGATGCAACATGACACAAAGTGGAGTTACTGAGTATAGAATTTATTTAGTTTGGGTTTTTTAAATAAAAAGTAGTACTCTGAGCATGAGCACATCATGTCAAAGTGGCATATGATGCTCTCTTATGTGACTGCAACAAATCATAACAGACGACCACATCAAAGTTCTCTTAACCTTCCCAGAACCTCTCTGACTGTATTCAAGATGATCATCATGATCATCAATATCCGGGGTCGGGTCACGGGGCAGAAAACCTGAGCAGTGAGTTCCAGACGTCCCTCTCCCCATCCACTTCCTGCAGCTCTTCCCGGGGGACACCGAGGCGTTCCCTGACCAGTCGAGAGACATAGTCCTTCCAGCGTGTTCTGGTTCAACCCTGAGGTCTCTTCCCAGTTGGACTTGCCGGAAACACCACACCAGGGAGGCGATCAGGAGGCGCTCAAATCAGATACCACCACGACGGACTCCTCGCAACGTGAAGGAGCAGCGGTTCTACTCCGAGATCGCCCGGATGACCAAACTTCTCACCCTATCTCCACAACCCTGAGAAGGAAGCTCATTTCAGCCGCTTGTGTCCGCCATCTTGCTCTTTCGGACACTACCCAAAGCACGTGACTGTAGGTGAGGGTAGGGACGTGGATCGATGTGTATTTTTATCCTCGTGAAATTGATGCGGGTAATAATATGATTATTACTTCAACACTTGCAGAGCCAAGGATTTTAATTAAAAAATAATATGCATTGACTTAATATTCATCCTCGACTGAAAATCTTTCATGTATTACACATATTAAAAACTATGCTAATCATGCAGATATATTAATAGCTGATATATATTATCACCGTTGGGCGGGTAAATGTAGCTTCCCATTTTAAAGCTCATCATGTTGCTTTGACTTGTTTAACGTGGTTACCACTGCGCCGTCGTGCCGCCCAACTATTTATTTATTTTTTGCAAATCATTATCTTTGCATACTACAGATTTAGCATTTAATCCAGCTAACGTTTGCGTAATATTCACTGTATGCAGGTTTTTTTTTTTTTTTTTGCAAATTAATAGTATGGAAGTTTGAGGCCCAGCCATATTTGGTTAGAGTTTTCTAAGTACA
>JBCNYG010000021.1:47476891-47491025 GCA_039654305.1 Porochilus rendahli | reverse complement strand
TGTTAGCCTTCTGTGCATGTTTTTAGTCTGTGGAAGGAAACCAGAGTACCCGGAGGAAACCCACGCAAGCACGGGGAGAACATGCAAACCCCACACAGAAACACCCGAAACCTTCTCGCTGTGAGACGGAGCGCTAACCACTACACCGCCGTGCTGCCCTGTCTGAGAAATAGTAAAGGCATTCATGGGAAACAGGCTGGATCCCCTGCAAAAGTGCGTCACCTTCCCAGAATGCTTAGTTTCTAACTGAAATTATAAAGTGCTTGCACCTCTGTTTATGCAAAATGCCTCGTCAAGTAAATAAAACGTGCTCCGTAAGCATTTCCTAAGAACTTCTCACATAAACAATCTTACTACAGCATCTCATTAATATGCGCTTCTTTTAAAGAAACCCCCCCCCCCCATGGTGTTAGGAGACGGTGCTTACCAAGGATAAACTCATCGGTGTATGAGGTGAAAAATGGTGCAAAATTAAGTTACTTAAGTGTCTGAACGCATCGCTTTGTGTTTAACAAACAGAGAAGGACAAGAGGCGTTTTTGTACAAGCGTTTAATTGCATTATGGTTCATTTGTTCAACAGTACCTCACACCCCTCTCCTGTGCCTGTTGGACATTTTATAAGAGGACAGTGACATTTCGGTTAAAGGCAGCGGACTCTTCTTCGTTCTGCTCTCGGCTCTATTGGTTTTTGCTCATTGATCTGAGACCAGGATGAAGGGAACACAAAAGGTACTAATCCAAAAACAGCATCTCTGAGACACTGCGGACATTCTTAAAAAAAAAAACCCAAAAAAAACAAAAAAACACTCATCGATCAAACGAGACGGGGAGGTGCCGACGTAAACGTGATCACACACACTACACTTGCACGCTATCGCAGATTTTGTAGCAGGCACGAATAAAAACGTGACCTGAGCTCCGCGCATGTTTTCATTTATAGTTGCCTGGGAGACGACCAAAGAAAGACAAAAACCCCACAATCCAACTTACGAGACATAAAGGCGGTCCAGTCTCGTCTTCTCCAGGCAGTTGCCGCCTCGTGCTGGTGCCGTCTACCCTCTTCTACATACACCAGTGCAACCACGCTATTGGCCTCCGCTGCTGTGATGCACCAGGCACGGAGGAAGCACCGCCTGAAAGTCTGACTGCTGATGCTGTGTGGCATCATTAGGGGTCTCGCAACTCGATAAAACAAAGACGACTTCAAATAGTTTACATTATTTCCACATGATGGAGATTTAAATCATCACGGCTCGGAAACTAATTCATCCCCGAGCACTACGAGATCATGATGGGTAATGTTTAACATCTCGGGTTGGGCACGGAGCGAGACCACATGACCGGCCTGGACGAGAACGTGAGAAATTTACTGGGCAGACGGTCCACCCGTGAAACAGCGGTGTTGAATATGGGGAATGAAATCCTATTGGCTGCCGACCGGTGCGTATTTAAAGATTCGTGAGAACAGCACTGGCGTTGCTGTTAATTGTTCGTCAGCATAACTGGGTCAAACATAGTTCCTTTCTCGGAGTATAAACAACGCTAAGCTAAATGACAAACAGCCTTTAAGACACAACGTTAACATCAAGAGGATAAAACAGACACTTCAGACACAAACTGGAGCGGATTCTGTACCATCACGTTTCTCTAACGGCACAAAACTGGCCTCAGATCAGCGGAAACGCAAGAAACCAACACACACACAGTATATACACACACACACACACACACACACACACAGCACTGTTATGTACACATGCAAATAGGCAACAAGTGCTGTTTAAAGTCTTGTTTCTGCCGTCTTTACTTTCTACACACAACTTTTATACATAAACACTGTTAAAAAACAAACAAACAAACAAACAAAACCCCCCCACAAACATCTCGACGGGTCTTTATCACATCCTCTGTGCTATCGAACGTTCACGTTTCCCCACTGATTGTTCAGCTGCTCTGCTATGAAAACCCCTCGATCACAACAGTGTATTGTTTCAGTTTGGGTTTCCTGCTCTGTTCTGTTCTGTTCTGATGAAAGTATTTGGGTTTTAGCCTCTCTGCTAACATTTTAGCAACCGAACGAGAATCAGAGCCATAAAGCAACTTAAAATAAACAAACAAAAAAAAGCCCCACGCACTCGTTTACTCTAAATCAAAACCACACGACACGATCGGACTCGCGCTTCTGTCAGTTCGCAAAGCTAAAGCCTCCCCGGTGTGTACTGTGGCCTGGCGGTTCTCGCCGCACGCGTTAAGGCTGAGTGGGAGGGTGGGAGGGGCCGGACAGGGTCGCCGGCTGCGCTGGAGGGGGTGGAGGAGGAGGATGAGGCTGTTGCGCTCCGGAGTGCGTGTTCGGGGAAGGAGGTGGCGTCGGGCGCTTGAACTTATCTGGACTGCTGCTCCTCCTGGGGGACGGTCTCTGTGGAGAGAAGGAAAGATCAGGACGTTCGACCGCACGGGAACGGAGCACTCACCGGCCGCATCAACACAGGGGCGCGGTCACGTGACAACACAACATCCAACAGAAAACGAGATCCACCCTCCCCCGCAAGCAAGCAAACCACTCGAACGTCATGTGACTGAAGGAAGAGCGGTGAGCGGCGTTAGAGGAGCCGACGTCCGGGCCTGGAGTGAACAGCCAGTATCACACCCACTGCAGGCTCCGAATTAAAGAGGGGTAAACGACCACTCGTTCCGCCGTCATGTCCATCTGTTCAGGAACAATTTATCAACATCAAAGGAAAAGTTCACACACCACCCCAGCAAAGCAACAGTTACTTAGCAACCAGTCAGTGCCTGCAGCCACCTTCTGATCCAGGTGCTGAAAGCGGGAGGGGAAGAGAAGGAAAGGCCTCCGACTGAGACCTCACAAAAAACCCTGAAATATTAAACCCAAACGCAGTGAGTGTGTGTGTGTGTGTGTGTGTGTGTGTGTTTACCTGAACTCCGTGGGAGGGTCCAGGGTGAATGTGCAGTCCTGGGGGTGTGTAATGTGTGTGTGGGGCTCGGCTCAGCGTGGCCGGAGGTGTGAAGCCCACCGTGTGACTGGCGTACGACAGACCTGTAACGGCACGGACGAGAAAAATTAAAATCGGCACCGGAAAAAAAACCTCTTTAAAGTAAGTCCGGTAACGTCACTAACAACGCGTGAGGACGCAGCGTTGCCGTGGAAACGTACCTGGCGAGATGGGGCGGCTGGAGGAGGGGGAGGGGGTGTAGGGGGTGGGACTGGAGACAGTACGAGCCCTCAGACCCTGAGCAGACATCTCATTAAAATACCTACGAGAGAGAGAGAGAGGGAGAGAGAAAAGAGAGAGAGAGAAAAAGGAAGGGAGAGACACACAGAGCCAGACACACGGAGACAGGGCGGACGATCAGACTCTCTCTCTAAACGCGTTGGTTGAGCGTTTATATTGTTGTTGTTTATACTGTTGTTGTTGTTGTTTATACTGTTGTTGTTTATACTGTTGTTGTTTATACTGTTGTTGTTTATACTGTTGTTCCGGACTCGTCTGCTCATACCTCTCGTCGTCCATCTCCAAACTGCTCTCGCTCTCACTCAGCTGCCTGCACAGAGCTTCTCTCCTCTCCATCTCCCGCTGCAGCTTCCTCTGCAGGCGCATGTTCTCCTCTCGCATCTGTCGCTCCTCCTCGATGTACTGCGCTCGCTTCTCCGTGTCTGCGGAGAAAACCAAAGAGCAGGAAGCGTTAAAACAAATTTAAGACAACGCCAACGTCACGAACACCAACCGATTGTGAAAAGATCAAAGATTAATGAGGACGTCACGGCAGTTTATTCATTCAGACTTTCATTCTAATCTCGCCGCTTTAACGTCTCCTCGTCATGCACGGCGCTCGCTCCGAACAGGTTCTGCTCTCAAACACAAGCCTCTCCACACACCGGCCTTATAAACCCGCGCGGACGCAGCGCCCTCTAGTGGTGCCGGAAAAAAGGAAGAAAGGAAGGGATGGAAGAAAGTCCTCAAGTACAGGAGAAGGAAAAAGGAAGGGGAAAAAAGGAACAACCAAAAAAAAAAAAGAAACACAGAGAGGAGTGAAGGAGGAAGAACAAGGAGGGAGAAAAGTGTGATGAAAAAAAAAACCTGGGATGGAAAAAGTGAAGGATCATAGAAGCCGTGAAGGAGTGAAAAAAAAAGGAAGAGTGGAGGAGTGAGTAAAGGAGGGAAGAAAGGATTGAAAGAGAAGAGAGAGACGCACAAAGAGAGAGACAAAGACAGGGACAGATAGAGAGAGACAGAGAGAGACAGAGAGAGAGACAGATAGAGAGAGACTGGGTGAAGCAAGGTGTGAAGGAAGTACATTACTCTCTGTACTCTGTGTGTGTGCGCGTGTGCGAGTGTGTGTGTGTTCCTCACGCTGCAGCTCGGTGGTGCGCAGGCTGCGCTTCAGCCGCTCCACCTCGCTCTTCAGGAAGCGGATGTGCCGCATCATGTTCTCAGGCGAGTCGATCTCCATGGAAATATCCCGGGGAGAGGGCGGGGCCGACACCGGCTGGTCCAACTTCTCCTGCAGGATCCTGACAAACAGAACCGATGAAGAGATCACACACACACACACTCACACACGCTATCCGTGCTCCACCCCACCTGACCCCTCACTAAACCCCGCCCCTGAAAGAACTGACAGGCTCTGCGAATCTGTGGGACTCGCCCGTCCTCCACGTCCTGGATCGGGGTTCGGACTCGTACCTTTTCTCGGCCTCCAGCTTGTCCATGCGCTTCCACAGCCGGTTGACCAGCGCCTCCTGCTCCTGCTCCAGGGTGTTCTCCAGGTCAATCTTCTCACGGCGCAGCTACAGACACAGACACAAAGCTCTCAGGGGAAAATACAAACACTCGTTTATGGAAGGAGTCTCCAGTGCAAACACTTTCGCGTCACAGTTTCGGAATAACATGAAAAGCTGCATTTATTTTTTCTTTCTTAAAAAAAACAACAAAAAAAACCTTCTGTTGGTCTCCAACCAGGGCACTTTATGGGAGTTACAACAGTTCAGTCTCCAGTGTTTCGCTCGTGATAACAGTAGGACCGCGGAACGCTCTCCCCGACGTTACCTGCTCTAAGGTGAGCTGCTTGGTGATGGTGTCATTCTCCAGCTTCTTGATCTTCTTCATCAGCTTGTTGACTTGAAATTCCTGCTCCTGCTCCAAGTGCTGCTCCAACTCGGCCTTCTCGTGCTGGAGCTACAGAGAGACGACGAGAAAACGAGTGAGCGGCGGCGTCCGAAATCTAAAAACCCAACATTTCATTTCTTTCCCGCGTTTGGTTTATGGTGCCGTGATGTCAGTGCTGATCGTGAAAGTGACTAATAGGACCGCAGCCCCGCCCCCTTCCTGATTGGTCGGATGTCAGTGGACCACATCGTATCCTTTTTATGACACTTCGCCGAGTAGCTTCTTTTCATACACACTTTCCCAGAAATCCTCAAAATAAATCAACAACAAATCCAGCGTGGACGCACTAGAGAAGTCGACACAAACGCTGGTCGGAAAGTCCCAGGATGCAATGCAGCAACACGGTGCATTGGGCCACGTCATGGAGGCAACTCCACGTGATGAGCAACCTGGCGGTGTTCACGTGAAAGTGGAACCTTTGGGGCCCGTTTCAGACCAGCGGACAGAGGATGATGGACGCAACTGTTAACCGAAGCAGAAACAGACCAAGACGTCACAAAAAAAACCCGTATCTTATTTATTCAGAAATAAACAAATATTCCGGTCTGCAGGGTGGATTTGTTCCTTCGTGCCACTCGGATTACTGTAACACCGCCAGGCCGTGCGTTATTCAGACAGAATGTCTGGTCGCGGTCCAAGCAGCGTCTCACTACACGCCGAGCCGCATACGGTGGCCACAATGACTCAGCGTTCCCACTCAGATACCCAGCGTCCTCTAGGGTTGGGCCGACAGACAAGGCTGCGTTGTTCGGGTGAACTTTGGACTGCGGTGTGCCACTGGGCGGGGTTACATGAAGAATCGTTTCATGCTCCAGCCCTCGCCGGAGGTGTGGAAGGAATTACAGGGAGTCTGATAAAGGCCGCTGAAGGACACGCGCAGGACTCGTGAGGCTCGTTCTAAAGAAGGCAAATGTTTACAGAAGCTGTTGATGTTGAAAGTAGCCACAGGCTTCCAGAGGAACGGAGGCGACGTGGCTCTCGCGACGTAAAGCGAAAAGGAATGGACAGCGATGGTGTGTGTGTGTGTGTGTGTGGTGCAGCAGGCCTTCGGTTACTCATCCTTCATGCACCGTTTCAGTAACTAATCCTCAGTCGTACGCACCCACAGGCCAAATGGACTCTCCGATTACCCACCCATCCCCGCACGCCCACACCTCCCCCACGACACGTGTCATCTGCTCGGCTCAAGCGTAGCCTGTCTGACTCACTCGCTCCGAACGCCGAGCTCTTGCCCCTTTCGCACAGAGATTTTACATTTTAAAGAGAATCGGGCCCATAGACCAGCCGGCGAACAGCGGTGAGTCATCCCGAGCTGTGGGCGAAAGCGTGGAGCGGCTCCGCGCGAGGGCAAACTGACGGTCGGAACCGCTCGGGCGCATGTGGTAGAGCAGAACGCTAACATTTCAGCTTTTTGATAGGACTTCGAACACCCAGTTTTGTGTGGGAGAGAAAAAACCTCACGAGAAGCAGCAGACTGGGCCTGAACAGCTTGCCAGACCAGTGCAGGGCCAAAATACACATCCACCTAGGGGCAATCTGGAACCGACAATCAGCATCATATGCATCGAGTGTCTTGCTCTTGGACTGAGGGAGAAAACTGTAGTTCCCAGAGGAAACCCATAAGGAGAACACGCAAACCCGTGACATTCTTGCTGTGAGGCGACCGTGCGCACCACTACGCCACCGTATTATAATTATACTAACAAAACAAAAGCTCTACATTAATGAGGGACAGAAAGTCTGAAGAATCTGAGAACAGAAAACACAACCTGGTTTAAAATAAATAAATCCTCGCTTGGTCGTTATATATATAAAAAAAACAAATCTGAGGAATCTCAGCTTGAAATCAGGGCACTGCGTTTGATGTAAGGTATGTTAAGAAGGCTAGTCTGGGTCTCCACGGTGCCTCAGAAACACTCAAGTATCATCAAGTGTCGCTTCGAAAACATTCCCTCAGGTGTGATGGCGGTGACTTACCTGCATGAGCTTCCGGGACAGATCGTTAGTCAGGAACTCCTCTTCTTTCTCATAGTTGACGGCGAGCGTCTCTTTCTCCTTCTGCAGCGCCTGGATCTTCTTAAACAGGGTGTTGGAGATGAACTCCTCCTCCTGCTCGGCCCTCGCTTGCTGCACACAAACACCACGTAGCGAGAATATTAAATTCAATATAGAGCTCTGATTCCCCGACTTGTGCTACGAGGTTCAGTAGAACAAAAGAAAATAAGGAAAACACACACACACACACCCAGGTTTATTTATTCGACTAACGCGAGAGTTGTGTTGATCTTACAGACGTGTGCCGTGAGAAAACCAACATGACAGAGCACCGACTTGGCTAATGAATAAAAAAAATTAGCATTAGCTAGCTAGTTTCTCCGATGGTCCGATATTCTCTCACTTTTACGTGAGAATTTATTCAGAACCTGGAAACATCGTAACACGCCTCTTAAAGGGAGATGTGACGCTTTTCTACTGGGACTTTCTCACAATGACGAATAGCCCCTTAAGCCGACACCACGAGTTAAGCACTCGTTCAGGCTTTTCCTCTGAGCCGATTGAATTAGCCATAAACACCCCCCCCCCTTGCACGGTGGTGTCTCCGCCCATCCCAGTCTACCTTCCAGCGCACTGAACAGAAAAGCGAGTATATTTACGAGGCGTCGAAACCCGTTAGTCTCAACAACGCCATAGGGTCTTATGTCCTTACATATAAAAGTTGTGACAGCTTCCGTTATGTTTCGTGCACGCTGAGAATTGGACGGCGACTAAAACGCAAACGCCTTTTTTTAGTGGGGCTTGTTTTGGGTCGTGCACTTTAGTAGCGGCTAGCAAGTGTGGATGATGCCCCGTCAAACGATTGCGGAGATTTGTGGTATGCCTGTGACATTTCACACCTTGCAGACGGCGCTGCTTTTGTCCAACTCGTCTCATGCTTTAAATCCAAAACGCACCCACGCATCTGCTTTCAACTTTCAGGGTGTCTTCAGGGCAGGGCAGGGCTCCGCTATGTTTGTTACGAGGAGCCAGCCTCGCACAATCCCAAAGTCGTTGTGCGACGGTAATTCACGTGAGAGGAGCACGGGAGGAGCCGAGGCGCTCGTTCAGTCTTTAACAGATTCTCTTCTGTAGTGGTGGACTGATTAATCGGATACAATTGTGGGAATGAAGCACTCATATTCACTTCCACGGAGAGAAAACTTAACGGAATAACAGGCCAGGAAGTTGGAATTTAAGCGGCGGTGAACCGCTTCTCAAACGTGCCGTGACCCGTCTGATGGAATCACAAGCGCTGTAGAACCGCCACGACGGATCGGGTCAGATCTGGGGGACGATGCAGCCGCGCCCAGCGGAAGCACGTCGAGGTTAAATACAGGTGGCTCGACACCTCGAGGTGACGGCTGTTATCAGTGAACATCTCAAAACATTCCTGGTAAAAGTTTTTTTTTTAAATCCCCCACTGAGATTATCAGAACATGAAGATTAAACCATTATTATAGAGTCGATATGACCGCGATCTCTAACTGTTTATATAGAAATCACTAACTTCTCATTGAGACTTTATATATGTGTGCGTAGACTTTTAGTATATATATCGTGTGTGTACGTAGAGACGTTTATAATTTTTCTTATTGAGAATTCTCTCTTTATCTCTTCTTTACTTGGTATGGAGCGACTGTGTTCAGATTTTCTCCAGGATCCATAAAGTATTCTGGTTCTGATTCAGTAGTAATTACTTATGGACACATTTTACTCTTTTTAGATTTTAATTTGTTTGAATGATTTCAAACATTCATTTCTTAAAAAAAAAAAAAGTACAATTTTAAATAATATTTGTCTATTTTTGATGTCTTAACAACCTTATACTAACAGGTTTCCTGTTATCTTTTTTTGTACTCTCTGACTAAGAGCTAAGCAATGTAAACAAACCAAAGGGATAGCAGCTTACTGACCCGAACTTTGTGGTTTGTGTACACAAAAACGTGTGAAGTCATTTTTAGAAAGTGCTGATCACATGACAAATTGGCACCAGCAAGAGACTATTCAACGGAGTGTCTAATTGGAAAAGAGCGAGACGTGAACACGACAAGGAAGGACAGAAAACGGGGATTTATATCCCAGATCATTGGCAGAGGAGGCGACACTACGGGAAAAGAGAAATCGTCAAACGCATTCAGATACAGGCGGATTTTTGCTTGACTGGTAATTAAAACGTTTACCTTCAACCCTCGCTCACAGACTGGCAGTACCACGAACCTTCAAGAATTCTTGATTCAAGAATTATCCACACAGAATGTTTTTTAAACCCCTACACAGGAAACCAATTTGATAAGATATACATTTTTATAAAAAAAATTTTTAATGTGAAAGCCAGAAGAATTTGTTTTATTTTTTTTACAAAAAATTGCACATAAAATAAATCTAGATAACGCAACAGTACATTCTCTCTGACTGTGTTAAATATTATGGTAATTTAATATAAATTATGAATAAGAATTAAATTCTTGCAAAATTTAGGTAGGGGAACACCTGACCCAAAACTCAGTGTCTGTGGTTACTTATAACCTGCATTCGCTCAAATACAAACGCTTATTGTTCAATTTCTAATTCGATCAAACGCACAAAATAAAGCATCACACTAGACGTCCAAAGCCATGCTCTGAAAAAAATCTGCACCTGTCTTTTTTTTAACAAACGTTCAAGGTCAAAGCTCAAAACCGAAACAATGACAAGCCCATGTTTACGTACTCTCCATAAGAAACCTGCATGCTAGATTTTTTTAGAACGATCCACCCAGCATTTCTTGAGAAACACCCTAGTCTGGGACTAACTGGGACCAGTTCACACACCTGCTACAAAATCTATCCCATGGGGCACGTCAGCGCTGCGTGACCTCACGTGCATCTCTCTCTGCAGGAATGTCACCTAGAAAGTAAATCCAGATTTTAAATGGAGCGGCCATGTTCATTTCACCTCATCTGGAATCAAATCAAGGAACCCCTACTTATATTTTTGTGTTTTTTCCCGGTTTTATACGAGTTGCAGCTTCACCCTGAATGCATCTTGTGAACCAGGCATTATTTAACACACACCAGTAAATTTAACCAGGTAGGAATAAACAAAGTAAACAGTACAATATCTAATACACAGTGTAAATATTACCGACACGATGGGATTGGATTAAAACCCACACCTTCTTGATTAAACCTAATCCCATCCGACTGTGCCTTAATACATAATAACTGACTAATGCTGACTGCATCATCTGTGACACATCAGACATAATCCAGACCCACTGAAGAGTTAAAAAATGTTCACAGAAAATTATTTCTCAACAAAAACCTGGTCAGATAATTTTCTCATCTATCATATTACATTATTCATAGACCTCAAAGCGTGTTGCCAGATTTCACCGCCATACATCCTTATTAGAGCGATTTACAGCTATGACAACTTACTGAGTGAAAACAGTCAATCTGGCAACCCAGACTGTACTTGGCGTCGTAGCATTAACTCGCTAGCAAGAATGCTAATCTAACTTTGAATGAAATAGCTACCAAAAAAGGTAATATAACCACACAATTTTTGCACAAAATGTAATAAAAAGCAAAGTCAGACAAGCATGAAATACTACATGAAAAATAATTAATATTTTACACAGGATAAAATCTTAGCATGTGAGGCGCTAGTTAGGTGTTGGCTAATTTGGAAGCTAATGCTAACAACAGAAGTGCTAATGCTGCATTTCAAGATTATAGCTTATTAAACGCCATCGCTGTTAAAAGGGACATGAAATACTGACATAGTGTAATTTTCAATAAGTAAGTTCATGATAAACTGACTGCCATTTCTAACAGAGGAGAAGAACTGGTTGTTTTTGTTTTTTTCATCGCGTGCGCAGAGATACAATAGGCATAAACAGACCTCTATAATTATTAAACCCAAACAAAATGGCGCTGCAGGTGCGAAATGAAGACCTGTATAAAAGGTGTATAGGTGGAAAGTGTGCGGTCGGGTGTGAGGTGATTTGTGGTGACTCACGATGGTGACGCTGGCCCTGCGCAGGTCGCGGTTCTCCTCCTGCAGACACTTGCACTTCAGCCTGAGGGTCTCCAGCTCGATCTTCAGCACTTTGTTCTCCTGCTGCAGGGACGCGAGACGGTTCGTCAGCTCCTCCAGCCGAAAGGCTGAGATAAACACGCCTTGCTTGCCGTCCCGAGCCGCGGCAGTCGCGGTAGCGGCGGAGGATGAAGAAGAAGAAAGCGGCGTGGCCGAGCTGCTGCTCCCCGCCCCGTCAGTATCGCTCTCGCTGGCGCTGTCCGCCATGACTGCACCCCGAGCGCTGACTGAATCTGATCCTGCACTGCACAACGCCAAGGAAAAGAACCCCCCGCCCTCCTGGACCAGGATTGGTTTACATTCCTGCCTGCTCGACCAGGATTGGCGCGCGTTTTCCCGCCTCCTTTCGCGTTAAACTTCCGGGACTTTTATTTATTATTTGTTTGTTTATTTATTTATTTTTGTAGAAACAGGTCCTGCGAATATGGTTCAGAAATATTGGCACCCATTAAAAGAATCATCGATAATGTTTTGGGATAAATTTAGTTAAATTAGGCAGCAAATTCTTTCAGGACCTAATTTTCTTAATTTTTTTCAAAAACCTGATTAATATGCATTAAAAAATCTCATTTATTTTTTTATATAAAGGAATTACCAGTGATTTCGAAATTATACCGTAGTTATTACTGTCACCTCACAGCGAGAAGGTTCTGGGCGAGTGCGCATGAGCAGAAACCCCCGACTGTAAAAAGAAATAGACCTGGCTTTCTGTGACGTCACACACTGCTTTGCGCACCGTTGCTGGTCTACAGGTAAGGTTTATACCTCGCCACCCCTATTATGACATCATCACTCGATCCGATTGATGAATATATAAAAAACTGCTACTTTACTCCGATCTGATTACATCTCAGTTCCATATGTAACTGCTTTCTGGAATAAGTTTGTTCGAATTTATGTTGGATGAAAATATGGTCCCTTCCTAACAGATTTCTGCTGGTGAACAAGGTTAAAGAATTTTCTTTTAAGATTATTTATCGCTGGTGTTCTTTGAAGAAATTTTTTAGTAAGATTCAATAAGGACGCTGATGTGTCCTGCGCTTTTTGTGACTGTCTTCCATTTATTCTGGACTTACTCAATAAAAAATAATAAAAAGATGTTTTTTTTCTTTCCAATCTTATCTTATTGCTGGCCAAATGTTACATTCATAAATGTAAAGTAAATATTCCTGCACCAAGAACTGTATTTCATATATGTGTATTTTTTTATTGTTTACTGTTTTGACTGTAATTTAAACTTGTTATTAATATACCTGTTTTTTTTTGTTTAAACCTAAATTGTAACAGTACGTTCACCGTTATCCTGATCCACAGCTATCAACGTGATTCAGTGCATCAGTAATTAATTAATAATGAAGTTACACTATAAGTCTGTTAATGGTTTTTATGGTGAGTATCTCATATGGATTTTAGCATGGTACAGAACTGTATTTATGCAAGACAGCATCAATGGAGGTTCGCCTGAATTTGTAAATAATGTTCCCTTGATGCAACCATAGAAATATTTATGAAATATATGCAGTCTCCGTCTTGTACAACCAGATGAATGGTATCAAATCTGCTGCTCTGTGAGCTCTTCCCTCTGTTGGTGCCGGTTTTTACTGGATTCCTTTCCTATTTACCGTACAAGCATGTTCGGTACCCCTTCTTGAATCGCCACCTTATCGTGCTGGAGGGGTTTGCGTGCCCTAATGATCCTGAAATCCTGAAATGGGAGCTATGATGTCGGGGGCATTACGGGTCACCCAAAGCAAACAGGTCGTCACGTTCCAGACTAAGTGCGGTTCAGAAGACCCCTATGAGCATAATTTCAAGGACACAGTTTCCCTTGCCTGGATGTGGGTTTCCGGGGTTCCTCACACACTCCTTCTCAACTATTCATCTTTTCAACTTTACCAACTGAAAATACATCCGGGTGGCGCGGTGGTTAGCACGTCCGCCTCACAGCAAGAGGGTCCCGGGTTCGAGTCTCGTTTCTGTGTGGAGTTTGCGTGTTCTCCTCGTGCTTGTGTGGTTTCCTCCGGGTACTCCGGTTTCCTCTCTTAGTCCAAAAACATTACAGTAGGCTAACTGGCTGTCGCAAATCGCAAATGCAAATGGTTGCAAATGGTTGTATGATTGATTGATTGCCCTGCGATGGCCTGGTGAACTGTTCAGGGTGTACCCTGCCCCTCGCCCAGAGTCGGCTGAGATGGGCACCAAGACCCTAATCAGGTTTAAGCGGCTTAAATAATGAGTGAATAAAAAAAAAATATATATATATATATCCGCTGTGCACTGTGGTGTAGTCGTGAGCACTCCCACTTCACAGCAGGAAGGTTGTGGGTTCAGGGACCTTAGCTATGTTGTGTGGGGTTCCTCTGGGTGCTCCAGTTTCATCCAACAGTCCAAAGACATGCACATTAAGCTGATTGGCTGCTCCAAGTCGCCCCTATGTGTGAGAGTGTGAAGTGAATGGTTGTACGTGTTGCCCTGTGATGGTCCGTTCGGGGTGTACCCCACCTTTGCTCGGTGTCGGCTGCGATCGCCTAATCTGCTAATTAATAAGGTTTGATTCATCTTAATCAAACTGCTTAATCCCATTATTAGGGTCATAGGGAGGCTGGAGCCTATCTCAGCCAACTCTCGGTGAAGGCGGGGCACATCCTGAACAGTGTGCCAGACCACTGCAGGGCCAACACTCACACCCTGAGGGGCAATCTGGAACATCCAATTAACCTAATGTGCATGTGTATGGACTGTAGGAGAAAACCGGAGTACCCAGAGGAAACCCACACAAGCTTAAGGGGAACATGCAGACCCCACACAGAAACGCCCTCACTGAGCC
>JBCNYG010000021.1:47402137-47410192 GCA_039654305.1 Porochilus rendahli | reverse complement strand
TTTTTGGTGAGGTAACCTTCAAACCCTGGGGGCAAAAAAAAGTGTTTTTTTTTTGAGGGAGGGGTTAAAGGTGAGTTAACCCCCCCCCCCTCCTTTTTTTTTTTTTTTTTTTTTTTTAAAGATACGGGCAAACAGGCACTGGGAAGACCTTCACAATGGAGGGTGAGAGATCACCTAATGAGGAATTCACCTGGGAGGAGGTAAAAAATAGGATTTTGTTCAAGAAACGGTGAACTAAGGAGTTGGTGATGAAGACGAGGAGGAGGAGGCTGATGTTTATGCGTTTTCTCCTCAGGATCCTCTGGCTGGTATCATCCCTCGTACTCTTCACCAGATCTTCGAGAAGCTGAGCAGTAACGGCACCGAGTTCTCCGTGAAGGTTTCCCTGCTGGAGATCTATAACGAGGAGCTGTTCGACCTGCTCAGTCCTTCGCCGGACGTCACCGAGAGGCTGCAGCTGTTTGATGACCCCAGGAACAAAGTCCGTATAACTAAGTTGCATGAAAGAGGAGAATGTTTTGGGTCTGGATATTAAGTTTTTTTTTAAGGCTGAGTGTTTGTTCTTTTTCAGAGAGGCGTCATCGTTAAGGGACTGGAGGAGATAACGGTTCATAACAAGAACGAGGTGTATCAGATCCTCGAGAGAGGAGCAGCCAAGCGGAAGACCGCATCCACACTGATGAACGCGTACTCCAGGTAGGACAGCAAGCTGCCCCAGAGTAAAACCTCCCTAGAGTTCATTATGGAGGTAGTTTTGTTTAAATGGAAGCATTTTGTGCATTAAAGGCGATGATTCTCTCCTTTGTGGCTTTATTTAACCCATCAGTCGTTCCCACTCCGTGTTCTCCGTCACCATTCACATGAAGGAGATCACTCTGGACGGAGAGGAGCTGGTGAAGATCGGGAAGCTGAACCTGGTAAAACTGGTTTAATACAATCGTGAGGACGAGTGTGTCGGTCTGTATACAGATAGATGAATGACGTCTGTGTGTAGGTGGATCTTGCCGGCAGCGAGAACATCGGCCGGTCAGGAGCAGTGGACAAGCGCGCCCGCGAGGCGGGGAACATTAACCAGTCGCTGCTGACGTTGGGCCGCGTGATCACGGCTCTGGTCGAACGCGGCCCGCACGTGCCCTATCGCGAATCCAAACTCACCCGTATCCTCCAGGACTCGCTGGGTGGACGCACCAAGACCTCCATCATTGCCACTGTATCTCCAGCTTCCATCAACTTGGAGGTGAGCATCACTTCCTGGTGTTTAAACACAAAGCCTGAAACCTCACTGACGGACTCGGTGTAGAAAAGAAAGTTTTGCCAAAGAAAAACCACCAGATGTGTAAGAGGAGCGTTTGAAAGGCTTTCATTTTACTTTAACCAATCAGCACGACTTTCCCATGAAGCTGACCAATCACTGTATAGTGCAGTGAATTTCATCAATCGTAGCGCGTCCCCTGCACAACTGTTGAGCCTTGCGTCAGTTCCTTGTTTATGGCTTTAAAGATGTGTGCACCTTTTTTTTTTATTTATTTTTTTTTCTTCCCTCAGCGTCATGACATGCGTCGCAATTTTTTAACAAAACGTAGCATTTTTGATCAACAGTTACAATCTTAAGAAATCCTCAAGGGACTAATATATTCACTCATTTTTTTTTTAACTCGCTTAATCCTAATTCGGGTCGCGGGGAGGCTGGCGCCCATCTCAGCCGATGCTGGGTGAGGGCGGGGTACACCCTGGACAGCTCACCAGTTAATCACCGGGCAACACGCATACAACACACTCAAACTCACACCTAGGGGTGTTTTGGAACAGCCAATCAGCTTACTGTGGGAGGAAACTGGAGTACCCAGAGCGAAACCCCCTCAAGCACGGGGAGAACATGCAAACTCCACACAGAAACGGCCCGAGCCCGGGAATGGATCCCGGGACCTTCTTGCTGTGGGGTGGACGTGCAAACCACTGCGCCACCGTGCCGCCCTTTTGTAATATACGAATATATTATATACCAATCACCGTCTCCGATAATCCCCACACAGCCAGTACACGTTTTAATAAAATGTCTGAGGAAGTTTTTGTGTTCTGTAAGTTTCCATCCCGCCATGTTTAAGTCACGGGTGTTCTGCTCAGCTCGTCCGTGAACCGAAGCGCCCGAGTGCTCTCTCGTTACTGATTCGCAATGTTTTCTTGGCGACTGACCGCAGGAGACCCTCAGCACCCTGGATTACGCTAACAGGGCAAAGAACATCATGAACAAGCCTGAAGTGAACCAGAAGCTCACCAAGAGAACCCTCATCAAGGCAAGTCAGTCTAATAGCATGCTTCAGGAGTGAAATGTACTGAGGGCTGAAGCCCATCGTTACTCTCGTCACGCTTTAAACATGCAGGCGGGTCGAAATAAAACCCTTTTAATTTAAATGCAGGAGTACACCGAGGAGATCGAGCGTCTGAAGAGGGATTTGGCCGCCGCCCGTGAGAAACACGGCGTGTATCTGTCAGCCGAGAACTACGAGTGAGTTCACACCAGGACTTCCCCGTTCTCAAACCTCCAGCAAACTTACAGGATTGTTTTTAGCAGGATGTACTTCGATGGTAGTTTAGTATAAACGCTGTAACTTGTGGTTTCGTTGTAATCTACACGTGTCGGTCTCTCTGGTACTGGTTAATCAGTGGAGTGTTGATTCTCTGTGTGTGTGTGTGTGTGTGTGTGTGTGTGTAGGAGTATGAACAGTAAGCTGGTGAGTCAAGAAGAGCAAATCACGGAGTACAACGAGAGGATCGCGGCGATGGAGGAGGAACTCAAGAGGGTAAGACTTTCAAACTTCTGCTTTCGTGTAAGTCGTGATCACGTGCGAGCGAACGAGCGATTTTTGAAGGGCTGCAGTTTCAGGACTAACGGCTGGCCTTGTATTTCCTGTTACGTGATCAGAGATTTGAATTTATTTAATTTTATCCTATAACATCTTAAAAGCCTGGATGTTTTATGATGTCATTTATATTCGATCTGAAAATGCACTGAGACCGGATTTATTAATTCGTTTTTAAATATTTAAGTTTATTCGCATAAATTTGCAAAAATGCATTCAAACAATTTTCCTGTTGTAAAGTTTCTGCCGGAGGCGGGGCTTAGGACAAAGTAGAGGGAAAGGATCTGGGAATGTGATTCTTAAACATTTTGTGGGACGGGACGATTTAAATTTTTATTTCTTTATTTTGGGAAGTGTCGTGTTACAGCAGGTTTGCGCTCTCCAAGTTGTTTCGTGTGGGTTATTTATTTAATAAAAAAAAAATCTGAGCATACTGATGCAGACGCCATAAAGCCATGAGTTGGACTGTACTTTATTCTCGGTTGCGCCCGTTCTCACGTGACCACGCAGGCAACCCAATAAATCAAAAAAGAAACCGCCATGCCCTCGTCGGCGCTGCCGGCACTTGCTCTCCGTAGCTCATTCTCTTAGTTTGTGTGCACCGTTCTGTAAATTTACACATGCACAGGTTCCCGGAGCTCCGCTTTAAGGCTTTGCCTAAATATATTTATATATTTAAAGTAGGAACGTCTGCCAGACCTTTTATAATTCTTATTTGTGTCCATAATCCGTACAGACATGTACAAAGAATCCTTAATTTCGAGTTGGGGACGCGGCAGTACCAGTTTTTTTTTTTTTTTTTTTTTCTCCCGAGAGAATAAAGTGCGTAAATGTGTCCTGCAGGTGATGGAGCTGTTTACAGACAGTAAAGAGAAGCTGGAACAGTGCAGCGAGGACCTGCAGGACAAGAGCCAGCGACTGGAGGAGGCTCACAAGGACCTGAGGGAGACCAGGCAGCGGCTGACGCAGGAAGAGTTCATCTCCTCCGAGCTGCAGACCACAGAGATCCAGCTGTACAACACGGCAGGACAGGTGCGAACCGGCGAAACCATCGAATCAGGGCGGTCCTAGATAATTTGCGCTTTTCGAGCAGTAACGAATGTCGGGATTGTTCTGCAGCTGCTGAGCACGGCGGACGTGAGCACGGCCGACGTGGGAGGCCTTCACGCGAAGCTGCAGCGCGTGCAGGCGGTGGAGCAGCACAACACGGCGGCGCAGAGTAACTTCGCCCGGCACATGGAGCAGAGCTGCAGCGGCATGCAGAGCGCCCTGCGGGAGCACGGCATCAAACACACGGCCATGCTGGATCGCTACCGCCGCGCCGTGGGTGAGCGTCACGCACCCCTGTGGGTCCGGTGTCCTCCCTGATGTCTGACAGGTCACCGAGAACAAGCTGTGATCTCCGTCTCTGTGTGTGTTTAGCGGAGCTGTTGGGAGGAACGGGACGCGTGTGCGAGGAGGCCGTGGGGTCCGTGCTGCGTTCCTACTCTGCTGTCCGGGAGAAGGTGGAGGAGGGCGTGGACAGCTGTAAGGCCAAACTGCTCCAGCAGGAAGAGCTCACAAAGGGGAGCCGAGACGCCATGCTTCAAATTCTGGTGAGAGGCTTTCACGCGTGTACAGGATACCATGTGTGGTGGGGTTTCATTTTTTTAAGTTTTGTTATACTGTTTTAATCCCACAAGGGAAATTATTGCCTCTGCGCACACACACACACGGAGCAGTAGGCTGCCACACACACACACACCAGGGTGCCCAGAGAGCAATTAGGGCTTTGGTGTGTTGCTCAAGGTCGCTTCAGCCATGAATGTGGAGGAAGGGAAGGTGCAGCTCACTCCCCCACCCCCACACTCTTTTCCTGCTGGTTTGGGAATCGAACCAGCGACCTTTGTGGAACGGCCCCTACGGCACGTCCTACCAGCCTGAAACTGGGTCACCTTGACCGAATTTCAGGGTCACAGGGGCAATATGCACGGGGTCATGTGAAAAGTTATTGTTTATTTATTTCAGATTTATATTTATTCCCCTCGTTTTCTTCAGTATCAGCCTGGATTAAGGTGGAAATAAAAGGGTTGTGCGTTCAAGTAGGAAAGAAGTCGACAGTTCAATAAGCTGAAGTGCGATTCTAATTCCGACTCTTCTTTCCTCCACAGGACGAGCATAAACACCAGCTGGAAGACGTCATCATGGCAACGGCGATGCCCGCTGTCGGATCAGTCATCGCCATAAACGAAGGCTTGAAGCAGTCGCTGCAGAAATATAACGCGCTAACCGAACAGGTGTGTGTTTAAAACGTGGTCCCCTCGATCGTTACACTACAGAGAGGTGGGATAACCGCTGGACCGAAATGAATCATCGGTCATTCAAAAGCAAACGTAAAGCTGTGGGTTTTTTTTTTTTTTTGGTATTAATCATTTTGTAGACCAAGCGATTATAAATATAAACGTATTGATGTCACCCAGAGGACCGAGGAGGGGTTTGTTCTTGGTCATGTGACAAGCGACATTTAAATTTAATTTATTTTGAGTCTGAGATAGCGAAGAGTGTTTGGTGATGGACTGAGTGTTTAGCTGCCAAACAGATATTAGCAGGTTCTGCTTTTTATTTATTTATTTATTTATTTATTTATTTGGACTTTCCTTAATTTTTGAAACAAGACTATAGGCCTTTTGTTTTTTATTTATTTATTTGAAAGCATGAGTGTGTGATGGTACTGATGTTTCCTTTTCTCTCAGATGGAGGAGATGAAAGCAGAGATGACATCATTTTTCAGTGGCCACACGAAGGCGCTGGCGAGCATGCAGGAAACGGCCTTGCAGGGCTTCACCTCCCTCCAGGCCGAATACCGGAAACTGAAAGAACAGATCGACCAGGCCGGCCACCAGCACACCGCAGTACGTCTGTTCGGTTCTCCTCGGCTGATTCCGTCAGCTCTCCGCATCGTTTACGGAGAAGAATAAAAATAAAAAAAATAGCTGAAAAAGTATAAATTGAATATTATAGATTTCAACTGATTCATAACATGCACAACTGTTACCATGGCAACACCCGTACGTTTGAATGTAATAAGTTGGCTGTTGGGGAAGAGAAACTCACGAAACACCAACCCCCCCTTCCCCCTCCCCAATTTCTGATCACTCTCTCACTCTCTCTCTCACCCCGCTGCAGCGTGTAGCGCAGCTCATTCAGTGCTTCCAGGATCAGATGAACCTCCTGGCCCAGGACACACAGTCTGACTTTAAGGGTCTTCGGGAGGCGTGCGATGCTCAGGAAGTGCCGATGGAGTCTCTGAAAAACACCATACAGGGGTGAGGAGCGAGCGGTCCACGGTCACTGTAAAATCCTAATCCTTATTCAACACGACCTCGAGTGTTTAAAGTATAAAGAATGCGTTAAATGAATTTATTCTAATTAAGACTGTCTCTGCCACGTAAACGTTCTTTTATTTATAATTTGTAATTTTGTAAAAGTTGGTGTAAAAGCTAAGGCACGTCTTCATTCGCGTAGCAAATGCTCCGACGCTGAAGAGGAGAGCTCGTCAGCCGGCGCCCGTCTACGCTCGCGTGCAGACGGCGTGATAAAGGAGATGAGAGGAGTGGAGGAGGAGGGACGCGCAGGGTTGGAGGAAGGCGTCGGGTACTGCGGCCTCCTGCGCAGCTCTCTGGAGTCGCTGGCGGGTTCGAGTCTCCAGTGGTGTCACACGGCCAGAGACCTGACGGAGAGACGCGCCGAGGAACAGCTGAACCTCACGGAGGAGAACAAGGGCGCGGTCCACGAACTTCAGAAGGTTAGACGTGATTTCTATTGGTTGACAGATGCCGCCGAAAACTTACTCTTCTGTAGATTGTGTGAAATTTCACAAGCGCCTCGCGCATCACTCGTCACTTCCTGTGTGATTTCAGCTTAACGGATATTTTTTTTGTGTGTGAAATTGGATTGATGGTATTAATATGTCGTAACCTCTGACCTTCTGCTGTGTGCTCACGCAGCGTGTAGAGGAGCGCGGTCAGGCCGCGGTAGAAGAGGGCCGCACTCGCCTGGCTCCGGTGCAGCAGGACATGGAGAGGGTTCTGAAGGGCGTGGAGGCGCAGACGGATGAAGACCAGGCCGTCCTGCAGCAGCAGCGTGAAGAGCTCTCCGCCTTCACCACACAGGCTCTTAATACAGTCAGCAACTTCCTCAGCAAGGAGCTCAAACAGGATCTGCCCACCGGTGAGACGCCAGGACATGCTTTCATCAGTCTTATTATTATTATTATTATTATTTAAGTGAAATTGGGGTTGGTGCTTTATGGCTTCCCTTTGTTTGTTTAATATTATAGTCGTTATATAAGCAAATCAATATGATGTAATCGTGTGTGTGTGTGTAGGCACAACACCTAAGCGTAAGGAGTACGAGTACCCCCGTGCACTGATCCCTCTGAGGAGCAGAACAGACCTGGAGGAGGAGTTCAGGGCTCAGCAGGAGCAGCTCATGAGCGCTCTCAGTCAGTGTGAGATCCTCCCCGAGGGAGACGAGGAGGACAAACCCGTAGATCAGGTGCAGCCCTCACACCCTCTCTATTTTTAAAATGTATATATATATTTTTTTCGGAAGGTTTTTGCATGAGACTGATGGACGGGAATGATATCTCCGTTTATGTACAGGACTCTCTGGAGGATGACGGCTGCAGCTCCAGTGACAGTAACTCCACGCAGCAGTCGATAACCGATGAGAATCTGATGTGCTACGAGGAGGGACGGGTTCCCTTCTTTAAGGTAATGGAGAAGGTGCCCTCTCTTAACGCCAAAAATATGACGTACGTTTAGGCGCTTTCTTTCCCAGAACCCCGACTAATCGAGTGAACTCTTAAAGGTACAGCGTGTAACATTTTGGGAGGATCTATGAACGGAAATGGCTAGCCTTGTAATTAGTCAGATGTGGTTTGGAACACAACCTGAGTCCTCTGGGTTTACACTTGAACTGCTGTAATAAAGTCTCGTGAACGGTTTTATTTTTATTTATTTATTTATTTTAGCTGTAACTTTATTGTAATTTCGCTCTTCTTCCCTCTTTAGCAGAAAAAGTCCAAAAAAGAAAACCTCAGCAACAAGTCCCTGAACCGCACAAAAGTCGCTGAAAATGAGACATCGGTGACGCCGCCTCGGTCCAGGTTACCACTCAGGACCCAGAATCAGTGATCACTTCCTTTTCTTCA
>JBCNYG010000021.1:47321128-47331376 GCA_039654305.1 Porochilus rendahli | reverse complement strand
GTTGCGTGGTCTTATTTATGTGTAGAGAAGAGGTATTTTTGTTCTACACTGTTCTGTGTACACGGTGTTGTGTGTGTGTGTGTGTGTGTGTGTGTGTGTGTGTGTGTGTGTGTGTGTGTGTGTATGGTGATTGCTCCATCTTCACAGATGATTGCTGTCTCTTTGTGGGTTTTTTTGTTGGTGTCTGCACCAGGGTTGTTTTCTTATATTCCAATAAGAAGCAATGCAATGGTCAAAACGTCCAGCAGAACTGGGATTGGTTCTGTAAGATGTTTACTAACACTTACAGCTCATTTCCTAATAAAACTGCACCTAAGACTGTGTCGTTACATCCATATATTGACCTTGATTTGTTTAGTAATGCTTATTGCTATTTATAGTATTTCTTTAAACAACGAAACATTTAATATAATTTTTGTAAAGACATCCTAAAAGAAAAAAAACCCAGCATTTCTTTGATCATGCCAATATTTTTGCATTATATTATATTGTCTGGGGAATATTATAATGAGCATTTTTTTTGTTAGTAGTAAATATTATGGCAATTCAAATACTATTTAGGCCGTTTTTTTATCTCCTGATATTTCTCACACTGAAGTCTGAACATTATCATGTGATCAGTGACTCACTGTTTAAGAAAGTCTGATTAGCGGGTGTCGTCTGTATACCTAGCATACCACCGTGTGAAATCACAGTAAGGGGTGTGTGCGGATGTGTTGGGTAAAGAAAAGAGAAACTGAGCACACCCATCCAAGACATATAATAAGTGTTTGTGCTTGCATGTAAGAACGACTGCGCTTTAAATCCTGCCAATGTTTGCATATGTCTATGAAAAAGCAAGAATATCTGGATAACATCAAAGCGTGGCATATTTATTGGCTTATCTGTCTGAGACACACACACACACACACACACACACACCAATGTCTGACGTTAAAGTCAGCAGGATTTTATGCTCGAACACTATTAAATGGTCACAGGTCAGCGTGAGTCAAGCGTCAGTCTCAGTGACTGAATCATTGTCGGAGTTCTTGTTTTGTCAAAAGGATCCGGTTGATGTCTGTCTCTAAGGCCGGCTCGACTCAAAACGATTGTCTCGAATCCTATAGTCGAATCCAGCATTAGTCAGCACAATCACCTCATCAATCTTGCCTCTTAATCCTCTTACCTCTTCACCTCTCACCCCATAACCTCTGACCCCAGTCTCATTCCAAGCCTTAACAACAGGTATCCCAAAGTCATCAAAATCGGAGATTCCTGCATCAGCATGTACTGTGTGATTCAGATTTCCTGACACTACCTCCAGCTGTGCATGGGAAACATTACTGATTTAAAAAAAAAAGATCTCAGCACTTTTGTCCACAGTTCATAAATCTGAACTCTTTGGGTCGGTGCACCTCATTCATTCTATTTCTAAGTCGCTTAATCCTAATAAGGGTCGCAGGGAGGCTGGCGCCCATCTCAGACGTTGTTGGGGGTACACCCTGGACAACCATTCACTCTCACACCTAGGGGTGATTTGGAACAGCCAATGAACCTACTGTGCATGTTTTTGGACTGTGGAGGGAAACTCAGGGCGGAGTACCCGGAGCAAACCCAGTCAAACACGGTGGAGAACATGCAAACTCCTCACAGAAACGCCCCGAGCATGGGACAAGGTGCACCTGCAGCTGACAATTTATAAGGATCACTGGTCACATAATCCTACTTTGGTCTTTACCTGTAACAGTGTCACTGTATGGTGAAATCTGCACCCGCGTCTTCTGCTGTCTGAGGACTACCCAGGCTGCAACACCAAGTTTTGAATCTGTACTCGAATCCAGTGCAGGAAGTGAGAACAGTTTTAGTTTTTATAAAGGTTGTGTTACATAGTCAATGTGCAATTACAATTTTCAGTACAAAATAAATTCCACGTGCAAGCTCCCCAAACTTTAGCAATCAGTGCTTTCCTGGTACCTCTGTAGTTCTTGGCTAACTAAAGTCTAATATTTTGTTGGACCATGTTTAGGCTTGGTTAGAGTGTGTAATCACCATGGCGTTGTTGCTCCGGTTGGTCCAGTTAAGGCTCAGCAACATTAATGTGGTAATAAAATGAAATCGGCCGATGATCCGAATGTAGTGAATGAGCAGGTTATCACATCAACGCACTTTTTCTTCCCAGACGGCACGGATATAAAATGGGGACTCAAATTCCCAGCATCTAGGTAAGTGTAAGTCTGTGGGTTTTTACACCCAAGCCTAGAGGCTCATCGGGCCGGTGCTTATCCCCGACTAGGAGCTCAACTCCTCCTGGATGGGGCGCTGATCCATGAACTGGTACCCGTTTATACTGCTGAGTGGACAGAGGCACACTTGTGGTTAAGACCTTGCCCAGAGGTCTCAGCACGTTGGGGGTCCAATGAGGATACGAGGGCCAATTTGGAACCAGAAGGTTGCTGATTTGATTCCCAAACTGAAAGGAAAAATCCATGGTGGGGGTGAGTGCGAGGCACCTTCCCCTTTCACCACCTTCAAGGCGTAGGTGCCCTTTAGCAGGGCGCCTAGCCCCCAACTGCTCTCCAGGTGCTGCACTGTGGCTGACCACTGTTCTGAGGTGTGTGTTCACTGTGGATGGGTTAAATGCAGACCCTCATTTCCCTTGCTGGGTTAATTTAGGATATTAAAAAAGCATGTTATGGATGTTCATGGACTGAGTTTCCTCGTCACTTGTTTGCTAGGGTTGTGGGAAAGCTGCAGTCTATCTCAGCCGACTCCAGTCTATTACAAGGCTATTACACGAACTTTAGGTAGTGGCCGAAAGAACAAGATTATGAATAAAGTGGGTGAAATGAGCGATTAAATGGTTTGGCAAGTAAGAGAGTGAATTAGCCAAATGTGTATATCTTTGGACTGTGGAAGGAAACCACAGTACCCTGAGAAAACCCACACAAGCACGGACAGCATGCAAAGTCAAAATAACAAACAAAATGATTATCCTGATTTCAAATCTCCTGGGAAAGTTTTGTAACCACAAGGCAGGATATTACACTCGTACATAATTAACCTTTATTGCGGCTTTTTTCTCCAATGCCAATGTTCCTGTCTTAAGCACACAGGGAACTGTATGACACACACTTTACTCTTTGTGAGGATGTTGATATAATGATTACTCCAGCTAATTAATGCTATACTACATCTAAACCTAACCCAAACATTTACCTCAGTAACCGATACTTAAAGCCGTCTTTCTTTCTTTTTTCTTTCTTTCGGATTTGTGTGGCTGTGTTTTTTTTTCTTTTGTGTTTTCGTGGTGCGGAGGGGTTGTGTGTGTGGGGAGGTGTGTGTGTAATGGGGGTTAATACAGTAGGTAAACATTTATTCAGGCTTTATTGGCTTTGTCCCTGCAAAAATACTTTCACACTGATGGATTGCTGACTTGATGCGTGTGTGGGTGCGAGTGTTTGACTGTTTAAATCTGACTGAATGAAAGCCAATAGGGAACCTAATTGGTTTGCATAGATTAAATCTCCATATTTGCAGGCCATCCCAAAGCTAACAAATAGCATTTAGAGCATGCTGTGAATGAATATGTAGTTGTTTTGATTAGCTCCGTTATGCAGGATGGAGCAGAGGGTCGTGTTGTGTTTATTCTTCTCCCTTGTCCTTCCGGGGTTTCTCTAGGTGCTCTGGTTTCCTCCCACCCACTAAAAAAGGCAGGTGTGGGAAGATTCATCAATCAGCAATAGCATTAAAAACAGTACAGCCAGTGCATAGGGATGTATTGGACAGAAGGTGAACAATCAGTTTATAAAGACGAAAATGAGCAAGCGTAAGAGTCTGCGTGTCTTTGACTACATTATCATGGCTGAACAACTGGGTCTACTATTCTCCAAAAAGGCAAGTCTTGTTGGTTATTCCTGGTAATGTGATGGTGCAATGAAGTACCTAGCAAAGGTTGTCCAAGGACGGATAACCAGTCCTCAAAAGCTAATACGTCTGGACTCTGGGTAAAGCCGGGGTACACCCTGAACAGCTCACCAGACCCCAAATAAAACTGCTTCATGCCAATTTCCATTATAAAAAGCAATATACAATAAAATGAAATGAATGACTGTGTTCTTGTAATGAAGTTGGGTTTTTTTCATCACCATCTCACCATCTATGACCATGTTTATCTGTCGTAGTGAAATCAGCGAAGAGCTAAATCGTCTTGAGAAATTCTAGAATTTGTTGTAGACTCAACCTTGATGGGTTTTTTTCCTGCTTTTTTTTCTGCCACATTCAAGAATTATCAGAATTTTCTCATTCCTAGTTTGTCCAGTACCCAATTATTATCCAGAGCAATACTTAAAGATTCCATGGATTTATTAGTGCTGGTGATGAGCTGCTGTGGTCAGCACTCAATCCACGCCCTGTACTTTAGGTGTTAAGCACGAGGGTGGTGGAGGTGACGAACATAGCCGACATTCTCTCGGTATTGTATGCTTGGCTTTGACGCAGTAACTTCACTCTTTCGGTAAACAAAAAATATGAAAAATGGTGCACTTTGCAAAAAAATGAAGTAATAAAAATAAGAATATACCCGGGATGCCTCCGCTATTGAGCTATTTGTTCAACTGAATATCTTTGGAGGCGCATTGGGGGAATGGGGTATGGTATTTGTCTCCCTTCAGTAGGGTAACTAAAAGTTAGCGCGTGACAAGACAGGTCAAAATCAACAACATGCAGCTATATCACTATAATAAATTAAATATTATGACAAAAATGTATTGCTTTAGGGTGGCATGTTGGTAAAGTGGTTCGCTTCACAGCAAGTGGGTCCTGGATTTGAGTCTTGGGCTCAGTGAGGACGTTTCTTTGTGGGGTTTGCATGTTTTCCCCTTACCTGCGTGGGTTTCATCCAGGTACTCTGGCTTTCATTCTCACAATCCAGAGACATACACGTTAGGCTAACAGGTTGTTCCAACTAGCCCCCAGGTGTGAGTGTGAGTGTGTACATGTTGGCCTTGTGATGTACTGGCGACCTGGTCAGTGTGTACCCTGCCTTTGCCAGAGTTGGCTGAGATAGGCTCTAGTCTTCCCACAACCTTAGTACAATTACAATTTGCGGTTCGGCAAATGAATAATTTGTGTGAATGCACTGGTAATTATTTTACATAATAATTTTCCCATCATTCCTGTTTCTACAAACAAACTACTCCCCCAAAATATAGACATTTTTCGATGGTTAAAGCTTCTAGTTAATCAGCTCCCATATAATTCAGCCCCTTAGAACAACAGTGGAACATTTAGAACAACAGTGGGCTAAGTCCATTATTGTTAAAGTACAGAAATGAATAGAGAAGATTTTAATCTTTCAGATTTTCAGACTGGTCTAAATCCAGGTAGAGTTCTTATTTTGAGCTAATGGGGCACTTCACTATTGTTCTTAGTTATTTCACTGATCTCTTTAAAATTTTAAAGCACTCTCCTTAAAATTCACAGAAACTGGACTTACCCCAGTGTTGCTCCAAGGGGCTCAATTACAAATGCATGGCTTTTGAAATAATGTCAGAATGTCAGAAATGAACCGTGTACTTGGCATTTCAGAGATGCCGTCTTGGTTAGTTTTAAAACTAAGTGGACAGGTGGAAGTTCTATCACAGTAAACTCAGTTATGGACAAGTAAGAGGAAAGTTCTTGTATAAATACAAACCATCAATTTCCTGTTGAAATGTTTTCTCTAGTGTGGCATCCATGAATACAATTCCTGCTCATTTTAATTGGTTTTAAAGAATTCTTTAAAAGAAAACATGAGCATCAGTGCACTGACTAAAAAAGAAAAACTTCTGGTCTTATGCTGTCGGGATTCAGTCAGTGTTTGAGATGTGAGATCCATCTGGTTGATCCACAACACACAATTTCGCAGAACCTCAACCAAGAGAAGTCCTTCTGGGATTCTCTCCTTTCAGTCAAATGCAAGAGAAACTAGAAGACCTTAAAGATTTCTACCTCATCCCCTGACAGCCTGTCAGAGAGCTGGTGAGGAGTTACCTCGACTCGTGGCTGTCTTTTCTTTTCCAGTCTGGGTCTATAAAGTTTTACTGTAACGTCTCGGTTTCTCTGTGCAGAACCGGATAGCACTCTCTGGTTTATATGCATTCATTTATTCATTTTCTAAGCCGCTTAATCGTAATTAGGGTCACGGGGGACGCTGCTCCCGTCTCAGCTGACTCTGAGTGAGGATGCGGTACACCCTGGACAGCTCGCCAGTTAGGCTGGGGTTGGGGGTTCAAGCCCCACTATCAATGGGTTGTTACTGCTGTTACTGCTGTAGTCCAGCTAACTGGATTATCACATGCTGGCCATGTCTCTCACTGTCTATGTTCTGATTTTCGTCAAGAGGAGGCTGCATAGCCGTCAGCATGTTTCTGCCCTGCGATGGCCTGGCGAGCTGTCCAGGGTGTATTCTGCCCTCGCCCCACGTCGTCTGAGATGAGCACCAGCCTCCCTGCGACCCTAATTAGGATGAAACGGTTCAGAAAATGAATGATGAAATGAATGACGATTCATACTCACTCTCACACCAAGGGGCAATTTCAGTCAGCCTACTGTGTATGTCTCTGAGTGTGGGAGAAAACCAGAGTACCCAGAGGAAACCCACACACCCCGGAGTCCTGACCTTAACCATAATGGAAGTCTGTAAGATGTGCTGGAGAAGACTTTATGGAGTGGTTCAGTTTTTCCTCATCAATTTTAGATGCCAGTAAAAAAATTAACCAGACTCTGGATGGAAATAAATGTTTATGCTGCTTAAGTTGGTCAGAACAATGTCGTGGCAATTATGCACGGTAATCATGGTGAAAGGCGGGCCCATAAAATGTGCGAGTGGGCGATTTAGACCTTTACAGCATCAGTGATTTTTGTGTGGAAGACAAAGAACTGTATCTTAGAAGTTTTTAAAGAAAATCGGATTAGTACTGGCTGATATTTAGGGTTTCAGTTTCGGGAAAGTGTTATCCATCTCTACTGAAAGCATAACCGAGTTGTATATTCCCAATCATTAAACATTACTAAAAGCTGCTTCCTCGCGTCGAGGAACAAAAGACAACACACAATACGCCGTGTTCGTAACCTTAAATTACCTCGTCCCCTCTCGTAACCTTTTATATAACCTTTTGTGTTGTATCGTTTTCTGAACCTACAATTAAAATACTTGACAGAAGTGTGTCATTACCATGTCAGATTCAGGTGATGCCGCGGGGAGGAGAAATCGGGCAAGTCTTCCTGAACTAATCTGTTGTTTCATGCTATCAGTATGCTTCTCTCCCGAGGCACACTTCTCGGGATCTTGTACACGTCAGTGAGCTGCAGAAATACTTTGCTCGACAGCACGTACGCTTTACAGCACGCTTGCCTTCAGTGAACTTATCTTCCCTCGTCCGTTTCAGCAAACGCGAGCTGTTCTGTTTTTCGGTCGTATGGAAAATGCTGTGATGACAAGCCAACAGAGCATGGGCATGCAGGACTGGGATCTCGAGATACCAGCGTTTATAGCACCATTACACCATTAGGTTGAATTTAATTCTCAGAATACTTTGAACGAAATTTTAATGCCAAAGTATGACTTAAAGTTGTGAATCATGAACAATACAAATCTATTTTAATTGTCTCCGTAAAGCTAAATACCCGTGAAATCGTGGTTGATTTTGGGACCTCTGGTGGTTAAACAGTGAATTCCCAGACTGAGATTCAGTGATGATCTCTAAAGCCTTAGGATTTGTTATTATAATATTTGCACTTTGTTTTATTCTACCGTCTTCTGATAAATCATTCTGTATAATTGGAGTAGGTCCAGGTTTGTAGACCGGGTGGGTGGGAAGGAAGGGAGGGAAAGAGAGGCACCAAATCATTTTGCAAATAAGTTTGTGGTATTATTAATTAATTAATTCATATATTTTCTATGCAGCGTAATCCTTATTAGGGTTAGGGTTAGGGTTAGGGTTAGGGTTGCGGGGAGGCTGGCGCCCCTCTTAGCCAACTCTTGTCGAAGGTGGGGTTATTTAATGAATTAATTTATTTATTGGTTCATTTTATATAGTTCCTGGCTGTTTGCGTGAATCGCACATGATGTGACTCTTGAATGTAATTTGAGTGTTTTTTGAGTGTTTTATACAGAAGAGCAGTGACCCTCGATGTCTTCTCTCCTGGAAAGAAAATCGAGGAAAATAGAATTTTCCCTGCAGAACTGGAGCTGGGAGGCACAGGTCTAATATTATTGATTAGCAGCATCCGTCGTGCTCTCTCTAGTCCTCACAAACAGGTTGCTAAAATCTCATCACGCCGTTGGAGAAAAGAAAACATAGATGGTGTTTTTAAACCAAATTCTTGCAAACAGAAAAGCGCTAGAAGCAGTGTGTAAAGCTGTGCGAGTGGGATGTCCTGGGAAGGTGGTGCCCCTCTCTGTGACATCATCACAATGCGTGCAGGTCAGTCTCTCTGGTTTGGGTCCTGCTTGATTGGAATGAAAGCCTGCACCCACACCGGTCCTTGGAAGATAAGCCTGAATACCTATCAATTAGTAGGCGATGATGTCACAGAGGGGTGTTACCATCAGCCAGTGTGCAGGTCACATGACACACTGGTGAAACATTGTAAAAAAGACACAGAGGGACGCCGGTCCAGGTAGAACATCGCTAAGGGGTCTGGCCATTACATCTCTTTCTCTCTCTCCCTTTCTCTCTCTCTCTCTCTCTTTCTCTCTCTCTCTTTCTGTGGGAGTTATTCAGCATCAATTGTAATTAAGTGCCCTGCTACTCTAACTGGAAGTTCTTTTGTTGTCTGCATCCATACAATGGAGTTAATTCATACCTCTGTTGTACCTGCACAGTAAAGACAGAAGTCATGCAAAGCAATATTTGTGGTGAAAAAACTATGAAATGTTGCCCAAAGCATGTGGAAAGAACCACCCTGGGGTAATAAGTGTTCAGGAATCCTCTCAAAAACCTGAGCAAGCATGCTGGGGCTCATTCTCACACACACACACACACACACACACACACACACGCAAACGAGTGGGGAGAATTTCAGCATGCATAAGTTCATGCATGACTGAGCTTTCATCAAAACACCGACTCTGTTGTGTAAGACAAAAACGATTATGCAATTCAGAACACAGATTAAACACTTCTCAGCGAGTCTGTGCGTCCCTGCGTGTGGGGGTCAAATCCATACACAGAGCTTTACGAACAATAATGAAGTGACTAACCGTATTTAATTTCAGGAAAACTGCCTTTAAATCGTTTGATCTTGTGCAGATTTAAATACTATTTTCTAGTAACACGTATAGCCGACATGGACGAAACTAAAACTTTCCCCAAACGCTCAGATTCAGCATCGATGCTTTGTGTAGGTGCGCCTCTACTCACACAAATATTTTTATTCTGAGGTGTTTATAAGAGCGGAAGAACACAAGCGTGGTTTTCAAATCAGATCCAAACATTATACCGTGGGGGATTTCCGTAGCGATTTCTGCGCGAAACCTCCGCAAGCTAGCGTAAGTGACTGCGGAAGCCGACGGATGTCGGATGGATTATGTCTCAGAGTGCTTTCACTAAATTATTATTATTTATGGGAGTTTTTTCTTCTTAGTTTTAATGCATGTAAATTAATTTCATCCAGGGGTGTTTAGAACAAAAAGGTGTTTATAGCAGGTCCGTATCTATCTGTGAAGTTTTCACCATCTACAAAAAGACGACTAACATCCCTGAAGAATCCTGAAGAAACGTTACAGATCGGATATCATCCCCATTTTCAGACCCTCTTTTTTCATTTCGGGTGCCAGTGGAGCAGCAAAGTATGATTCCTGATCCAAAAAACTCCACGGTCCTCCGGGAAGCTGCATTTCCACCCCCCCGAAACACTGAGTTTGAGTTCATGCCCTGGACATTCTGTTTGGATTCCTCCTCCCATTTAAAATCTTTCGTTATTCGTTACATTCTCTTCTCTGATTGGTCACCTGAAATGTCTGCGTTCAGTTCACCGGGAGGCAGGCCAGAATGAGAATGAGAATGAGTGGAGATACAGCTGTGCATGGGGGTAGTGGCTAAGGCCAGCTAATCAGAAGGCTAGGAGGAAACAGGAACACCCTGAGGAAGCACACCGGAGCACGGGGAGGACGTGCAATCCCCTAATTGCAGATTCAGCTAATTGATAGGAGGGAGTATAAATAGTGTGTGTGTGTGTGTGTGTGTGTGTGTGTGTGTGTGTGTGTGTGTGTGTGTGTGTGTC
>JBCNYG010000021.1:47305492-47321028 GCA_039654305.1 Porochilus rendahli | reverse complement strand
TGTGTGTGTGTGTGTGTGTGTGTGTTTGCGTGCGCTTGTGTGGCATCCCCTCGCTTTGGGATAGTTCCCTGGGGCAAAGGGCACAGACTGGTGGATATCTGAACCTTAGCACAAAATGTACAATATCAGAGACCTTTGGAGAGCACTGGTGGACAGAGAGAAAAAGAGTGAGCTGTGATTGCGCGCACACACACACACACACACATTTTAATTTACACATTGCGTGGAGAAGATGAAAATCTTAAAGGCCTGAAGCTCTGCTACAGTCATGGACCCAAACCACCGAGTAACGTCCCGCATGTGGTTATAAATATCTGATCCAACGATGAACATTTTACTCCGTTCTTTCATTTCATCTGCACGTTTTATCTTCTTCACTTCTTTCCAGATCACTGCAGGCAAACACAAACTCGCACAGACACAAACAACTGTCAACTTCTTTCTTTTCTTCTGCAATCTTGATTATTGTTTATCTCCAAAACCCACAGCTAGCCTAAATATATATCTTCGTGTGAGCCATTCCCGACTGGACAATTATCTTCAATAGACGCTCTCCTCCGCCAACAACACTCTTAGCACACGGGTTCTGGCTTGGGGAATAAAGATCAGCATGGTGCTACAGTGCTAACCCAGGCTCAGTGAGGACCGTTTTGTGAGGAGCCTGCGAGCTCTATCTGTGCTTGTATGGGTTTTATCTGGGTTCTCTGGTTTTCTCCCACAGTCCAAAGACACGCACATGTTCCAAACTGCCTGTGAGTGTGAATGGCTTTGTGTGTGCTGGACGTGTGATGGATTGATGAGGTATTCAGGGTGTACTGACTGAGATAGGCTCACGTTCCCCCATCGCGACCCTAGTCTAGAATTTAGCTGCCTGGCAAATCCACCGTGCCGCCTCCTATTGCAAAGCTTTTATTTAAAACAATGGACCGGTGTTTTTGTCTTATTGCTCGTGGAGTTTAACACCATGATACCTTGAGAAACCTCCCCTCCGGGGGAATCTGCCCCAACCAACCTGTGATGTCATCAGAGACTCAGCTTTTACCACCAGACGAGTGTCTACTCCAGAATCCTCAGCCAAAACCCAGATGTATGATGCGCCATGTGATTAGCTAGCTTTGCTTTTACCCTGTACCTGAAGTCATACATTCATTCATTCATTCTCTGAAGCTCTTATTTCTAATTAGGGTCGCGGGGAGGCTGGCGCCCATCTCAGCCCACTCTGGGCGAGGGCAGGGTACACCCAGGTCAGCTCGCCAGGCCATCGCAGGGCAGAAACATTCTGACGGCTATGCGGCTACTCTTGATGAAAATCAGCAATGGTTCTTTTACATTCCTCTCACCACAGACGGGGAGAGACACGGCCGGCGTTTGATAACCCAGTTAGCTGCACTGGGGGGACGGCAGTGACAACCCGCCGATAGTGGGGCTTGAACCTCCGACCTTCGTATCAGTAATCCAACACCTTAACCACAAAGCCTCCACTCCTCTGTAGCATGCCTGAGCTACGGGTTCATCGGCGTTGGGCTGTAGTCGTGCTCCGACGGCTGATCTTTTGCTAGCTGAAGGTGAATGCGGTCCGGCACTCGGACGTCTCGGTGTGGAAGAACCGCGGGTCACGCCATGAAGTGAGACGCCGAGTGCCCTTCCTCTTTCTTTTTTCGGCCATCACAACATGATATTTTTGTAAACCAGTGTCTTGTGCTGTCATTTGGTAACCAGCCAGGTTTCATTTTTAGACACAAAAACACTCGTTTTCTCTGGAAGCGAAGTATAAACAGTCTTTTGGGTCTAAAGGATTTTTGTGCACGGCACGGATTGCTGTCGAGGTGCAGAGATGAGGTCGGTTAGTCTAGGTCCACGTCTGTGGTCTTTTTCTTTGCGTTTGGCTGGTGTGGTGTGGTGTGGTGTGGTGTGGCGAGTCTTTCTGGTACAATAGCACCACATTCCATATAACGTTCTCTTACTCTACCTGGCTGCAAAAAAAACCCAGAAGAGCTTTCTCTGGCTGTGTTTGGATACCGAAGCGAGACCGGATATTACGTTCTTCTTTAGTCCTCTTCAAGGTGGCTCGGTGACAAAGTGGCGAGCACGTAGACCCCCCGAGTGTTGCCTTGCGATGATATAGTGAGCTGTTCAGGATGTACCCCACCTTCACCAAGAGTCGGCTGAGACAGGCTCCAGCCTCCCCAGGACTCTGGTAGGATTAAGCTTGAATATGTCTTTCCACAAGACCCTTTTGGTCCACGTATAGAGCCGTGTCCTGTGATTTCAGGCCCCGTTTTACTTGCTGAGCCGTGTTTCCGATGAACGAGCTCCTCCCTTCTGCGCATTAAAGTTTGAGGTGCAGAACCGAGGCATTATGTTCTTCTTTGTGTCAGTCACTGCTTTCTTATTTGCCCCCTGTTGCTGAAAAAGAGAGTGGGTCATCCAAAAAAAAAAAAAAAAAATTCCAGAGAACATGAGGAAAAAGGGACACAGAGGTAAGAAATAAAAAAGAAAAAATGAAAAGGAGGCCTCAGGAACCCGATCGCGGGTACGTGTCGGGGGTCCGGACCTTTGGGTATTAAAGGACGGATTATTAAGGCCAGACTGAAGAGCGGCGTGTGAGCTGCGCAGCAGGAGTGAAGCAAGAAGAGATTTAAAGGCAGGAGGAATGAAGGAGGTGGTGAAGGTCAACCAAGAGTGAGTGACTGAAAAAGGGGGGAAAATGAGAAAGAAAGAAAGAAAGAATGCTGCAGTCGTCTGAAGACATTCTTTCGAGGGATAAAGAGTGAAAGAGTGAGTTGAATGGATATAAATATTAAAGTGGGGAATCCAACAGATGCTCAGAGACGGAGAGAGATCTTAGGCCTTCTGTCGTGGGGAGGCTAGCACCTATCTCAGCCGGCTCTGGGTGAGGGCAGAGTACACCCTGGACAGCTCAGCAGGCCATCGCAGGGCGTGGGATTGATAAATCAATCAAAATGCTCTCACATGCCATTTGCTTCGTTTATAAGGAAGGAGAACCCAGCGCTTTGCAGCAGCTAGTTTTCTACAGCCGTGTACTATTAGGGCTGCGATAGAAAAGGGACTGCGCCGATTTTTTTGCAAATTTATATTCGCGACAACATTTTTTTTTGTGACTGCATACGCAAGCGGATATTTTTCCGCTTAAATTCATATATCACGCCACGATTTTTGCAAATGGTTGTGCGGATTTCCTGACGTAAATCAGTCGCCTGTTTTTGTTTTCTTTGTCAAACCATTCGCTTTTTTATTTGCGTAATTTTAGCACGAAAGAAATGCGAATTAAATACGAATGACGACAAAATAGATGTAGTACGGAGGATGGAAGCAAGACTCAAATTTTTGCCGTGGAAGTCTTCAACTTTTTGCTATTCCCTGCGAACGGAAAAATCGTAATTTGCGTGCAACAAACTCTGCGATCTTCTCACGCCATGTGCGACTGTTTGACAAGCGTTAGAGACTATTCAGCATCAGAGACTCGTTTTCATTCGCCGAAATTTCAAGCATGTCTGAATTCTGTGGCACCATGCAAGAACCAGACAACCCGCAAAATGTTCATTTCGAGAAAAAACAAGAGTTTTTGTTTTTATAAAATTATTTACAAATTTTTTTTTAACTAACAAAACTTGGGAAATCGCTTCTTCCTATGTGAAGAACATTGTGCAAAATTTAAGTAAAATTAATTTTTTTCCCAAATCTGGAATTGCATGAACCAGATAACCAACATTACAATGACTCACTTTTAATGGTCAGGTGGGTTACCTGGCTTTATTTGCTACGACTTCGCGGACCAGGCGACCCGAATGCGATGTCGCGTATGTCGCGCGGAAAATTTCATGACCTTTTCAGAACGAAAATCGACAGCCGCTGTTCTGGAGGGTGAGAGAAAGATCTGGCAACCTACCGTGTAAAAAAGAAAGAAATACAAGCTCTGCCAAGAAGACTGTGGGAAGAGAGTCAAAGTTACAAGAACAACTACACTAAAATGTATTTTAAAAAAAAGACGCGATCTTCGATTTCTGCTTCCTGTCTAATCTGTGTTTAAAACAAAATCAGCAACATGATGGGTTAATGCTCATACACAAGACGAACACGTTCTGATGCTGATTGGCTGGAAGGTAGATGAAGGTGTCGTTGTTGGAAGCGTTGCCTTGGCAGTGTGAGTCCATGGGTGGGGGCGGAGCTTCTGAAGGAACACCGAAGGGAGGTATATATCCGAGTGGCTGTTAAGTTCAAATCTAAAATCTCTCTCTAGATTCAGTGACTGCACCTTTAAGGTAAAGCATGACGTTATAGCTGGTGATAGTGCGCGCACGTGTCAACAGGAACTAACATGTAACCCAAAAACCGCATAACATCACGTGTAAAGTGTAAATATCGTCTTCTTTCGTGAGCCGTGCTTGTTCCAGGCTTCAGCTGCCGCTGAGCACCGGGTTGACCGGGTTGTTGCTCATATCACGCCGGTCTGGTCTGCGTCTGCCTTCCCTCAGCACCCCTCACACAGTACCTGGTATCCCCGCGCCGTCTCCCATCAAGGTACCGACCAGGCCTAATCCTGCCCGGCTCCCGGGATCCGACGGGACCGGACGTTCACGGAGCAAAAATGAAAATATGAATCAGAAAAATAAACTAGGATGTGCCGTAACTCCCGTTTTGCTCCAAACCGTATAACATAGTTCTGAACTGCCTACCCATAATGCACTTCAAATCAGCAGGACAGAACAGATTGTCCTTCTCTCTCAGCATTACTTCTTTCTCTGCTTGCTCCGGAGATCCTGCCACACTTTGACCTCCGACCTCGGCACAGATAAGCCTCGTCTCTGTCATTCCGTCTCTCGTTCCCTTCCTCTCCGCTCCTCTGATGCTGTCTGAGACGCAGGACGTCTTCAAAGTGATGCGATGAGAGACTGATCCGTGTCCTTTCGACAGGGAACACAATAAATCGGCTGCTGTTGGACCACACACACACACACACACACACACACACACACACACACACTCACACGTGCGCACATACACACGCAACCACAACAGCTCCTGCTTTTTTTTCTCCCAGCCCAAGGCACTGACACGATCCGGTGATGTTCTCTATTCAACAACCTCCGCAATTATATTTTCCCTTTTTTAATTTGAACCTTTGTACATTTCCAGCCGCTACGTGCGTCACATGCTAAAGCCGCACATTAGCGCTTATAAAGGAAAGAATCCAAACAACAAAGGCGAGAAAACGATCAGTGTTGAAGAGTGAGTCATGTGTCCTCGTTACTCATCGTTCAAACCTTCAGCAGTCCTCCAGCATGTGTGAGCTTGTGTGTGTGTGTGTGTGTGTGTGTGTGTGTGAGAGAGAGAGAGGGTAAATCTTGCTTTTTTATGGCCTGAGGGTGTGAATATTAAATGGTGTTAACCCTAAGTAAAGGTCATACACGTGGAAAACACACATAACTGTAAAAAAGGGCGGTGCGTCTACAGAAGGGTTCAAAAGGTCAACAGCGTCGCGTTTAATCGGTTATGAAAACATGAACACAAAATTTGTCTCTACAGAAAAATGCCATGAATTTCACGTGAACAGTTACATGATTCACGTGTAACAACCACTGATTTAAAACTTTATTTCACTTTTTTTACCAAAGTGGGAATTTCCATTAAGATTTAATTACACTTGAAATAATAATAAAAAATTAATTATACATTAAAATTAATTTTTTATTGATTTGTATTTGTATATGAAATGCATTTATTTTACTAAATTAAATATTTGCTGAACCACTTAATAATAGGGTCACAGGGAGGAGAAAGCCTATCTCTGCCGACTCTGGGAGGAGGTGGAATACACCCTGAACAGCTCGCCAAACCACCGCAGGGCCAACACACACACACGTGTGAATGGCGTTGTGCGTGTTGGCATTGCAAAGGTTTGCCGAGCTGTTGAGGGCGCGCGCACGCCGCTTTCGCCCGGTGGCAGCTGAGATGGGCTCCAGCCTCCCCCGACCCTGACGGTCGGATTAAGTGACTCGGCGGGTGAGTGATGAGGATTTTGAGTCAGGGCTCGACACAAGGGCTCCATCTAGTGGTAAGTTCGATGCAGGACAAGTCCAGAGATCAAGCAGCATGTCTACTGGACAGATGTTCTAGCAGAGGTGTAACAAAACCTTTTTGCGATCGCCGGTTTTTTCCCCACCCAAACAGGAAACTTTGTGCGTGGCTCTTTTCTTTTTCTCTTCAGGTTATCTCCGGCTCAGAATAAAGCAGATTAGTATACACTACACGGGAACGCCATCATCTGATTGGTTGATTATTTGGGGATCGTAAAGAGTCGGCTGCGTCGCCGTCAGCGTATTTCTGCCCTGCGATGGCCTGGCGAGCTGTCCAGGGTGTACTCAGCCCTCGCCTAGAGTTGGCTGAGATGGGCACCAGCCTCCCCGCGACCCTAATTAGAGTCAGGGATGAGAATCAGCACCTCCGAGTCCGAGTTGAGGTGGCGTGGGTATCTGATTAGAACCCCTCCCTGGTGTGGTGTTTCGGGCATGTCCGACCGGGAGGAGACCCTGGGGGCTCTCGGCGGGTCTGGGAACGCCTCGGTGTCCCCCGGGGAGAACTGGAGGAAGTGGCTGGGGAGAGGAACGTCTGGGCCTCACTGCTAAGGCTGCTGCCCCCGCGACCCGACCCGACCCGACCCGACCCCGGACCAAGCTGAGCAAGATGATTATGATGATGATGGGATAGATCTAGCAGTGACATCATGGGATTGCAGGTTTCAATAATGACACAAAGCCATGAGCATTTCTAAATCACAACACTTTATTTACAGCCTCTGCAGAGACATTCCGGCTCGCTCAGACCGCCGGCGTAGATCCAGGGTTCGTCGCAGCCTTCATGCCGGCTCCTGGACTTTTTAGTGTTTTCTCCCGATATCGCTACGCTTCTGCTTTAGCTCAAACGACAAGAACAATCGATGTGGCGTGATCTGACGAAGCGGCTCGGCCTCACGGTGCGGATACGTCCGCGGATCGGAGCTAAATGTGAACGTCTGACCTGTCGACCTTTGCAGAAGGTACGCTAGATCGATTATCGTGGGAAAGAAAGTGTCGCGCACACATTTACGCGCACGTTAGGCAAGAAAACAAAACAACAAAACAACAAAACAACACTGCAGTGGCAACGGCGGTAATAGAACAATATAAGTTATTGTGCAATTTTTTGGTCTTAAACAAATAAAACAAAGTAAAAATTCTCTATCTAGTCTCTAAAGCAAGAGTAGGGCTGGGCGATATATCGATAAATAATCATTATCGCAATTTCATAAACAGGCGAATATTGTGAGCAACAGTTCCTCCAGAAATGGAGGAGCGCACACAAACACACACACACACACACACACACACACACACACACACACACACACACACACACAGGCTTTTTTAACCTGGAACTGGAGCAACCATCAGGAAACAACGTACAGGAGACGAGGTCAAAACCCCGGGAACCAAAACAAAGCGGATACCAGTGGAGTGCCGGACAACCCGCATTCCCCTCCGGCACTGGACCTCCTGAACGAGTGCCCTGGTCTGGGAGTGGTGCACATTCGTGAACGATGTCTTACAAGCCCAAACTAGTGGCAGCTATGTACAAGAGTGCACGAGCGCCCCCTGGCTTCCCGGCGGGATCGCCATGCCACTTTCGCTTCAGTTGGTCCGGTCTAGGCTCGGCAACATTATGTGGCTATAAAACGAAGTCATGAAGGAGTTGTTCGGGGAGCATGAGGAATCATTTTCACACGTGTATTAGTCCTGACCTTAAGCCTATTGTAAGTCCCGTGGACGTTCTGGAAATGATGCGTGAGTGCCATGGCGATCACGCACTGTAATGGAACTGTAACGCCATATGGGATTGTGTGGCTTTTATTTGGCGTGGAGCCGTGCACGTTAGGTCAACCGACTGTTCCCAATAGCCCAAATAGTGACAGCGGACGGCTGTGTGCGTGTGTTGGCCCTCCAATGGACTGTAAAGCTGTTTAGGGTGTACACCGCCTTCATGCAGAGGTGGCTGAGACAGGCTCCGCCCTCCCTGTGACTCGTGTAGGATTGAGAGGTTCTGTTAATAAATGAATGCATATCATGATAAATATTATTTCAGAAAACATTGCGATAGCGTTTTTTTAGCCCGTATCGCCCAGCCCTACCATCATCACTCAAAACATGCTGTACACAAACGCAACGCATAGTGAGCTTGGAATTCAGACTGAGCCTTCGGTTTACATCACCAGGCACTTTCAATTTTAAACCACTTTACTTCCTTACCACGACATAGTTCCCGATCGTTTATGGAACTGTCCCCGTGAACAGAACGGGAATACGGCGCTCAGGGTTGGTGCACGAGCGATCCCGAAACCTTTTGAAATGAACACATTTGTAAACGAGCTACAGGACATTTGAATGGATCACTCACGCACGGTTGAAAGGAACCCAAGGGTCAGTGGTGGATAAGTGCAGAATATGACCTCATGCTGCATCAGGAATGTTAAAGCAGTGGCCCTGAAATCACTTTAAAGCACCGATAAACAACTTCAGGCCTTTTTTTCCTACTGCAAAAATATAGTAAATATATAACATCCGTATCTGCCAGTGTCTGATACTGACCTGATACACACTTAAAGAATGTCAAAGCTGATATAAAGATGATGATGATGATGATGAAGACGCCACATTTCCCATCATGCTCTTCTAGGTACAAAAGTGCTCCGTATGGGAAACGATCCTCGGAGACCCGACAAAAACCCAGAAAATTCTGAGGAAACGTCACACGTTCGTCGAGTGCTTATCTCAAACATTATCCTGCACCAGTCCAGCGTTTTAGGCCGGTATTGATCTGCTTTTATTAAAAAATAAATAAAAAAAGGGTGGGGGGGTTTAAACAGCTGAAAGCCCATCACACGCATCGACGTTCCCACTACGTCCTGAAAACTTGAGTGGACACAGTAAGAACAGTGAGGGCGATACGGACGTTTGGACATGATCATGTCTACATGACTCTTTGTTAATTACCTTAAGAAGGTCTTGATCCTCTAAAATAGGTGTGTTAGGTTTACGGAACAGTGGCGTGTTTGGTGTGCGTTAAGACAACGATGACAGACATTTATACAGAGGATCCTTCAATGTGTGTGATGCAATGATGAAGCTGATTCATATTAAAAGTTCTTCGGTGTGTTAGGTAATGATAAAGTTTTAATATAAATGATCCTCGGGTGTGAAGTGCGATGACACGACACAATTATATAGCAGGTCTTTGGGTAGATAATGGAATGATGGCTATTCATATAGAGCATCCTGAAGTTTGCATAAGGGAATGACAAATCCTGGTCATATGGTGCACCCTTGGGTATGCGTAGGGGAATGACAAATCCTGGTCATATAGCACACCACTGGATAGGTGTAAGGGAATGACGGATTCTAGTCTCGTTGCACATCCTTGGGTATGCGTACGGGAATGACAAATCCTAGTCATATGGTGCATCCTTGGGTATGCGTAAGGGAATGACAAATCCTGGTCATAAGGTGCATCCTTGGGTATGCGTAAGGGAATGACAAATCCTGGTCATATGATGCATCCTTGGGTATGCGTAAGGGAATGACAAATCCTGGTCATATGGTGCATCCTTGGGTATGCGTAAGGAAATGACACATCCTGGTCATATGGTGCACCCTTGGGTATGCGTAGGGGAATGACACATCCTGGTCATATGGTGCACCCTTGGGTATGCGTAGGGGAATGACACATCCTGGTCATATGGTGCATCCTTGGGTATTCGTAGGGGAATGGTATCTTGTTCATCCCATGGCTTAGTCGTATTACATTATGATGGGGTATCCCTCTACATATACATAGATATTTTTTTATCAATTTTTTTTATTTATCAGGTCTGTTCATCAAGGCTCTTTGGGTGTCTTTTGAAATGAATATCGTCGAGTGCTTGGTTTGTTGGGCATGTGTTACAGGATGACCAGGTGTACAGACACAAGCGTCTCAGTGGTGTGTTTTAATAAACAAACTGTCCTGCCGATGCTTCTCACGTGTGTTCCAAATCGACAAGACATCACGGAATGACCATGCTCGATCGATCGCTACCCGGAAGGTTTCACCAGCATACTGTAAATGCTTCCCATTAGACTGAAGAGGTGATATGAGCGTGTCTGTTACATCATACAGCACGGTCCTCAGCAGCGTGTCACCGAATGACCAGGTCTGTGGATTTAGATGCTTCTCTGGTGTGCAAACTTTCCGTTCAGTATTAAAACTCCTTCGGCTGTAACCAGGGTTGACGAGACTCGTTCGTATGGAGGTTGTTACGACGTATATGGCAGGGTGGTCAGGTCCGTTCATACCGGTGCTCGTCGGGGCGTGGTGCGTACGGACTCGGCCTGCTTGTACCTGCGCTCTGGATGACTAATTGCTCATACTTTGCTGGTGCATTACAGGATGATGAACATTTCCCAGAAAAGATTGGGTGGTTGGGTGACGCATAATGACCTGGCCTGTTCGTACGGAGGCTTCCCAGGAGTGTTTTTTTTTTTTTTTTTTAGAATTATTAACCTGTTCATGCAAATATCTTGTGGTTTGCCTGACGATACGATCCGAACTGGCATCTGTTTCCTGTTCGTCAAGGCTGTTCGAACGTGCTAGCAGAGATCACGGGCCTCCTTCTGGTTTTCATTTTCAGGGAACCATAACGAGACTGTACACACACACACACACACACACAACACACACACACACAAAACACACACACAACACAAAACAGAATGAAATTCATAAAAATAAATAAAATATCTTAAAATATATATACATCTGGACACTCAGTGTACTAACGGTGAGGACGTTCCTTCCTGGCCGTTCACCAGGTCCTGTACCTGTACTCTATAAACATGGATGCGAATAATTAATCTCACAATTGGACTTACCCCGCCTCCATCTCACCTGTCCTCTGACCCAGGTGTTTATCGCATTAGCTAAGCTAGCTAACGAGTGTAACTCCGTTTTGTTGCAGGGCTTTTTCAATATGACGATATAAACGACGTGACGGTCGTTTCATGTTACGGTTTATGGTTTATTTGTATTGCGTGTCAACCCTATTATGGGCGTTTTGTATCGGCTTATTCGAGTTGCGGTTGTGAATAACGTGCTTTCTGCTGCCGACACATTACGCCTCGATAACTAGCTGTTTTCTAATGCAAACTTTTATTTAATGCTAGTAGATAATAAACCACTGTTTATCACCCGATCCGATATCGTTTCCCTCAGCACTTTCTCAGTGATGTTCCAGCTGTGTGCCGCGGCTCCACCTTTCTGAATCCACACCTCCGTCTCTTCAACATCAATTAGGGGCCGGGCCGGGGGCAGACCTCGGCACCGCCCTGTCCTGCGTCACCAAGTTTCATGCGTGCGAGTAATAATTCGAGTCTCTTCAACACTTTATTTCATTTACTTTTTAAATGTGGGAGGGTTTTTTTATTGAACGTTTATTATTTCAGTCTTTTTTTCCAGATGTTCTGAAAATAGCCGTTGGTGCTGATATGCGTTTAACAAAATTACCCACCCATTTACCCCCAGGCCTGATTTTAAAACCGGTTTACTCTTTACTTAGTTTGATTATTACTGTTCTGAATCTACAGAATATCCGCTGTGTCATTTTTTGTCGTACTGCACGGCTGGTCTGTCGCACAAACGACCTCATTTTGGCTTCTAATACTAGAACATGACACAGAAATACACACCTTTAACGTGATTATACACACACACACACACACACACACCGCCAGGCCGAAAAAAACCCAGTCGCACTCTGATATTTTCATGGAGAGCGTTTATCCTCGATCTCAGCATGTGATCTCCACGGCGTTGTTGCTCCGGTTGGTCCGGTCGAGGCTCAGCAACATTAACGTGGCAATAATATGAAGTCGGCTGATGATCTGAATGTAGTGAAGGAGCAGGTTATCACATCGACGCACTTTTTCTTCCCTGACGGCTCGGATATTAAATGGGGACTTCAATAACGAGCGAGCGGTTCAGGGAGCACGAGGAGCCATTTCCACATCTGTATCGGCCCCCCAGAGTCCGACCTTAACCCTACTGAGAGTTTTCGGATGTGCCGGAGACGACTTTACGGAGGAGTTCAGTTTTTCCCTCGTCGATTCAAGACGTCGGTAAGAAATGAACCTGACACCGGATGGAAATCGATGTTCTGGTGCTTAAATTTGTTGAAACGATGCCGTGAATATTTCATGATGTAATCAAGGCTAAAGGATCTTCAAGAAATATTAGTGGGTGACAATAATTTTTTTTTTTTTGGCCAGCAGTGTATGTTTTCTTATGTTTCACCAACCACTTACTCCATTCAGTAGAACAGAATTTATGTCTCTTGCTAGTGTATCTTTGTAGAGGCTAAAGAGTTAGCATGCTATTATCCAGCTATTATGCTAAACGTATTGATTTGTTTAGAATTTCAAAATTCTAAGATTTCAAAATGGATGATTTCATCTCTAAGAAGCCAATTTAAAAGGCGATGCTACTCAAGTTGTTTATAGAGTTTCCTAGCCCCTTCTTCATAATGGAAAATGTTGTTTTCTTTTTTTTGTTCTTGTTTTTCTTAAAGAACTTCAATAAGACTGATTTGGCTTTAAGCCAGAGTCTAAAGGACTAACCAGACCTCAACCTTGTCTTCACCTCAAACAGGAAGTGTGTCTTGCTCTGCTGATGGATGTGTGTGTCCCTCGGTTCTTTCATCCAGGTGAACACTTTCGCTCTGACCTTGCTGCTGCTTCTACGAGCCGTGATCTGCAGTTGATGAGTGACGAGGGGTTGGAGGGAGAGGGATAAGGTGACGACTTACAACTGTGTGTGTGTGTGTGTGTGTGTGTGTGCGTGTGTGTGTGTGTAAACCACAGAATCCGTTTGCATGGTTTTCCCCAACCTTTCCACGTTTCCAGCCCTAACAATAGTCCTGGCTGTAATATAATTTTTGAGGTTTACATGAATGCGGTTGTACTTTATTGTTTCCATAGTAACAGCATATTCAGCTCCCAGGTTTGATTCCCAGGCTCGGGGCGTTTCTGTGTGGAGTTTGCATGATCTCCCCATGCTTGCGTGAGTACCCTCTGGAGTTCCAAATCACCCCTAGCTGCGAGTGTGAGTGTGTGTGTTTGCCCTACGATGGTCTGGCGAGCTGTTCAGGGTGTACCCCGCCTTCACCCAGAGTCGGCTGAGATGGGGGCCAGACATTACCCCCACCCCCCCGATCCCGGATCCTAACTAGGATAAAGTGGCTTAGTAAATGAATGAACGGAGATTTATTAGTTCAAATTCACCCTACTGGGGAGGCTGCAGTCTGTCTCAGCCGTATGCCGGGGTACACCCTGAACATCTGGCCACTCCAACATACACACAACCATTTACACCAAATGCCATCAAGACTATCCCGATACCATAACGACCATGTCTTTGGACTGCGGGGAAACACAGTCCAAACGTGGAGAACAAGCAAACACTACATGGACGCCCTTGTCGAGACTGGGACTCGAACCAAGATCGTTCTTGCTGTGAAGTGAACATGCTAACCACTACGCCGCTGTGCTGCCCAAAGTAAAATATGCGACACATTATAATGTCTATACTGCAATCAGTGGAATATGGTACAGCGTAACTAGAACATTTTATTGCATGCTGCTTGATCCCATCACGGATTATTTTCCCAACAAGTGATTTATCCCTTAGTCCATAAACGCCCCAGGTTCATCTCAGAGCTTTCTCTTTAACCTTGAGGGTCTAGAGGACACCGTATGATCTGCGAATCCACCAAACAGAGGTATGATTAATAAAATAAATAAAAACTTTTTTTTAAAAAAACCAAGCCTGAACACTTTCAGTGGGCATTTTCGGGATATTCCAAGACTGCTGAAGTAAAATGATCTTTCAGGTGCAGATGATTCACACACTGATCAAAGTGACCCTGACGCAGCACGAGGCATCAGAAACGCATCGTAGCCCCCCCCCTGCGGCGAATTTATACGGAGGAGTCCTTGGGATACATTACTGCTTTGATGGCGACGGTTAATTAGAATACGTTTTAGACACTCTTTCTTGCTCGTATTCATGTGATGTGGTCCATGTGATGTGAGTCGACTCTGAGACAGTGGGATAAAAAATATGGGACAGTTCTCTTTTTCTGATTAGACTGCTGTCAGGTCTATACAGGTAAGGAAAACCACAAAGGTAAGAAATTATAGGGAATAAAAAAAATAAGATACCTGCTGATTGGTGTTTACAAATCCAGTCCTGAAATTTTGCCTGCAGAGTTCAGTGTGTGTGTGTGTGTGTGTGTGTGTGTGTGTATGGGGCGTCTCTGTAAGTGTGTGGTGGCGTGTAGCGTGCCCGCACATGCAGCCAGAGGTGGGAGCTTCCTCTGGTATCCTGAGACTCGGCTATTAAAATTAATAACGGGATTTGCCGAACACCTTAGACGGGGAATGCCTTTCTGAATTCTCTTCTTCTTTTTTGCATGTGTGTGCGTTCCTCTTTCTTAGCCACATCATCTTTCCTCTCTCCTCTAGTTAATGTTCTTAGTTCTGTTTTTTTTTTCAATAAGAGAAGGCAGCAGAAAGGTGATCTGAGGAGAAGAGAGGGAATGAAGAAATAACAAGAGAAGAGAGGAGACGAGGGTCGAAAGGTCATCCTAATGGATTAGTCGAAACCACTAATCCAGGATCCAAACTAGCAATCCTAAGCCTCTGTTTACACTCCGGACATCTTATTCTTTCCTCTGAACAAGTGGTTTCAAAGGGGCAACACACACACGGCCCGGAGGCCATGTTTTCGAGCTGATCCGAGATAACACTGAAACATCCTAAACCCGAGATTTTTCAACGATCCGCTTCAGATCCCTGATCCCTCATCACGCAATGTTCACAGAATTTCTCTCTCACCATCCAAACCCAGTGTGTTGAATTCCCCTTGAATAGATCTCTAAGCTGTAAACTGTGACCAGATAATAGATAACATTATCAGGATACATCACCATTAGGGAAACATATATCTTCATATTTTCACAAATTAAACAGAAAGATTTCGAAGTGAAGCGTCAACGTGTGTGCCAGGACCAGAACAAAACCCTCACAGCTGTAAAATAGTGCTCTTTAGAAAATTCCTGATAAATGAACAGTATTGGATGTAATGAAACATCACTGTTGGTAGGCGTGTCTCTAGCCGGATATGACTAATGTGCTGTGATGGGTTTGTTTTTTTCATTAAATTGCAGGTTGTTGGATAAACGTGGTGTTTTTAGCATTTGGTTTTCAGCTCCTGAATTGGATGAATCTGCCATGTGGTTAGTGGTTTTTCTGCTTTTGCTAACTGATGGCTGTTGTTGAGGTATGTGTGATAATATTAGAGAGAGAGAGAGAGAGTGAGAGAGAGAGTGAGAGAGAGAGAGAGAGAGAGAGAGAGAGAGAGAGAGAGAGAGAGAGAGAGAGAGAGAGAGAGAG
>JBCNYG010000021.1:47240530-47251454 GCA_039654305.1 Porochilus rendahli | reverse complement strand
TCTTGTGGGAGGAAACCGGAGTACCCGGAGGAAACCCACGAGAGCACAGGGAGAACAGGCAAACTCCACACAGAAACGCCGGAGATTCGAACCCAGGATCTTCTGACTGTGAGGCGGACGTGGTAACAACTAGAACTAATTACATTTCCCAACCATCCGTCACAAATCCCTCACCACCGTGGCATGTGGTGTGAATTTCTGTTTACGGAAATCCGCCGTCCAAGAAACAAACCCGTGATGCACGGTGCTGCCGGGACGAACGGTGGGAGTGCGCAAACGCAAAACAAGTCTTTCTCGTTGCCAATTTTTGGTATCAGTACAACAGGAGGGATACTCCCGTTGTCATGAAGACGGTGATTTAAGGGCCTGATATGACGCCTATTTTGGCGTCTCTGATACTGTTTCAAGCTTTTTCTCAAGATACGCTTTGCCAACTCCCACCGGTATTCCTGTTTATTTAGTTGTGATGTATGAACCATAACTCCAGTCTCAGGTCTGAGCCAACACTAACGTCAGGGTAGTGCGGTATAAACAAGTTTATATCAGTTTCTGTCTCACTTTGACTATTTGCGATCACATAGCCAGACATTCTGGCACTTGGAAAGACCATCAGGAAAAACAAACGAAAACATATTTAGCTATTTTACAGGCGAAGATACAGGGAATAAAACTGAGACTAAACTTAATAGAAATTAATTTATTTTCAGCGGCATGACGGTATAGTGGCGTATAGCGTCATGGCAAGAAGGTTCTAGGATCGAATCGCGGGCTCGTCGAGGGCGTTTCTGTGTAGAGTCTGCATGCTGCCCCCCCATGCGTACTTGGGTTTCCTCTGGGTACTCCTGTTTCCTCCCGCGGTCCAAAGAGACGCACAGTAAGCAAATTAGCCGTTCCACGTCGCCCCTGGGTGTGAGTATAAATGGCTTTGTGTGTGTGTGCGTTGATTCTGCGACGGGCTGTCGATCTGTCCAGGGTGCGCCCCACCCTAGCCCAGAGTAGGCTAAGATGGGCTCATCTAATAGAATAAAGCAGCTCAGCAAATGAATGAATGAATGAATGAATGAATGAATGAATGAGCATTTTTACTTTCCTCATGAATTACATTCCAAGCACCAGCTGAGTGGGTGAGACGAACTAAATGCAGATGCAAACGTACCGGCCTTGATTAATGCCTCATCGGTGTAATCGTGCCTTTCTGCCTTTAGCGGATGCGCTGGTTTTATTAACGATAGTGGGTGTAATCATGAACAGCACGTCTGCAGATTGTAACGATACCTTCAGCAGGCTGACTAATTACTCATTATAAAATACCTGCCTTTCCAAAGCACTGTTTTAACGAGCTAGCATAGCAATAAGCTAGCATACTAGCATATTAGCGGGGAAGGCCCTATGTTCTGACAGCTGTATACATATAAGACGCGCACCTTGCTTGATCCAGTTGGGCACCTGGGTTAAGGTTAAGGTTAGGGTTAAGGTTAAGGTTAGGGTTAGGGTTAGGGTTAAGGTTAGGGTTAGGGCTGTCAGACCACTGGGCTGGTGGAATATCGCCTGTAACCTATATTAGCACCCCGGCGCAGGAAATACGCCGGTGACTTTGTGGCACGGCAAACAAATGCTGGACAATTCACCCAGATTTCTAACATCAGGTGTAAATAAGCACTTTTGATTCCCTGGTAAGTTATGATGATGATGTGTTCTGAAATGTTACACGAAATACTAAAAGTACTTTACAATAAGCAGAGCTAATACCACAGAAGCATCACTGACCAGTACCACGGACCAATCCGGTTACAGCTCACGCCAAAGTGTTTTCTTCTTCTTATCCCACAGCAATATGGCAACAACAACACCTGCCTTGCTACAGAGTCAATACACCGATGGTGGAATTTTACCAAACGTTAACCAATCAAACAAACAGAATAATTAAGAAGCCTAAAAACGTCCTCACAGAGCCCTGGACCCGAACCCGCGACCTTCTTATAGGTCAATATGTAAATAATATGTTTAGGTATATTGGAATTGGTTTTATTACCCATGAGCTCATTTTACAGATCTATAGTACATGGAGAGTACCAAAGAATTAAAAAAACTGTTTCAACTAAAGAATTTATGGGATGGCTAGGGTTGGACCTTTCAAGGTCACTCAAGGTCATGAGAAGGACTCCTTTAAAAGTCCACATATGGTTCATTATTAGTGTTCCACCGTAACAGCATGTCTGTTTTCACTTGATTCGGAGTTATAAGTACTTAAAATCTTGTGACCTTGATTTTGACCTTTTTAGGTCACCCGGGGTCAAAGGGGACGTTGCCGTATGCTAGCGAGCGTATGGCCGTCTATCCGTCCCTCACTGTATCTATGCATCCGTATAATTTTTTTCAGAGAAACGAGCATTTCTAACTTTAACATCACCAATACTTTGTGACTTTGTTTTGACCTTGACCTTTGACCCAGACATTCCGAAATCAAACAGGTCTCTGGGACTCAAGTAGGGTCGTGTCTCCACCAAGTTACACTTAGATTTTATGTTTTACATTTTTTTACATTTCATATATATTATATATTTTTTGTATCCTATATTTTATCTGATATGCATATTTTATATTATTTTATTTTATTTATTTTATTATTTCTACCCCCTTGTAATTTAAATTTGTTCCTTTTGTTCTTGTTGATAGTTTGTTACTTGTTTGATAGTTTATTCTTTTCATCTTGGACAGTCGTACTAAGCATTTCACCGCATCCTGTACGGAGTATAGTTTGCACGTGACAAATAAAATTCGAATTTGAATCTGAAGTTTAGTGAGAAATCCAGATTTCCCCGGTGTTGAGATGATGTTTCGTGAGGATAATAAGGAATGATGAGATAAATGTCGTCCTAAGTGTGAGACGGGGGGCAGCGTCTCTAAGAGGAGGTAATTACATGGCGGAGGGATTAAATCGAACTGTGCTTGATGTTTTTCTTTCCATCCGTTGTTAATTGAGTTTGTTATTTTCCTGGATGCATGTATGCGTACTTGTTGAAATGCACTCGAGTGCTCACACCACTTACTTTGCGGTTTTGCTTCAGAGTGTTTTTATGTTCACCCCGCATGTGTTATGCCAGTAACTGGAGCTCGGAAGTGCTAACTCGCATGCTGGTATCAGCTCTCGGGGATGTGGGCTGTGTGCACGTGTGTGTAGGACATGCTGGTATTTGCGGCTTGTGGTTTCCGAGCTGTAAAAATTCAAACAGTTCCTGGTAATGAATTTCCGCTGGGTTTATGCTTAGCGCCGCACGTGTTTATTATCGTGCCTCATTTATATAGACGGGATCGCTCGGTTCATTTTGCTTTCTACGGACCGAACTTTCCATCAGTCCTGTCTGTAAACACACAACAACGACACTGCCTGCATATCAACGCACAGCCTTTCTTTCTTTATTTATTTACTAAAGCAGAGAACGTTATAAAAATGTGAAACGTATGCCGTCTTATATCTCAGATCCTTACTTTTTAAAAAGAGGTCTACACACGGATCTGTGGAAAGTCCGGTGGAGATATTTATCCGGTATTGATTTTCAGGTATGAGATGCGGTGCAGATGTGCTCGAAGAAGGATGTCGAGTCCTCGGATAATGGAAATGATGCCCTGATAATTTGGGCTTAAGCGGAATATGGCGCCCTGAACAGCTGCCCCGCCCGTCACTACCCATTTTGACGTTGTGCTCAGCCAAATAAGTTTCCTTTAACCTCCGGCCAAAAGGTTCACAGGAAAGCCTCGTTAACCCTGAGATACGAATATAATCGTTTTGATAATAATTTCAGTGATGTGGGCGGCACGGTGACGCAGTGCTTAACACGTCCGCCTAACGGCAAGAAGGTTCTGGGTTCGAGTTTCGCGTTTCTGTGTGGAGTGTATGTTCTCGCCGTGCTTGCATGGGTTTCCTCCGGGTACTCTGGTTTCCTCCGACAGTCCAAAAACATGCGCAGAAGGCTGATTGGCTGTTCCAAATCACCCCGAGGTGTGAGAGTGAGTGTAAATGGTTGTGTGTGTTGGCCCTGTGATGGTTTAGGGCGTGTGCCAATCATGAGTCGACATGCTGCTTAGGAGCTGCTTGATTTTGACCCGAGTGACTTTCTCTGAAAGGGTTACCTACAGTTTGTGCTGTACACGATAAAACATGCACTAGAGACGATTAAACCATAAAACGTCTTTAAAAGACCCCCGGTGTCTCGCTGCGGTTTCCGTGTGTGAGGAGTCACTGCTAAACTTCCCACGTCCGGCTCTAATCCCCTTCATATGTCTTACACCCTCCTCTCTCTCGCTCTCTCTCTCTCTCGCTCTCCCTCTCTCTCTCTCGCTCTCAGACTGTTTATGCATCTGTGGCGTATCTCGGCGCTAGTGTAAGCAAAGCTCTAATTATTTTTCCCTTTCACGCCACAGACAGAAAGCCCACTTCCTGCTGATCTCACAGTTCCGAGGCCGCTCAGCTTTGAAGGCCGCTCGTGTTTATTGGCACGGGGAACACCAGAGCTTCTGAAGGAGTAAACAGCAGTAATGCCGACCGAGCCACGGTTTGGAGACGCGGCTGATTAATCCGCCACCGGCCCAGTCTGAGACCTGAGCGATCGCATGCTGCTCTCGTTTGGGACGGGGATATTTCACCCAGAAAGCTTCCGAATGATCAAAGCGTGCTCAGCTCATGATTTCCGTATGGACTCTATTAATGGGAGCAGGCTTTGTTTGCTGGGTTTCAGGCACCGTTTAATTCATTTTATAATTAAATTTCAACATACGAAGCTACAACCGCTAAACATGTCTCTTATTATTCTGACTTCTCAAACAAATAGACTTGTTTAGATCGTTTTGGGGGATTTGTTGATAACACGAGAAATACTGTATATAAATAAAATTACGGCTGCTCAGTGTATAATGTTATATATTATATGCATATATATAATCGTATTATAGTCTATAGACGCAATCCTCTGCATGACGGAACTCTGTTTGTCCTTTGACAAGCTACAGTTTAGAAACATTTGCAGCAACATCATTTCTTCATTTCTTTCAAACAAATCATTTTCACTACGGTTTCTGTGTGGATGTTCTCCCCGTGGGTTTCCTCCGCGTACTCCAGTTTCCTCCCCCAAAAACAAAAACATGCACAGTAGGCTAGTTGAATGGCTGTATGTGTGTTGGCCCCGCAGCGGCCTGGCGAGCTGTTCAAGCTGTACCCCGCCTTCTCCCAGAGTTGGATAATGGGCGCCGGATTCCCCATAATCCGAATCGGGATGAAGCGGCTCGGGAAATGAATCAGTGAAAGGATTTTAATACATTTAATAAATCAGCTTAAGGTTTGAAAACAACAACAACAACAACAACAACAACAACAACAAAAAAAGGGCATCTGAAGAGTGAAAACCCCCAACAAGTCATTAAAGTGCCCCCTTCTGGGCCTGCTGTATTTCCACAGTACAAATAAACGGGATTTCCCATAATACATTTAAACCTCCAACTTCAGAGCTTCTGATCCTGAATATTCGTACGTACACTCTTTGTAAGAGACACAGATTTATTTATATGTTTTATTTATATATTCTTTTTAATGTCAGCAGTGTGAGGATTCTCACCAAAATTTACAAAATGTCAACAATTTAAAAAAGCTGAATGTGTCAGTACTATTACAGGAAGTAATAGCAGACAAACAGGCAGATAAACCCACGCTGATGAAAATATAACCTCCTTTGTGAACTTATTTTTAAAAAAGAGTTGATTGTTTTGCAGTAAAATCCTAAATGTCCTTAATTTTTATGTATCTTATACCACAGCAATTTGTCAGCAAGATAATTATTTTAATTATTATGGCACTTTCCATTCATAGTTTTATATATATACATATTTGTTTTTTATAATGAATATTATCATAATTATATATACATAATTATATATTATACGTGTAAATTATTATTATATAATTATTTGTTTTGGAAACAAAACAAAAAAAAAAAGACAAATGCTACAGCTGGAGACTCCTTCCATCACTTTTCAGAAAACTTTATTCTATTTTAAATATAAAGTAAATAAATAAAAGTAGAGTAAATAAATAAGGTGATAAGTAAATAAAAAAAATAATTTACTCATTTATTTATTCATAAAGAGGATTTTGTGACCTGCGATTTTCTTCGCTGCTGGACCGTAACTCCTGTCAGAGCTGCCGTTAATTATTTTATTTAAAATTATTTACCAATTTCTGCCCAATCAGAATAAAAAATTCTAAAGCAATCCAGAATGACATAAAATGCTGAAGTGACAAAAAAAAGTGGTTGTTTATTAACTTTCTGGCAGATTATATGTGATGAATCTTAACTTGTTTCTGATTGGTGCACAAAGGCGTCAAAAATAAATACATGAATGGATGAATGAATGAAAAATACCAACATGTTTGTAGTATGTCTTTTGTAAGGATGAGATGTAGGATATGGAGAAGGTCAGCACTAGAAGTGAAGGGAAAAAAATGTATGTTTGTGTTTTTCTCATTAATAAATTTAAAATCTAGTAATAAAGTTTTCAATTAAACCAAAAAACATGACCACAATGTCCATGTCATGCAAAAATTAAAATAAATCGCAAATTCTTATCACTTTTCACACTTTATCTGAGTGTTTTGTTTTTTTTGTTTTTTTGCAGAATGTTCTGGAAACTGGCCCTACCTGCCATTGTGGCCTGCACTCTCTGTGCATCCATGGAAACCAAGAAGCCCCGCCAAAGAGGCTCCATCCCGTCTCCTTACAAACTCAAAGGCAACGACCTGTTGTCTTCAGCCTCCATCACACTGTCATCCCTGCCCCAGCAAGCTCCACCGAAACGGCACAGGGGCAAACAGGACGTGCTCCTGTCCAGTCGCGAGGCGCTGGTGGTGACCGAGCGGAAGTATCTGAAGAGCGACTGGTGTAAGACTCAGCCACTGAGGCAGACTGTTAGCTTGGATGGATGCATGAGCCAGACCGTCATCAACCACTTCTGTTACGGCCAGTGCAATTCGTTTTACATCCCGCGTCATCAGGCCCCCGCGAACGGACGCCATGGTCGGAAACGGGCGACGCTGTCCAACCACGGTGCGTCTTTCCAGTCCTGTGCTTTCTGCAAACCTCACCGGATCTCCACGCTAACGGTACGGCTTCACTGTCCCAGGTTACTGCCACCGTACCGGCATCGGAAGGTCCAGCGCATTAAAGAATGCAGGTGCATGTCGGTTAGCGTCAGTGACAGCCACTGACCAGCGGGGGGCGTCGGAAACGGTTCTCAATATCAAACTGAGTCTATTCTTCTGTGAATGGATACCCTATAAACAATAAGGTTCTGAACATGTAGATGGATATAATTCATTCAGACAGCGATATGTACACCATACAAACAAAAATATCAGCTGATTGTGCTTAAGCGTTTGTAAGAAGGAAATGACGTTCCATTGGCTGATTTGGTAGACGCTTTGGTCCGAAGCGACCTACAACTGAGCTGAAAAGATGGGGGTTGCTCAAGGATTTGACAGCTTGACGGTATTGGGATTCAAACTCTCAACCTTCCTAACAGTCGTCTAACTCCTGAGCCTCAGCTTGGACAGTGGAACTCTGATTATTTTAACCCTACAGAGTATATAATCACACATTGGGACTTCGAGATTTCATGTTTCCAATAAAAACAGGAACGAAAAAGACTTCCTGGTCAAGTGCTCTCACTTTGTTTAAAGTTAACGTTGTCGTAACGTCTTTGAGCGCATGGACGATAGACTGTTATGGTCAAAAACAAAAGGGATTCGACGCAATGCTACCATGAATCGGCGCTAATTATAACAATATGCCAATGAACGTTGGTGCTGCCAAACCTCCTTTAATTCTTTCCAACAGAAGACCAACCCACATGATAGCAAAGCCTGTGGCTCCATGACGAAGAAACAATGGTAAAGACTTACGGGGTTCAGGATAAAGGATGTGTCCTGATGGAGGCGCAGAAGCCATGAAACCAAAACCGATAAACAGGACCGCGTTCGTTAAACCACTACCTGGTGCCTTGAACTGATTTCGGGGGGCCTGATTGTTAATGTGAATATTGTACACCAACACGATCTATCAGACATTTTATAAAGGGATGACAGTTGCTGGAAAAATAGCAATACTGCTACACTTACAGTATATACTGGAGTTTATAATAGTTATTATTTACAAAATACAAATATATACATCAAATTTTATATAATACATCTGTAATTGTATATTGTTCAGAAAATTATGTTATATGTCTCAGTAAAAAATTAACATGAATTTATTTACGAGGGCTTTTGGTTAATTTGCTGTTTGAGTAAGTATTAAAGCAAAAATGACACAACCGACACAACACATGATAAAACCTACGTTTAACACTCACCGCACAAAATCAAAACGTACACGACTTCATAGCGTTCGAGCTCCTAAGCCGCAAGGAAGCAAATAGAATCGCCGCTGAGTGACACGCGACGTCGCCTGGCGAGAACAGCGGATCGCTTCACCGCGCAGCGCTCGTTGCCGAGGTAACTCCCTCATGTTTACCGTTTGAAAGTGTTTCCGAGTGAAACTGTGAGCAGTGACGGGCGCGGGTTTCCTACAGCAGGTCCACGAGAGCTTTCATTCCCATTATCTTATATTCATCATCATCATCATCATCATCATCATCTTCCACTTGATCTGGGGTCAGGTCGCAAGGGCAGCAGTCGGAGCAGTGAGACCCAGACGTCCCTCTCCCCAGCTACTTCCTCCAGTTCACATTAAGTCCGTCCAGCGTGTTCCGGGTCGACCCTGCGGCCTCTTCCCGGTCGGACACACCCGAAACACCACACCAAGTAGCGGCGGTTTTACGCCGAGCATCTCCCGTATAGCCAAGCTATTATTATTATTATTATTATTATTATTATTATTATTATCATCATGCGGCGAGTATAGACCAGAGACTCTTGTGTATTACGAATGAGGGGAGCGCGATCGCTGAGTTGCATGGTCACTTTTCACTCTTCACTTCCTGTGTTTTAGAGATGAGCTTGCCAAGTCTGATTGTTTTATAATATAAAAATTATAACCACATGTACCGGAATATAAGTAATACAGCAGCATTTTTATTATTTTATTGAATCATTATTTTAATTATTGCAAATCTTTTCTGCTTTGTGGGCTGTGCACCATATACACCATGTTGGCTAAATAAACCCAAACAAACTGACAGCAATGCTGTCTGACACTTTGTGTTTGTGTTCTCACGGTATATGACCTGATATCCTAGTAGCAGGGGAGCCAATCAGAGTGCGCAATTGCTCATATCCAGTGGGTGTGAATATAATAATGTTTAATATCTAATATTGTTTTTGTTCCGAAGGTTTCTTATCCGGAAAATTATGCAAAAAACATATTTAGGACTCGTTATTTATATATAAATATACTTTCTGTACATGTGATAAAAACAAAACTTTAATGGATTTATTTAAATAATTGTTTAGAATATATTGGCTCTTATATATTGACTATTCTATTGTACTCATAATGACTTGCGTTTTCATAAAATTCTGTTAAAGTCGAATGAAAACGACACCTCGAGTATGTTTCCAATATTTGGGCGCCCTAACATGTCCACATCAACAATTTTTTTAATTGCCTAAATGTGTGCTGCGGTCGCCCAGGGCGTGGTTTGATGTGTTCAGCTACAAGGATGCCAAATAAAATTTCTAGCTTTCCAAGTAACTAGCAAAGCGCTACAGGTGAGATTAGCGAGATAAATTAGCGAATGTAGGAAAACAAAACACTGCGTGAACAAGTTTACGTAATTTTTATTACCTTCTCATCATAAGCATACAACGTTCCTCTTTACAATTTCAGCAGAAATAACACCCTGGTGTGTCGGGAGATTTCTAATGATAACGTTCGTGAATGAGATCCCGCCCTGTGGAGAAGTTTATAAGATACCCCTCACCGCCACTTCGGGTGAGAGAAACCAGCTACATGCTGACCGTCGTTCACTTCACAGCTCAGCTTTTCTCACTTTAATTTGGTTTGACTGCATTCGGTTCAGTTCAGTGACTAATGACCTCACTCAGCATGCGTTTAATCAGGAGTGTAAGAGGACAGAAAATGTTTAACAGCACCGCAGATCTTCAGATCTTCTGCCCCAGTTTGGCTTTCTGTCAAACAACAGAAACGACTGTGTTGTGTTATTTGTATTTAGTACCAGAAGAGAAAGATGACCATCTGTGATTAATGATCATTAAATCCTATTTGGAAAATTCATGCGAGCTTTAAACAGAATTCTGAAACGCAGGTCCTGGAAAGTGGTAATGTTTACTCGCTCATAACTGCACGGATGAATCTGAATGCAAGTGAGGGCATTCGCTGCAAAACCAGATAAACACCAAGTTTCTTGTTTGGAACAAGCCGGTAAGTCCCCTTTCACATGGGTCACACAACAAGTACACAACAAGTACACAACAAGTACACAACAAATACACAACAGATAAGGAACAACTGTGTGCACACAATTTCCTCTGGGATCAATAAAGTATTCTGACTTAGATTCTGATATACAACAGGTACACAACAGGTACACAACAGATATACAACAGATATACAACAGGTACACAACAGGTATACAACAGGTACACAACAGGTGCACAACAGGTACACAACAGATATACAACAGGTACACAACAGGTACACAACAGATATACAACAGGTATACAACAGGTACACAACAGGTACACAACGGGTATACAACGGGTATACAACAGGCACACAACATGTACACAACAGATATAAAACAGGTACACAACAGGTATACAACAGGTACACATCAGGTATACAACAGGTACACAACAGGTACACAACAGATATACAACAGGTATACAACAGGTACACAACAGGTACACAACGGG
>JBCNYG010000021.1:47019683-47034123 GCA_039654305.1 Porochilus rendahli | reverse complement strand
TGTCCAGGGTGTACGCCGCCCTCGCCCAGAGATGGCTGAGATGGGCGCCAGCCTCCCCGTGACCCTAATTAGGAATAAGAGTTTCGGAAAACGAATGATTGAATGAATGATGGGGCAGCCGTGGCCTAATGATCAGAGAAGCAGGTTTAGGACCAAAACACCGCTGGTTTGACTCCCGAAATGTGTGGCGGCAGGTGAGCAGCACAGTCCCTCTCCTTCATCTTCATGGCTGAAATGGCCTTGTGCAAGGCACCGAACCCTCAACTGCTCTCCAGGTGATGCAGAGTCACAAAGGGTTAAATGCTGAGCCAAATTTCCCTTGCAGGATTAATACAGTATATTTATACAGTATTTCATCTTTCGGATCATATACTATTTTAACCTTCCCACTAATAACTCCGTGCCATTAAAGTCATCTTGTTTTTGGAATTTCGTACCAGGTTTAGTCACAACGTCCTCTTCAATCACACCAGACATCCTTCTCTTTAGACGAGACATTTTGTCCATCAGGATTCGCAGTCGATTCGTGATAGGCTGATTCTCATCATCATCTTCACTACTCAAGTTTTCATCGGTTTCAACTCCTGTTAAGTAAAAAAAAATGCGTAGGTTAAGGTGCAAGTGTTCGTCGTTCATTTTCTGAACCGCTTAATCCTAATTTGGGTCACGGGGAGGCTGGCGCCCTGCCGACTCTGGGCGAGGGCAGAGTCCACCTTGGCCAGCTCGCCAGGCCATCGCGGGGCAGAAACTCGCTGACGGCTATGCAGCCTACTCTTGGTGCAAATCTTTTACATTCCTCTCACCACAGACAGTGAGAGACACGGCTAGCCTTTGATAACCCAGTTAGCTGCATGCGGGGACAGCAGTGACAACCCGTTGTTAGTGGGGCTTGAACCCCCTACCTTGGGATCACTAAAGAGGTTTTAGTATTTCTATGGCAAATATTATTGCGTTAAACTTGTGACCTGGTCTGGAAAAACGCAGGTAAACTCAGAAGATCACCTACACAATGCAAAACAAGCAATGAATTGTTTATTGCCTATTTTTGCAGTAAAACCTTCTTTGGTGAACCAAGAAACCCACAAACTGTGAGTAAACTGTAAACTGTTTTCAGGGGCTTCACATTTCTGAGGTCCTCTCCTGGAAAAACAACTCTACATCACTCAAGAGCGCTCAACAACACCTCGACTTCCTCCGCAAACTGAACAGAGCAAGAGCCCCAGCCCCCATCATGCGCTTCTTTTAGCGGGGCACCACCGAAAGCATCCTAACCAGCTGTATCACCGTCACATTTCTGTGATTGGTCAGTTACCACAGTGTCTCCTGAGGTCCAGATGGAAATCCCACAGCAGCTCTTTAATCTTTTCAGGGCAGGGACAATCCTGCTCATTGTTCCGGAAATGTAGCAACATGTTCATCTGAAGGAGTAGGACAGTATTCAGAGTTCAGTTTATTGGCTCCTTGTTATGAATGATGGATGACTAGTTGAGAATCTAACCAGCTGCCTGGCTACCTGCTCTTGAGGTGGAGAGCGAAACTCCCTGGTCTTGCGGGCAGTGAGAGCAGCCGACATGTTGAGTGCCTCCATGACATCGGTGTAGCGAGAGCGCTGGTTGCCCTGAAGACGACCCACAAGGTCAGCAGAGAACGCCACTATAGCCTCGACCCTGTGACGTAGCTGGCAATCACACAGATACTGCAGCAGGTGACACAACTGCAAGAGGGTGGAGACAAAAAAGCACAAATCAATCAAAATCCTGAATAACTTGAAGGGAACTTTTAGCAATCCAGTGATTGCATCGGCTGTTTTATCTGAGCCTCACTCAACACTCACGATGTCTGCAAACTTCAAATTATTCTTTCATTCATTTGCTGAAACTTTTAATCCTTTAGCAGGGGTGCTGGGAGGGTGGAGCCTATGTCAGCTGACTCTAGGCAAATGCGGGGAACACCCTCTACAGCCCGCCAGTCCATCGCAGTCAGGACCACCATACAAAAAACATTCGCACTCACCCTCACACCTAGGGGCAATTCGGAACAGCCACTGCGCTTAATGTGCATGTCTTTTGGCTGTGGGAGGAAACTGGAGTACCCAGAAGAAACCAAGACACGGGGAGACAAACAAATTCCATAGAGAAACGCCCAGATCCAAGCCCAAGGACCTCATTGTAGCGAGGCGGACATGCTAATCACTACAGCACAGTGCCACTCAAGGTTCATATCATGTTTAATATTAAATTCTTGCCTACCTGTAGTTTAACTGCTTCCGGTAGCTTCAACTGTAACAAAGTTCTTTGGTCACCGAGGACTCTTCCTTCTTTCTCTTCTTCCTCTATCTCATACCTATTCTCTTTTTCTTCATCCATTAATTCCCCCACATTTTCATTTCCATTCATGTAAGCAGAGGGAAGGATGAAGGAAAGCACACGCCATAGATCCGAGTCTTCATATAAACCCATAAGAAGGAGTGCGTTAAGGAGCTGGAGAAGAGGAACAAGCAATAGCTCTACGCTACCTCCCACAGGGTCCCTTATATTCTTGCTGACTGAGTGCACCGCCTCCTCTAACATGGTCGTGGTTACAGCTTTCAGGACATCCAGGGGAAATTCAGGACTATGTTGACAAGAACCATCCTCAGATGTACCGGACCTGGTATCCAAACTGCTGCTGCTAGCTCTAACAAAACAAGGTGAGCTGAAGTACATTCTTGGTCGCAGAGAGGTGCTGATGTTACTGCCTGGGAGGCTGTATTGCTTTTCATCATTTTCAAAAAGTTTCACAGTCCTCATGGCATCAGTCATGGGCACAATATGCTCATGGTTGGTAGCCTTCCTGGCGCTGCTGTGGGCACTGAGGTGGGCCGTCATTAATAAGTTATAGAAACCCGCTCGCAGTTTCCCAGGCATTCTACAGCAGCGCAATGCAAACAGAAGCTGTGACTGGTCAATGTGGCTACACAAGGCATGGCTTACAGGTATGTTCCCATGGGCACTTAGGGCAGAATAGAGATGGAGGGTGTGGTCATGGAACTTGCACAAGTCATCCAATTCAGCGAGTTCGAGAATGTCTATGCACCTGGGAAAAAAAACAAACAAGAAAAGTTCCACTTGATACACTAATACGATACTGTGTAGTTAGTACCTCAGGAGTGTACACATGCTTTAAGTTACATTTATTTTATATGAAAACTATTCTACCTGATCTGTAGTAGCCGTAAGTGATAGATTGTCTCTTTTTTCGCAATTACAAAGACAATAAAAAGGGCCCAAGTACTGACCCTTGAGGAACACCATGAAAATCTTTGACCTTTTTAGGACCGGGTCACCCAACCTAACAGAATCTGATAATCTGACACCAGTTGGTGCCCTAGTCAAATATATATATATAAATGTACCAGCACATCAGGAGACAGAACCTTTGAAAAACATGTTTAGTTTTTCTACATAGTCTTTTGCCCTCTGACCTGTTCTCCCCCGGGATGTGCAGGGTCATGCCCTGTAGACTTTCGGTGCTCTGTGCCCTCCAGCCATGCCTTTCCTCTAGCTGTATCAGCTCTACATGTGGGGCGTCTTCCGGAAGCCGTGTCCACCTCATAGGTATCAGGGACTGGACATATAGCCTGGGATGACACTGAGGCTCCATGTTTTTCCTCTCACTCCGAAAGAAACCAGCAGACAATGGCAGTGCACCCTACAGGAAGAGTACTGATTTTAATTTGATTGAAATAATACTAAGTAGCAGTGGTTTTTGAAGGAATTCTTCAACTTTCTACACTCTCAGAAAATAAACTACTTGATTGTAGCTTTAGGGTTAAAACGGTTACTTATGTTGCATGAACCTGTCCTGCATGAACCTGTCCTGCATATATTAGTGCTCTCCTTGCTCTGCAACACCCACTTCAGGTAACATTAATTAACAAATCAGGTGTGTTGGGAACAAGGAAAACACTTAAAGGTGCAGGCAAATGTCCACAGGGTTGCTCTAAGATACTTATTTGTACCTTTGAAAACATGTGTAATTTTTTGGCCCTGAAATGGTTCAGACAGTTAATGAGAGGTCCAACACGTAGCTCCACCTAGTCTGTATTTTTTACACACGAGCCGATTGGCCCATCACAGCAACTGAAGTTTTACTCCTACTGGGAGGGACACTAGTCCATCTCAGGTTTCCTTCCCAGTGTTTATACTGGTACCCATTCATACTGTTGGGTGGGCAGAGACACACTTGTGGTTAAGACCTCACAGTGGAGGTTTAACAGGAATTTGAACCCACAACTTCTCAATCATGAGGCCAGCAGGCTAAGCACTAAACCACCAGCACATTGTTTAAAGTCCAATACAAATAAAATTCTATATTTAATTAATTCCAAACGACAAGACAAAATATCTTAGTTCTCTTGGAGTATTTTTCATGCACATAGATTCATTCGACTGCATCTACCTTAATTTTTCCAAGCACAAACTGGAAGACATCAGAACCAGTAGCTTTGGCAAAAACTGCCGGGAAGAGTTTAGTACCTGGTTCCACCTGAAGAAGTAAAGAGCAAACCCTACGTGATTGGGTGTGTAGAAAATCAGAAGAATGCATAATCATGATACGCAGTAAAGTCTGGAATCCTCAGAATCAAGCTAGAACTGTAACCTGATAAAAGATTCCCATTTCCTTTCCATTAGCCATAAAGGTAAGAAATCCAGTCGCGGTGTCAACCAGACAGCCAATCTCCAGTCGAATACTACTGCGGCTGTGGGAGAGACTACTGCCCTCTGCAGCACACACCATGTAACAACAACTGCACTTGACACTGTTGGGAAAAACAACCAGACACACATGGCACCACCGCAGAACTTAACACCACTACATCATTCCTGAAACATTCCTTTCGATCGTAATACGGACACAGTGATGATGTCATTAACCTCTCAAGAACTTTGCCCCATTGGTCCCCAAGTGTGACAGTCACACTACGCACTCTGTCCGGGTCAAAGGTCCTTTCATGAGAATGAAAGTTTGAAGTCACCCATCCAACCCAGACACAGGATGGATCCTGTCCATGGAGGATCTGCACAGAATAGTAGTACTGCAGAAGAAATAAAAACACATAAAGATCAAGAAAAAGACTCAATGAGAAGCTCATGGTACTTGAGCAATGTATGTAAATGCTTTTTTGGTCTCTAACCTTGGTGCAGTTGGCAAGTTGGTTACCGATGTCTCTCTCGATTGCTAGCACCTCCTCAAGTAGCCGGGCTGAAGATGCACTAGTGTTCAATTCTGGTTTCTTCTTCATAAGAAACCTATAAAGCACCCAAACTCTGAGTTGAACAACAAATCTGGAAACAAACTATTTATTCATTCTTTTATTTTCCAAAGTGTTTAATCCTAAGATTAAGACTCAGAGGAAGCCCAGGAAGAACATGCTCCGCAAAGAATCACCCTCACCGAGACCAGGACTCGAACCCAGGACCTTCTTGCTGGAGGACGTGCTAACCATGATGCCACCATGCCGCCCGAGAACATGCTACTTAAACCAAATCATCAAATGTCACTAAGCCATCACCATCGAAAAAGGAACATTCCCAATTCGTGCTGGAACCCTTGTCAATCCTTTGGTATAAAACACGGTGTTCCAAAAGTCAGTGTGTATTTCATTCATTGAGAGTAAAGTGCTTGAGGGCAGCACACCGGTGTAGTGGTTAGCACGTCCACCTCTCAGCAAGAAGGTCCAGGGTTGAAGTCACGGGCTCAGGCGTTTCTGTGCGGAGTTTGCATGTCCTTGCATGGGTTTCCTCTGTGCACTCCAGTTTCCTCCCACAAGCCAAATACATGCACATTAGGCTAATTGGCAGCTCCAGATTGCCCCTAGGCATGAGTGTGAGTGTGAATGGTTGTTTGCGTGTTGGCCCTGCGATGGCCTGGTGAGATGTTCAGGGTGTACCCTGCCTTCACTAGAGTTGGCTGAGATGGGCGCCAGTTTCCCCGCAACCCGAATTAGGACGAAGCGGCTTAGAAAATGAATGAATGTACAACACATTTTTTGGTTTATTTGGGTATTTCCCCCATTTTAAAACAACTGCCTTACTATTATATAAAAGTTCCGTTCCGATCCAAACCCCTTCTTTCTACTACTGGGGAACTGACCTTTGCTTAAGTCTGGAAGGCTTTTCTTGGGTATGATCCTTTTGGTTGTTGGGGTCATCTCTACTTTCTGTGTGTCTGTGAGCTGACTTCATCAGCAGTTCAAAGTCGGAGTCCACTTGTCCTTCTTCTGGTTCCTCAATATGGCACGGTACACCACTAGCTGGAGGTAGCGTGCCATCTACGGGTTTGGTGAATACGTGGGCGCACTGTATGGGCAAGCTCAGGCGATAGAACTCAACAGCGGTGCTGAGACTGTCGGGTAATCCCAATGAACGCTGGGAGACCCTCAGAGCTGGGTACTGGCCAACTGTCCCATCAGTGTAACTGACCTGAGAGGACAATAAAGTTACATCATTAGTTCTTACACAGAGATTTGCTCTAACCACTGAGTCCACTTTACTCACCTGTAAACGAGGATGGTCTTCAGGGATCCTCATGAACAAGGGATCACTCCAGCTCATCCACAGAGGGGGAGCTTTGCTCATGTTCACAGCAAAAGGCTGGTAGCCCTCCTGAAGCCCACACACACTGAAGTATTTCAGGGAGTTGACCTGTTGGCCTAAATTCAACCGTCCCACCTGATTCACACCCAAACAACACACAGGAACAAAGCCTGCGGTACAGAAGATCAAATGTAGATACAAATGAGGTTGCAAATGAAAATGTAATTATACGTAATTATTTAAAAATTAACTAAAAAGACTTAAAATTATTGCCCTCGTCCAGAGTCGGCTGAGATGGGCACCAGCCTCCCCGTGACTCTAACTAGGATTATAGGTTTTAATGGACTACAGCAAACCAGCTATTTCCATGCTAATGGGATCTCCACTAAAAGTAAAAAATGTGGAAAGCGTTTTATAGTAAAAATTTAATTTTTATTTTTTAAGGAACTTTTAAGGGAGGAGTGTTTTCTACTTTGGTAGACTGAAGGACCGGCAAGCTGTTCAGGGTGTACCCTGCCTTCACCTATATTTGGCAGAAGTAGGCTACAGCCTTCCCACAACCCAAGCAGGATGAAGCAGTTTGACAAAATTCTTTAATAAAGAATGAGCACACCAGTTAACCCCATGCTAACTAAACACGGTTTTATTATCACTCATCACTCACTCATTTGCCATATTACTTAATCCTACTAGGGTTGTGGGGAGGCTGGAGCCCGTCTCAGCCAACACTTGGTAAAAGTGGGTACACCCTGAACAGCTTACAGGTCCATCGAGGGGCAAACACACACACAATCATTCACACTCGCACCTACGGGCGATTTGGAACAGCCAATTTAGCCTAACATGCTTGTCTTTGGCCTGTGAACGGAAACCAGACAACCCGGGGGAAACCCATGCAAGCAGGGAGAGAGAACATGCTCACAGGAACTCCTCACAGGAACGCCCGAGTCCGGAAATGGAACCCAGCAACCCTAGTAGGTTTAAGTGGACATGCTTGCCACTACACCACCGTACCCCCTACTGGAAATTGTAGAAAAACGCACCGCCAGTTACACTGAACCCTTTGGAAGCAACGTCCGATCCATAAATGTTCAGCTGTTGCTCTCCGTTTAAAGTGATCTTCATGGTTCGCCGGGTCAAATCCAACAAACAGCCAATCACATCCCCCGTTTTCCAAACGTGACCAAAAGGGACCATGCTTCCATGCCTCCACTGACCCTACACAAATGAGACAGATAGTATAATAAAAATAACCTGGTATATACTTATTATTGAGAGTACCTATAAACAACAAAAAAATGGAAAGCAATTGTGCTAAAAAATATACCGAAATTTACTTCCACATTCATATATTCGCCTTGTCTCTATATAAACATGACGAATAGTTAAAGTGCTTATATTATATAATACCTTTGAGACATCAAACACGAAGGCCTGCTCTTCTGACCACAGCGCCATGTCTGGTCGACATCCTACTTGAGCCCAGCCCACCCTCATCTCTCCAGCGGTGACTGCCTCGAACTCAAAGTACCACTTCCCATCATGCACTGCAAAAGTGTGCTCTACACGGAATATACGATACGTCTCCTCACTCACAGCGTTCATGTCAGGGCCCGGGGCTGGAAACCAAGACACGATGTCGAGTTAGCACTGCCATGGAACTGGTCCCACACTCTCTTAATTATCGTACACACCTCGTTACCTGTGATTACTCCTCTACTATCAAATCAGACTTCATGCTTGTATTGTTTTGTTTGTTTGTTTGTGTGTTTTGGGGGGGGGTTGGGGGTTGCGGTCTTTCTTTAAAAATATTAGAATGAGCCAGTTTTTTTGACCAATTAATTAACCTGCTTATATGAAATAATTTACATTCACTGGAAGAGCGCAAACCTGCGCCAAGCCAAAAAACCCAAAACAAAACAAAACAAAACAAAAAACCCACAGAAGCTACACAGTGCCCCCTGGTGGGCTTGCTGTAATACTACAATGAAAAAAATCTCAAATTGTTAAAAAAAAACCTTAAAAAAATTCCGGGATCTAGAATTTTTTTTTTTTTATATGATTTGATATTCCAAAATCTAATGGGGTCTTATTTTATGCTAAGCCCCAACTCTGGTAGAAACTTTATGAAAATTAGCACATAACAAACACAAAAACAACCTACATGCACAACATACCCACCTTGGCGCAGGTAATTAGCAAATAAGGTATAACTTCATGACTTATCGCCATCGTATCTCCAAGAAAAAGTATAAATGTATGTATCAAGAGATTATCAGCCAATCAACCGCTACTTAACCTTGCGATCTCTTGCTGATCATGTGACCTCAACTAGCATGAGCCGTGTCAGACGGTGCTATCTGTACCTACCGGATGTTATTCTCTTCTTTGTATTCATGTAGAATTTTGTGCTAGAGACTCACCCTGCTGTTGCTCGGTTGGTTCCACAGTATATCCGAGACCGAGCAGGGTTCCTATCACATCTCGCGCTGACTCCTTAGCACAGTATTTACTTTTCTCATCCAACAGAGAGAAGGGCACCAGACGAGAGCTCCTCTTCCCCTTAATATCCTAAAAAAATAAAAAATAGAATAGAATTTCTCAACCAAATAATCAAATCGTTCTCACCAGTTAGTGTTGTCAGGGATTAAACACTCTAAGTAAGAGAAGGTCAAACACATAGAGCGGAAGGTTGTAGCACTAACATGATATTAAATATACATAAATATACATAAATATACATAAATATACATAAATATCCAAAGAGTGGCATAAACACAAAGTCTAAGATCAACTATAGTTTACGCTATAACAATAATGAGACCAAAGATTTGAGAAAGCAAATAAAAAAATAAAAAGCACATCTAATAACGATAAGTAGATCAAAAATGACCTAGCATATACTGTTAAATGCTAATTAAAAGGCTAAGCTAATGACGCAACATGACTACGAAGCATCGAGGACTTAATCAGATGATTGGCAGAGCAACGGTGAAGAACAGGCACACGGAGAGGAATGGAGATGTTCTTCGGCTGTCCGGTTTGCCCCGGTACCCACCAATACCCCAGAGACCGGTTCTCGGACACCATTGTGACATCAGTCAGTGTGGACGTTTGCTGTTCTAGCTCCTCCACCTCAAGATTCGGTTTACGGTACTGTAATGGCTTCCACACACAAACGTCCGCCTGTCTGGTGGTGCGGTATCTCCACCTGCTGTGGTGCGTAGCTCCAGCCCTGCCTGATGTGCTCGCTGGCCCAGATGTTGTGCTCGTTCTCGGCCAGGGCTTCCACCAGAGCTTCCTGAGCAGCACTCAGAGAAACTCGGGACTGATCCACCGGAGCCGGTCTGTAACCATTCCACAGTTCATACCTGCACAGGTGAAAGGTTCGGGTGTTGGGGGGGTCGGGAAGGGGAGGGGGGGGGTTATAATGGGGGACAGTTCATTGAGACGTCCGTTTCTCTGAGGAAGCTGACTGTTTCACTTCATTTCAGTTCTCATCTGTATCTATCCTCCTAATCAGTTCTGCTAAACTCAACTAAATTACTGAGCAAGAAATTCCACTGGGCTTCGTTCATTCACTCATTCATTCATTCTTACATTTTCTTTTGTTTTTCTTGCCTATTTCTCTCTTTATTGTGTTTCTTTCCTTTTTGTTTGTGTTCTTTCCCTTTTTTGTTTTTTGGTTGTTTGCAGTTTTCTTTATTTATTGCCTCTTCCTGTCTTTGTGTTTTTTTCTTTGTGCTGTTTCTGTTCATTCTTTCTTCCATTCATTCATTTTCTGAACTGCTTAATCCTACTAGGGACCTGGGAATCTCAGTCTTTCTTTCTTTCTTTTTTCTTTTCTTTCTTTCTTGCTTGACCTCAGTTTTCTCTATTTACTGCTGCTTTATTTCTTTTCTTCTTTTGCATCTTTTATTCTTTTGTTGCCTATTTTTGCTTATTTCTATCTATCTATCTGTTTTTCTTTCTTTCTTTTTGTTCAAGTTTTTTTTATTTATTGCCTCTTTTTAGCTTTTTATCTTTCTTTCCTTTTCTTTGTTACAGTGTTCTTGTTTATTGCCTCTTTCTTTCTTTTTTATTTTGTTGTCTGTTTTTGCTTATTTTTATCTATCTATCTATCTTTCTTTATGTTATTGTTTTCTTATTTGTTCTTTCTTTTTATCTTTCTCTCTTTACTTCCTTTCTTTCTTTACTTTTCTTTCCTTCTGTCCTTTTCTTTGTTATAGTTTTCTTATGTATTGCCTCTTCCTTCCTTTCTTTCCTTCTTTCTTTCCCTCTGTGTGTTTCCTTTGATTTTGTAGGACACAGTGGAAGTGAAAGTGTGCTTCTCTAACGAGTATCTTTATTTTCTATCTGCTGGGTAATATCCTGCGGGCCTCTGCCGTTTATTTTTAGAGATTCTTGTCTGAGACGTACTTGTTAGAGACCCGGACGTACTTCACCTTCTCCTCTACGTGGTCATCAGACAGTGTGATCCGAGCGCCGAGAGCCAGCAGAGATCTACAGAGCAAAGGAAAGGAAGAAGGAAACGTCACGAACGTCTCCCGTGAATACATCACCTCTCTAATTAGCAGGAATTATTTAATTATAAATTTCAGTGCAACATAATTAACATTTTCATTTCATTTTAATGGATATATCTATTACTTTATCTTCTTTTATTTATTATTGTTGTTGTTGTTGTTGTTGTTGTTGTTGTTGTTGTTGTTGTTGTTGTTGTTGTCATGGATGGAGGAAGTGCGGTACCTCAGCATGTGTTCAGCAGCGTGGAGGTTGTTGTGTTTCTCCTGATCTGGAAATTTGGAAAACTCCACCAGTCCGGGATGAACCTGTTTACTATCATCTCTCACCTTCACAGCACACACACACACACACACACACACACACACACACACACACACACACACACACACACACGGTTTAATTACATAATCCTAAACTGCATCTAACAAAGATCTCCCTGTCCCTCCCACTCGGCTTTACTCACTGCTCCAAGTGTGGTTTTTTTGTCTTCCTTTTCTTTACTGTTTCTTTCTTTCTTAACTTGTTTGTTTGTTTGGGGTTTTATTAATACATTTATCTGTTTCTTTGTTAGTTTTGTTTATTTAGCATTTTTACCCTTTTGATTAGTTTGCTTCTCTTTTGTGGGTGTTTCTTACTCTTTTTCTTTTTTCTTTCTATCCTATTTGTTTATTTTTTGATTATTTTCTTTGTTTGTTTTGTATTTTACTTTGTAGTTTGTTTGTTTTTCTTTTGGGTGATCTTTCATTGTTTTTTCGTCTCATTCTCTCTTTACTTTTTCTTCTCATTCTTCCCAGTCACTATGGCTACCAGACGGGAGACGTAATGTCACGATGCTGTAGTTGTGTTTTCACTCACAGGGCCGTGCGTCCATCCCTGCTCCGTTTTCTCCAGCAGCCAGACTTCATGCAGATTCTCAGCCAGTCTCTGTCTGATCAGCTCGAGCTGAGGAGGCAACGTCACCTGATTCAACACACACACACACAGCAGCAGCAGGAGATGTGTGTATATACATAGATATATATATATATATATATATATATAGAGAGAGAGAGAGAGAGAGAGAGAGGAAGTACGGTGTGTTCATGTTGATACAGAGTTTTGTTTCACCTGTCTGATGTCCACTGGTGACGGTGTAAAGACCACCGGGTCACTGGATACAGCAGGGCCTAAAAGTTCACGTTCGTTGCTTCCGTGACCTCGTGTGACCTCCTCACACAGCTCCAGTCTGCAGCGGCTCCTGGGGAGTAAAGCCTCCGCACACGGGGAGAATCCTGCAGGTGGAAGGAACTTAAACTCCCCCTGCTGTCCTCCGAGCAGCAAGCGCACTCTTGGGGACGGGAACGGAGACGAGGACGGGGACGGGGGAGGTTTGGGGGACACAAGGGGCTCATTAATTATTAATGCCTGACAATAAACTATAAAACAGCTGATTCATCTGCAGCAAAATCAGTACAAAGTAGAGTTATGTTGCAAAAACGTTGCATACAAGTGTAAAAGATAAGTTCAGATCATTTTTATTAAAACTAAATTTAATTTATTAAAATTAAATACACATTTATATCCAGCAGAAACAGCTATTTTGTAATGTTGAAATTTTAAATAAATCTTTTCTTTCATTCATTTTTTAAGCGACTTAATCCTAATTAGAGATGCGTGGAGGCTGGAGCCCATCTCGGCCGCCTCTGGGCGAGGGAGAGGTACACCCTGAACAGCTCACCAGACCAAAGCAGGGCAACACACACAATCATTCAAACTCACACTCTCACCTAGGGGCAATTTAGAACGATTCTTTTACTTTAACGTATTATTTTATTAATTACTGGTAAATTAATAAATGAATGAATTATTTTTCGAATGCACAAATACAATAGTTTTAGCAATAAATACCAAAGATATAATAAAATCCACACCTGACCCCGGCGGAGAAACTGACCACCGGAAACAGGAGCGCGTCGGTGTTGAAGTCCTCCAGCATGCCCTGCACCGGCTGGCCGTTCAACCGGAAAGAAATGCACGCCGCACTGAGGTCCAGACAACAGCTGATGACATCATCCTCCCTCAGCAGGCGCTGATTGGCTGAGTTGACCCTGCGACCGACGCCACCTACAGTCATAACGAAGGTGTAATTACTAAAAGCTGCAATCAACGTTTTATAAAAATGTATAATTCTCTTTAGGGCGGCACGGTGACGTAGTGGTTAGCACGTCCGCCTCACAGCAAGAAGGTCCTGGGTTCGATTCCCAGCTCGGGGCGTTCTGTGTATAGTTTGTTCTCATCGTGCTTGCGTGGGTTTCCGCCAGGTTCCTCCCACAGTCCAAAAACATGCACTGGATGTTCCAAATCGCCCCTCGGTATGAGTGTGAATGTGACTGGTATGTGTGGTATGTGTGCTGCCCCGTGATGGCCTGACAAGCTGTTCAGGGTGTACCCCGCCCTCGCCCAGAGTCGGCTGAGATGGGCTTCAAAATGATGACAAGAACGGTGAGCAAAAATCCCAGAACCACACGGGGGGACACAGCGAATGACCTGCAGAGGGCTGGGACCAAAGTACCGAAGGCTACCATCAGAAACACACGCCGCCGCCAGGGACTCAAATCCCGCAGAGCCAGACGTGTCCCCCTGCTTAAGCCTGCACATGTCCAGGCCCGTCTGAAGTTCGCTAGAGAGCATCTGGATGAAATCCAGAATGGAGCATGGAGGAACCGCCCAAAATACCAATTAAATACAGCCATGTTGTTTTTATTTAAAAAATGAATGATATTTTTCACTTTCTCCTCTGTTTAGTGTATCTCACCCGTCCACAGGTGCACGCCGTCGAACCCGTATGAGCACAGGTCGTCCCCGACCCCATTCGACCCCCAGCCGTGTCCTCCCGTCGGAGAGGGGCGGTAACCTGCCTTACAGGCCCAACCCACTCTCAGGTGAGTCGGCTCAGGTGTCACAAAAGGCTCGGCCCTCTCCACAACCACCTCGTAATACCACTTCCTGTACTGGGCGGAGTCGTCTCTCGTGCAGAGGTAGATGTTCGGGCGGACGCTGTGATAAAACGTACACAATTATCTCTTAACCGAAGATAAACAATGAGAAATCCAGCTGAAATAGAAATAAATTCATAAATGATGTGGTAAGGTGCTGTGTTGTAGCCTGGAAAAATTAATCGTACAACAAACTAAATCAGGAAACAAGAGAAAAACGTGGGCCACAAGGGGGGAAAATAAAAGCTGCAAAATTTATTATAATAATAATTATGTAGGAGCAGCACGGTGGCGTAGCGGTTAGCACGTCCGCCTCACAGCAAGGAGGTCCTGGGTTCGATTCCCAGCTCGGGCGTTTCT
>JBCNYG010000021.1:46980831-46997067 GCA_039654305.1 Porochilus rendahli | reverse complement strand
TCTGTGCGTGTGTGTGTTGGTCTGTGCGTGTGTGTGTTGGTCTGTGCGTGTGTGTGTTGGTCTGTGCGTGTGTGTGTTGGTCTGTGCGTGTGTGTGTACTGGTCTGTGCGTGTGTGTGCACCTGGACTTCCTCAATAGTGTGCACTATGAACATGTCCTGCAGGTCCTCCATGGCTCCTTCCATCCAGTTGTTGAATGGAGCAGATCTCTTAGCGTACTCCAGGAACAGCTGCTCCACCGTCTCCAGAAGCTTTTCAGTCCTCTGAACACACACACAAACACACGCACACACACACATATACATCCACATACACACACACACATATACACCCAGACACACCCAATGCACACCCACACACACCCACACATACACACACACACATACTTTATTTGGCATAGTTTATGAATTATAACTTTTAGGAGGAGGAAAAAACACACACACACGCACACACACACACACACACACACACGCAAGCGAGCACAGTACCTCCAGTGCCTCGCGGCGTTTCTGGGTGAGAGTCCCGAGCTTGTCCCAAACGTCACAGATATTCTGACACCTCTGATTCACTGCTGCTACATCATGATAGTCCAACTCACTGCCTCACACACACACACACACACACACACACGATAGAAAAAATAATGTGAAAAAACATAGAGAACACAACAAATCCCAGACAATAAAGCATGAGTCTGGAGATACAAATCCAGCAAATATGCTTTCGTTCATTCATCTTCTAAGACGCTTAATGCGAATTAGGGTCGCGGGGAGGCTGGCGCCCATCTCAGCCGACTCTGTGTGAGGACGGAGTACACCCTGGACAGCTCGCCAGGCCATCGCAGGTGTGGCGTTTGCATGTTTTCGCTGTGTTTGCGTGGGTTTCCTCTGGGTACTCCGGTTTCCTCCCGCAGTCCAAAGACACGCACCTTAGGCTGATCGGCTGGTCCAAATTGCCCCTCAGTGTGGGTGCGAGTGTGAAAGGCTCTGTGTGCATCTTGGCCCTTTCCAGGCTGTACGCCATGTTCGCCCGGGGTCGGCTGAGTTAGGCTCCGACCAGAGTAGAGTAAAGCGGTTCATCGAATGAAAGAACAAAAGAATGAATGCTAACAAGAACGCAGACATTGTTCTTTCCTGAAGATATATAAAATGTAACGCTGCACCTTTACCTCTGGAACTGGAGACTCCTTCTCTAAATATTAAATACACTTCTAACAGAAACCATCCCAACATCAATGATTGTAGGTTACAGTATGCTGTTAAGGATTAGAAAGAAAGAGATGCTTTTTTTCAGTCCCCTTTTTGGGATTTCATGCCGTGAAGGTCACATCCCTTAAAATGTTCCATTGACACCTAAGATAAAGCTAGCAAAGCAAAGATAACACGCTCTCCACGGTAAAGCCGTATAAAGTCATGCCCGGCGGCTGGTAGCGTAAATGGCACGCTCCGTTCCCGGCGCAGTCGTAGCCGACGAGCTGCGGCTTTTCGATTCGGTATACGACGTCGGACAGATTAGGGAGATAAGCCACAAGGTGACGTAAACCTTTAGCTATGTAACGGAGGGGGGGTAGCACTCATCTTTCACTCAAAACATGTGCATCATTATCACACACACACACACACACACACACACACACAGGCTTACAGGGAGATAGCATAAGCTAAAATAGGACAGGAGTGACACACGGTGATGGGAATGCGGGTAAGTGCGCTTAGCATGTGTAATAATCATTTCCTCTCCAAATGGAGAACGGTTTCCCCAAACACGTACACAAAAAGAGAACAGAACAGAATCTCCGAACTCCTGAATAAAGCAACTCGACTCACACTGACCCGACTCGACATTATTAGTAAAAAGTTATCCGCGTGTCGCCGGAGAGCGTAAACAGACGTCCACCGGACAGAAACTTCGTTGCTGCTCTAGACCTTCACGATACTCCGCAGGATGTACGTCGCCATCCATTTCAGACGCGGTGCAGACCCGTTACATGTACGGTGGTTATACTGTACACATCGGTGTTATTCATGCGGTCCTTGGCAGTATAGCCGGCACGCTCACGTTCACGGTTCACCCGTTGCGATCGACAGGTGAGAAGTGACACGTACAAGGGTGCAATGCTTCCGAGCGACGCACTGACAAGGGGTGTGACTATCAACCCGGAGATCGCGAATTCGAATCCAGGTTGTTGCCACAGCCATCCGTGAAGGGGAGCTGATTGGCCGAGCTCTCACGGGAGGGAGGGAAGGCATACGCGTACTCCCATGTCACTCACAGCGATCACCAGCCAGTCCATGGGCGTTCTGTCGGCTCATTCGTACAAAACGGGGCGGAGAGAGTGCATTGGCCCGCCTCCAAATTCGCATGCACAGCCGCTCGTTAAGGTGCCAGTATAAGGTCACTTAGGGGGCGTGTCTACGCTTATGTCGCTTCCTGGTCGGTGGTGGTCTTATGTGATAGGAAGGCAACTCTTCAGGGGTGGGAATTGGATACGACTAAAATTAAGGAAGGAAAAAAAACAGGGAGAAAGAAGTGACGAGTACAGAACGAGGAACGCGGGAATTCCGGAAAAAAAAAAAAACGTATAACCAGCAGGCGCTTCGCCCATGGGAGCTTTGCACGTGCACGGACCTCACCTGACAAGGAACGCATTCCGACTGAGACAAAAAGGACTGAAAACTTGACCGTTAACGCTCTCCAGCAAGGTGAGACTGCTGCGTTAGCATGTAAAGAAGAGCCAGAGGTCAAAAGGTCATACTTAAGTTCCTGCGCAATGGCGGCGATCTGCTCCACTCTGTCCTGATGAGCCGAGAGGTCGCTCTCAAACGCTTCGTGCTTCCTCAGCAAAGCTCGGACCTCCATCAGCGAAGCCGATTCGTAGTCTTTCTGGAGGAGGAGCTCCTCTTTACCTGTTTAACAAACACACAGTCGTGTACATCCAACACTCTGGGGACATCCGTGAACATACTGCGTTCCCTAGCCCCGTACCCCAACCTTATCCATCACGCCTAACACCACCAACACTGCACCCCACCCCACCCCACTGTCATCGTCTACCCTCTCGACCCCCCATCCCCCAACCCCAACACGCACTCACACACACACACACACACACACAATAATCGCATGTTTAGACACCAGTATATTTGTTTTCCCACCTGAGGCCCAGCTCTCATGACTGGCGGCTTTCTGGCGAAATTTCTCCGCCAGGTGATCGACTCTCAGAAGTTTACGGATCTCCGTCAGCAGCCAGTCCTCGTAGCCTTTCTCCGCCTGCTCCAGACCTTGCCATGCACTCGCTATTTCCTACACACAGCCACGCACCCGAAAGGAAACATGAAACACAACTATCGTATTTAATGCCATCCTGGAAGTTTCACGTTCCTCTTTGCTGTCCTTCACTGGAACTTTGATCCCAGGTGTCTTTGCTCACGGTGCTGATGAGCCCAACAGACTATACCTTCTTGCCTACCTCAGTTGACACTAGTCAAAGGCGGGGTGTACCCTGAACTGCAACGTGTTGCCAAGCCCAGCCCCAACAACGTTACACGGCGATCGATTAAAGGGTGCCTGTGGTGAATTAGTGTTACTCGCTCTTTAAAACGATCACGTATAACACCAACGGTTCCTTCCAGCAACGTACGTGTGAGTGTTACGACTCTGGGCGTGCTCAGAGACACGTCACCTTTCTGATTGGCTGTTCCGGCCTGGTAGGGATATGATCATAACATATCATAACACGTTAAGGTCCAGCGCTGAGCTGCACAAACAACAAGCGCAGAAATCACGGAAAACGTTTCTTTTTGTTCCTAAACCACCTGACGACAGGAAAGCCGAGTCGGCAAACGTTGGCTGCTCATCTCTGGCAGCGTCCTCGTCCTCAGAGTCACTAGAATGTGACGTCTCGCCGTCTCCACAAGAGACTCCTCCCTCTCTGGTTCAAAGAGGTCACCATTTACACCCGTTTCCTCCAAATTTTTACCATCGTTTCTTCTTGAACTCGTTTTATTTTTATTTTTTTTCTCCTAAAATGTCGCTAGCTGCTTGGTTAAGTGCACCCCCGCCCAACATCACCTGACATCACTTCCGGGAATAAATGTTTGGACTGCATTGTTTCAGCCCACGCTACTAATCTACCAGGATAAAGCTTTTGTGCTTTGTGTAAAAACAATCATCGAGTTCGCGTACCGGAGGAACCAAATGGCTTCAGAGAGTTTCTGTGGATCCGATTCCATTTTATTTCCAAGAGACACCACAGAACTCCATCTTTATTTAAACTTCCTGGAACTGAAGGGGAAGCTTCAAAGTTAAGGCCGCAGCGCGTCATGCTGCAGAGAGACCTTAAAATGTAAACTCATCAGTCCTAACGCTGTCAGGAAACCTTCCAGCCTCCACACTGAGTATTAGAGGACAAAAATGCTTCTCTCACCGACACCATCTTCCCCTCGGAGGGCATGAAGGCGGGCCGGTTGCTGATGCGCAGTTTGGTCTGCAGCGTGTTGAAGTTGATCTCCAGCTGGCATTTCTCCTGCACTTTGGGCGGCTTGTGAAGGCGACGGTAGTCGCGGAAATCCTCCAGCTTACGCTGCATCAGGGCCACGGACTTCTCCGTCACGCGGTTCTCCAGCCACGGGGTGGTACGCCTTATCCACTCCAACAACTGGGGAAAGGAGTGAGGAAAGGAGGGAAGAGAACAGGAGAGGAGGGAAGGGAAGAGGGAAGGGGAGGAGAGGATGGGAGAACAAAGTGGAAGAGGAGAGAGAAGAGGGAAAGGAATGGAAGAAGAGAATAGAACAGAAGGGAAGGAAAGAGAAGAAAACAAGAGGGAAGGAGAGAAAAAAGAACGAAAAACGAGAATAGACGAAAAGAGAGAAAGGAAGAATAGAAGAGAAGAGAACACGAGTGAGGAGCGAAGGGAAGAGAAGAAGAGCGAGAGGTGCTACAAGGGCAGCAGGTATCTGGGGTACCAGTGTGTGTGTGTGTGTGTGTGTGTGTGTGTGTGTGTGTGTGTGTGTGTGTGTGTGTGTGTGCATATCTCGCTAGCCCATCTCTCATCCCCCTCCCTCCTTTTCTCCTTCTCCTGCTTCACCCCCAGAACTTTACAGATCCGGTTAGCAGCGGTTTCAGCCTGCACACAGACAGAACAACCATGAACGGATGGATAGAAGGATGGACAGATGAAAATATAGAAGGATAAATGAAGGAGGGGTAGAAGGATGAATGAACGTTCATTACTGAAGCCCACTGATGCACACAGTACCTGCTCTGCTCCAGCAAACGCATGGTAGAAGCAGGACACGTACGTCATTATGGCTCTCTCGTCGGGTTTCGGAGTGTTCACGATGTCTGGAGGAGAGGAGAAGAGAGAAAAGTGAAGAAAAAAGTGGAGAAAAGACAAAGAGGAGAAGAAGGAGGGATGAGGAGAAGAGAGATAACACGGCAAGGTTGGGGGGGAGGGGGTCGGAGAAAACCAAAAGGAGAAAAGAGGAAAGGGAGAGAACAAGAGACGAGTCAGAAAGAGATCAGGGAGAGAAATAAGAGGAGAGAAGGAAAGAAAAGACAAGTCTGGCCTTCAAATTATGACTCCATTAGTAAAGTACAATTTTAATGAATGGTGCAATTGACACGGTTGCCACTAGGGGGAGACATTACTAAGAAGTGGACGATAGAAGAGAGAATTTTCTTTTTCTTTTTTCTTTCTTTTCTTTATAAAGAGAGGTTTTGTTTTCACTGTAATTTGCCTTGCCCTTGGCAGATTGCGTTAGCAGTCATTAAATAGACTCAGACCTGGCTCTGTCTGTGTTCATTAATATGCAAATTGTCAGTTATTAACATACAGAACAAGCCACTCCCATCAGAGTTTAATTAAAGGATCAATCCAAGAACTAATTTTTCTCCGTCACATGACCTTGGGACTTTCCACACTCATCACATCGCCATCAAAAAACATGGAACAATCTTAAATAAAGAAATTCTCACCCTCCGCGTCCAACATCTTGGGAATATCGAGGTATTTCTCTGCCACGTCGAAGGCTAGATTGAGATTCCCCAGAGGATCGTCCTGTACAATGAAAATATTGAGCGTTTATTTCTTTTAGTAGATTATAAATTACATGTAACTCAAACACACACACACATACACACACACACACACACAGGGCTGAGGGTTAAAGTCATCAGTGGCTGAAATTAATACCAGCAGAGCTTTAAACCCAAGAGCCTATAACATTATATAAGTTATGCTATATGCTACGATCGGAAGCTCAGTGGCGTAGTAAGTTGCATGTCCGTCTAACAGCGCGAAGGTCCTTAGCATGTGAATGCTTGCATGTATTGGCCTGCAATAGACTAATGAGCTGTCCATGGTGCACCCCGCCTTCACCCAGTGTCAGCTGAGATGATGATGATGATGATGATGATGATGATGATGGTGATGGTGCTGATGGTGATGATGGCTGAATAAAAACACTGTGTCTGAAATTTCCTGGAAGGAGCTTCTCGACTGTACGCTGGATGATACAGGGTCACAGAGTTAATATGAAAATTCCCCAGTATTATATATATTCATTCATTCATTCATTTGACCCCTACCTCCTACCCCCTATATCTATTTAAGGGCAATTTGGAACAGCAAATTATCCAATTGTGCATGTCTTTGGACTGTGGGAGGAAACCGAGGAAACCACGGGAAGGACATGCAAACTCCGCACAGAAACGACCTTGCTGAGCCCAGGACTCAAACCCGGGACCGTCTTGCTGTGAGGCGGACATGCTAACCGCTCCGCCGCGGGGGTGGCTACTTTTGTACATCACACTGTGGGGTTTTTTCCGACTCTGTGAGTGCCTGAATTTCTCAGCTGTTCATAAGTCCCAAAACTGCTTCTCTATTCTCAGATGGATTTTTAACAGTGGACAACTGATCCCTCATGTATCCATGAGTCAGATATCTGGGGTACCTGCGTGTGCATGTGTGCATGTGTGTGTGTGTGTGTGTGTGTGTGTGTGTGTGTGTGTGTGTGTTTCCTATTGTTCTCGGTATACCAGTAAATGGCTACAGGAGATCCACAGGGACTTTCGGGTGTCCCTTTACTAGACCACTGAGCCTGGGACAAAAACCTGAGGATTACCCTGGCCATAGTTTTACCTGCAGCCAAGTGCAACAGCTGTGCGTGTGTGTGTTCCCATTTACCCCAGACTGAACTGACTGGCCTGGCTTGTCTAAATAAACCTCTTGACTTCAGCGTCTAATAAATTCCTTGATGCCTTGATGCGCTCAGACTCACTATTAGCTGGCTATCGTGTGTTTACATTAGCTAACTATTGCCACGTTACCCATAACCATGTGTACGGTAGCTAGCTATTGTTATCTAGTTTAATAGTCTAATGTGTTTATTTTAGATTGCTTCTGCTACATAACTTATAACTGTGTACGTGCAATTGTCATTGTGGCGAAATAAATCCAGTTCTTTTTTCCTCCAGTCCGTTACACTGTGTTTACTTTAGCTTAGCTAGCTTGCTACGTGAACATTACTGTCTGCACGTTTGCTAGCTATTGTTCTCTAGTCTGTCACGGTGTGTTTACATTAGCTAGCCTCTGCTACTTAACACATAAGTGTGTGTGTGTGCACGTGTGTGTGTGCGTGTGTGTGCGTGTGTGTGTGTGTGTGTATGTGAGCTAGCAATCATAAACTATTCCATTACAGTGTGTTTATTTTAGCTATCGAGTGCTATGTAACCCATAACTAATAGCATAAGTGTTATGCTAGTTAGCTATCGTGTGTTTACATTAGCTTGCTATTGCTACCTAGCCTTTTAATCTGTGTTTATTAGGTTAAAAAAAAAAAAAGATTAGGAATGTTGGACCTTATGCTGTACACCGCATGGGGGAAGTGATTAGTACGTGTGGTTAGTCTTAATGAATCTCAACTACTCCGATGAGAACATTTTCTATGTGATGTCATAACCTAAAATCACGCGTTAGCATAAAGAACAAGTCGTTTGCATGTTAATGTGACCATTTCAAAGAATTCTGACGTTAAATCAGTGAAGTTAATATCAGGGTCAAAGGTTAACTTGGGGTCACACGGGACACCTTGTTGAGCTTGGCGTAGTCTATGAGGTCGGGCCTGTGCCTGTGGATGAGGGCGCAGAAGGCCAGGCCATCTTTCCAGCTTCACCACATGTTCCGTTTGAAAGGTCAGAAGGTCAAACATGTTACCAAAGCCATTTCTGCTCATTTCTAATAAACTTTAAACATTAGCCTATTTGGGATAATCATATTCAGGTTGAAATAGTAAAACTTTACCTAAAACTCTATTAGCATTAGCATAAACTTCATAAATATGTATATGTCCCTATTACCTACTACCTTGTGTTACAGCCGTAGTCACGGTGTATTAGACGGTGCTTTCCAGTCAACACTATGTTATGAATTTTGTGCGTTCCAATACTTTCGAGTCGTGTTTCCACTCTGCTTGTGGTATGGAATTTCTATACAGTGTTATTTGACTCACTTGACGTGAAAGTTCTGTATGTTAACATTCCGGTAGGGAGCCGTCTTCCTCTGACACCACAGCAGCAGGCCTTCTTTAGCCGAGGTTTCTAAAAGCACACGGTGAATAGAAACAGGGTTAGGTACGACGAGCAAAATAAATAAATAAATACATTTAAAAAAGGGTTCCGGGCTCGCGTCCCGTGCTCGGCGAGGGCGTTTCTTATCTTTTCGCTGTGTTTCTGCGGGTTTCCTCTGGGTTCTCCTCCCACTGTCCAAAGACATACACATTAGGCTGATTGGTAGTTCCGTTTTGCGTGCTAGGTGTGAGCGTGAACGTAGAGGGCGTATACGGTGTATATCGTTACTATACAAACGATAGTGTGCTCGAGCGAGTGCATAAACACGAGCGGCTCTGATTCCGGTTTTAATTTTGCTGGGTCTGCTAACAAATTAACAAAATACATCAGAAGAGGACGATTGATGTCTGTATGTGTAACGAAGACGCTGTTAACGATCCGGACGTTGTTCTGTTGTTTTTCTCATCTCAAACGCTGGTAATACTTTATTCAGAAAATGGCTGTTAAAGTGTTAAATATCAAAGACGGCATCAGGTCTGGGATGCGTTTGCTGCTCGAACTGAAAGATCGTTGACGGCGCTGTCTTACATCACAGTTCCTAAGTTAGCAGCGTGATAACGCCACTTACGCCTGTCAATCTCCTTGCCCTTGCATTCCTCAAATAACACCGAGTAAACAGCGCAGCACCTCTGTTCCCCTCAGTTACAATGAAGCCCTGTCCCCGTCAGTGGTCTGGTGGAAAAAACCACCATGAGCAAACAGCGCTGAGAGAGTTTTCCTTCTTCACTTTAATACATATTGAATAAAATCCTATTAAAGTGCTATTCGGGGAAACGATGGCGCAGTGACTAGCATGTCCGCCTCACAGCAAGAAGGTCCCGGGTTCGATTCCCAGCTCGGGGCGTTTCTGTGTGGAGCTTGCATGTTCTCCCCGTGCTTGCGTGGGTTTCCTCCGGATACTCCGGTTTCCCCGCGCAGTTTGATTGGCTGTTCCAAATTGCCCCTTGGTGTGAGAGTGAGTGCATATGTGTTGGCCGAGATCAGCAGTTCAGGGTGTACACCGCCCTCGCCTGGGGTCGGCTGAGATGGCCGCCGGCGTCCCTGCCACCCTAATTAGCATTAAGCGGCTTAGAAAATCAACGAGTCTTATTCATGATTTCCGTGACACGTTACTGCGTAACCATTTAAATATACAAAATAATCGGAGAAAAAGGAATCAGTGAGATTTTATTAGCACATCCGCCTCACAGTAAGAAGGGTTTGGGTTCAAGTTGGGCTCGCTCGAGGACATTTCAGTGTGTTATTTTCGAATGTTGTTCCCATCCATTCGCGGGTTTCTTCCGGGTACTCCAGGATTTCGGAGATGTAATAAATTAAATAAAATGTTTCTTAACATAAAGCATCATGGATTTCTCCCTCACTCACTTATTGCCAAAGCGATTAATCCTACTAGGATCACAGGGAGGCTGTAGTCTATCATAGCCGACACGGGGCGCAGGCAGGGTACCCCCCGGACAGCTCGCCAGACCATCGCAGATCAACACACACACAAAACCATTCACACTAACACCTAGGGGTCATTTGGAACAGCCAGTTAAGGCTGATGTGCCTGTCTTTGGACCGTGGGAGGAAACCGGAGTACCCAGAGGCAACCCACGCAAGCACGGGGAGAACATGCAAACTCCACACAGAAACGCCCCGAGTCCGGGACTCGAACCCAGGACCTTCTTGCTGTGAGGCGGACGTGCTGACCACTCCCACTCCGGCATGCCTCGTAAGCTGTTAGAGCGTTCTGGTTTGAGAGATTTTCAAAATTCCATACCTTCTACAGAGATGTCCTGAATGGCAAATCTCAGGATGATGGTCCAGATCATTCCGAGGGTCATCTTCACGTTCCCGTCTACGATTTCTGCACACATACAGTAGCACGTCAATACACACCCACTGTATCCATAACAGATATGGTGCACTGCGCATATTACAAATCCCACTCCTTTTATAATATGTCCTGTACAGTATATCTATCTTCATTATACCCGAGGGGGCAATCTGTTGCTCTATGCTACACTATCAAATAAGAAAACATCGGAAACGATGAATCTTTCGCACTGACTCCATTTTATCTCCCCCGTTTTCCCCCATGTCACTTAAGTAAACATTCATTTTCTTGAAAAAACACACATAGTAACACTTGCTGTTTACTCTCAGTATTCAAAGTAGAAAGCTACATCCAGAATGTAAACAACGTGACGTCGTGTTTGTCAGCTACCCAGATCCCCACACGGCCAAAGTGAGGACTACCCCTAACCCTCCAATATACCCCCCCACCACAGGGGAAATTTTCTCAAAGAATTATTTTGGTCTAAAAAAAGCTGGAAATCTGCAGATCGGCAGAAAATTCCCAGCACCGTACACACCTCCAATATGGCGTCACAAAGCTGCCAATGGCTAATCTAGTATTATGGGATATCGATGGTCACACCTCTACTGACAAATCAGTGAGCACACCTTCGGCGCCGATGGAGACGAGCTTGACTCCTTTACTGGTGATGTAATCGAGAGCTTTGTTGACGTTGGCTATTTTGTGAAAGCGCATTTTCCCTCTGTCAGGTTTGGGTAACCGCTCACCTACAACGGGTAGACAACAAACACAGGAAATACGCACCGAGGATGAGAACAAAAACATACAGCGGTTGGTTCATTTCAGACTAATTTCTTGTGTGTGTGTGTGTGTGTGTGTGTGTGTACCTGAGATGACTTCAAGCAGTAGCATGAGTTTGAGGCCGTTCCTAAAGTCTTCCTCGATGTTCTCAATCTGTACGCCAGCCTTTCGAAGGTGGGAGTTACACCAGGCGGTGAATGTCTGACACACAAAAACACACACACAAAAACACACACACACACACAAGATCTCAGACATCTACAAATTAAAATCAATGAGTTATGCATTGCATTAATTGTGAACGTAACAGCCAAACAAGTATAGACCTCCTTTCAGAAGTCCTTCGGGAGCCCCAGCCCCCACCCCCAAAAATTAAATAAATAAATAAATAAATAAATTTCGTCAAGACAACCACGATAACAATTACACACCAATTTTCCTTCCAGCCAATCAGCAACAGGGTGCTGTATATGAGCACAAATGCCTCCTGTTGCTGATTGGCTGAAATAGTGTTGTGTGGCTCACTCTGAGTTTCTCTTCAACAGGGCCGAGGCTGGGTATGGACACCAGATTCACACACACGAGAGACAGGTAGCGGATTGTCGAGATATTCACTGAAATTAATTCTTTTTTTAAATCTGTTTAATTACAATCAATGTCTCAGTAGTGGTTCAGGGGATCTCTGGGATAGTGATCTTAATGTCAAGCCCCAGTTCGGAGATTCAAGCCCCAGCATCACCAAGCTGCCACTGTGGGGCCCTTGAGCAAGGCCCTTGGCCTTTTATATTAAAAATAAATAAAAAATTATCCCTGTAAGTCGCACAGGAAAAGGCCGTCTACCAAAACCCATAAATGTAAATGTAAATGTAAATGCCTGAACGTTTAAGGGTTTTCTGGTTGTTCTTTATGTGGAACCTTTAAAAGCTTCTCCTAAGTAACTTTAAAGTACTACATTTTCCACTTTTAAAGTTAATAAAACAATGCGGAAACAATTTTGGTGATCTTCAGGGAACTTAGTGGATTCGTGGTGATCTTGAGGGAACTTAGTGGATTTGTGATGATGTTGAGGGAACTTGGTGGATTCGTGGTGATCTTGAGGGAACTTGGTGGAATCAGGATGATCTTGAGGGAACTTGGTGGATTCGTGGTGATCTTGAGGGAACTTGGTGGATTCGTGGTGATCATGAGGGAACTTGGTGGATTCGTGGTGATCATGAGGGAACTTGGGATTGGAGTGCAGCAGAGCGTAACGGACCTTAACAGGGCATAGCAGACCTTGATGCACCATCGTAGGGGATCTTGATGAACTTAGAAACACAATTTTCTTCAAGTTTCAGCTCTTGGATGCACCCTGCCTCCTTTTTATACCCATTTTGTGCTCTAAGCGTGCTCATAGATCACAGAGCTCTTTTTTAAATGGCTGAGGTTGTGTACATGATGCCTCAGTGTAAACCCAGGGTGACCAATCAGATTTAAGGTTCCTTTATACCTTGTGATTAAATATTGCAATAACATGATTTATTGTGCGGCATGAACGATTGTATCACTGACTGTTGACGGGTTCCTCTGAAGGTATACGATTACTGTTTAGCCGACCAACGTCACCCCTCTGGATCACACCCCGGTCTGGTGTAGGATCACACACAATAAATCAGCCACAGACCTTCCTCTCACCCGATGCCCAGGATTTCTTTTTGTGATTCCAGGAACGTGTCAGACTTTCTGACCTGCTCTCCAGTAATACCTGACCTTCTCCTCCTTATGTATAAGCGCCAATGTGTATTTATGGGTTCCGTGTTTGTTATTCATACACATTCACATTTACAGCATTTGGCAGATGCTCTTATCCAGAGCGACTTCCAATTATTATTTTTATAAAACTGAGCAACTGAGGGTTAAGGGCCTCGCTCAAGGGCCCAACAGTGGTGATAGTGGGGATTGAACCAATAATGTTCGGGTCAGTAACCCATCGCCTTAATCAATAAGACACCATTCATTCATTCATTCATTCAATAAACCACTATATCCTACTAGGGTCACAGGGAGGTTGGAGCCTATCTCAGCCAACTTTAGGCAAATGCAGGGTACACACTGAACAGCTTGCCATTCCATCACATGACCAACACACACACAAAAAACCATTTACACTCACATCTAGGGGAAATCTGGAACAGCTAATTAGCCTAAGGTGAATGTCTGGATTGTGGGAGGAAACTGGCATACCCAGAAGAAACCCACGCAAGCACAGGGCAAACATGCAAACCCCACACAGAAACGCCCCCACCGAGCCAGAGACTCAAACCCAGGACCTTCTTGCTGTGAGACAAACCTGCTAACCACTACACCACAAAGGGCAACGATTAAATGTATTTATTCAATTGTAGTTGAAGATATTTTGCTAAAATTGTTCATAGTTTAGATTCTTTCAACCAATTAATTCTGTTTTCATCACTCCATTATGATGGAACCGTACCAGCATCTGCCATCTGGAAGGCAGCCACAAATGAAGGAAGGAAGGAAGGAAGGAAGAAGGTCGTGGGTTCGATTCCCAGGCGAGGGCGTTTCTGTGTGCAGTTTGCATGTTCTCCCCATGCTTGCACTGGTTTTCTCCTGGTACTCCCGTTTCCTCATTGCTTTTTGCAGTGACATGTGTGACTTAATTTCAGTTTTGGGCCCGTCTTTGGCCCTGTCCTGTGATTGGTTAGCTGCCCTGTTGTGTTCACCACTTCGTAACGCCACCATCCAAATCAGAGTTTTGTCAGCGGACAGTTCTGACCACACCCATGCACCGACTTTCACCAAACTTGGTGGGGACACAACCCTAGCCGAGTAACATAGATGATTTCATTTTGGAACGACAAGGTCAAAGGTCAAGGTCAGATCAAGGTCACGTGATTATAACTTAGAAACGAGTGCCAATAGACTTACCTTACTATGGAACACTAAACGGAAACCCTTTTGCGCATACAAATAAGACCATTAGCTTTGACCTTTAAAGGCAAGCCCCAGCCATTTCATACAAATTTATCATCCACATACCATAATAAACAACAAGCTCATGGGTAATTAAAACCAGTACCCTTACAGGACCTATTTACGTCATTATCCATGCTGCATAGCGGAGGTACCCTGCATGCTATTATTTATTCTACGTTTTAATTAGCCTAGCTTTTAGCTACTCACAGTCCACTGAAATAAATAGCAAAACACAGAGACAGAAAAAGAAACAGAGAGCATGGCCCAGCTCTAAGCCGTTAAAAGCAGTACTGGACGTGGTTTAGTCAGCACGGAGATCAAAGCTTTAACGGTGAAGTCAAGAACGCATTCCTGCCGAGGTAAGGCAGTAAAATTAGCTTGTTGGCAGGGTGTGTTGATAAGAGAGCTGTGGATTCGAGTGTGCAGGACAGGGACAGGGACGGGGGCATGGATGTGGAAGCTGGCCGTGACCCGGAGACTCAGACTGGATGGGAAAGAATTTCATTCATCCACAGGGAGAACGTAGCATGCTGGTTTATTGAAGCGTGAACAGTGTGGTGAGGTGTGATGTGAAAGGCAAGTGTCATGGAGATCAGGGAGAAGACTCCTTTCTGATTGGCAGGCTCACTGGTTTGCGGGTTTCTTCCTGAGCACAGCGCTGTTGAATTCTCGATTCTGATTGGCCATAAACTGTTGTTCTTCTTCTTTCTAACTTCTTTAGTACGAGTGAGAACAATAAACACTTTGAACGTTCTGAAAAAGACAAATAATCAACGATGAAGTGCTGGGAAGAAGTGAACTTATTGTACCAAGCAGAGGTTAACTCCAAAATCCAACTGAACCAATCAGAATCGAGAATTCTACAACGGACCTGCGTGACTCATGCTGGAAATCACAGTATATCACAGGACATTTTAAAATGAGAATCTGCGTGCCATAAACTAATAAATTGTCCCAGTGAAAGTAACAAGCTCCCCCACTTCACCATGTAGCGATTGTTCCAAACAAAGGAATTCCTCGCCAAGGACATCGGATTAAACCCGTACAGCCTGCTGGTCCTGGAGTTTAAAATTAGCCTCAGCATCCTGGCTAATCCTGAGCACGTCATCATGTGTCAGAAGCCATCTGTTGACAGCAAGTACATACCGAGCGCCTCAGCCTCTCCAAGTGCCACTATTGTTAGCAATGATGCCAGATTGGGTGGTTTTCCACACAATTGCTCTCTATTTTAATCACAGCTATCTGGGAGAAGGGATAGTTCCAGGCTGTGGAACTATCTGTACTTCTGTAATACTGTAATAAATATTCAAATAAACTATAAAAGGCTCAGTTTTCATTTCTTCTTCTTGTGCTTTTGTGCAGTACATATTAAACTTTTACTTACTTTTTCATATAGTATACACTGAGCTCTGAATGAGACGGCTAAACAGACTCCATTAGCTACGCAGCGTTTAGTTTGACTTGAAGCACAGAGGTCACCTGACCCGCTCCCGTCATGGTTAAATTACGTAAATATAATCTATAACAATCTCATTTCATTTTGAGTTGTTTTATGCATTCATTTAGTTTATACTATAACTCTTATATAAAGGAAAAAACAGCCTTCAACCCGATCCATCCATCCATCCGTTTTCTAAAGCATTCCTTCATTCATTCATTTTCGGAGCCGCATTATCCTAATTAGGGTCACAGGGAGCCTGGCGTCCATCCCAGCCAACTCCAGACGAGGGTAGGGCACACCTCGCACAGCTCACCAGGCCATCGCTGAGCAGCCCTTCACTCTGTTATAATGTTTTAAAAATGTAAGGAATAAACAATAAAGTTTGCTTTTTTTAACTTATCTTCCTGGGCGACACGGTGGCGTAGTGGTTAGCACGTCCGCCTCACAGCAAGAAGGTCCTGGGTTCGATTCCCAGCTTGGGCGGTTCCGTGTGGGGTTTGCATGTTCTCCCCGTGCTTGCGTGGGTTTCCTCCGGGCACTCCGGTTTCCTCCCACAGTCCAAAAACATGCACAGTAGGCTAATCGGCTGT
>JBCNYG010000021.1:46764263-46774488 GCA_039654305.1 Porochilus rendahli | reverse complement strand
GTAGCTGCATATCAAATGGGGCTTTTAATCAATGTTTTTAAATGGCATTGATGTGTGTGTGTGTGTGTGTGTGTGTGTGTGTGTGTGTGTGTGTATATAGAGAGATAGTTGTGATAGTAATTTGTGAAACGTGACTCTGTCGTTTGATTGAAGTGTGTTTTAATCTCTGAAGTGGATCTGAAGTCTCGGCTGCACTGAAGTCTCCAGTGTGGAAACGAAGCTCCCACGCGACCACACATTCAAAAAATGCCCTTCACACGACCTGCATGGAAAATTGGGCTCAGAAGGTGGACCTCACTCCGAGAACGGCGTCTCAGTTGAAGGAAAAAGTTCCTTCATGGACCAAAAACTCAGATGAGGAAAAATAATAGAAAGGATTTAAAATTTAAAATCCACTCATAGGAACATGAAAAACAAACAGACGAACTGAACACACTGAATACACACGAACATATACCCACCGTATAACAGCGTGTAAACAACATCACTGATAAAATCTTCATTTCCTTCAACAACAACAATAATAACATCAACAAAACAACAATAACGACAGCAACAGTATTAATAATAATAATAACAACACTAATAACAACACTATTAATAACAACACAATAATAACAACAATAATATCAACAATAATAACATCAACAAAACAATAACGACAGCAACAGTATTATTAATAATAATAACAAAAATAATAACAACACTATTAATAACAACAATAATATCAACAATAATAACATCAACAAAACAACAATAACGACAGCAACAGTATTATTGATAATAATAACAACAATAATAAAAACACTATTAATAACAGCAATAATATCAGTAATAACAACAACAACAATAGTAATATTATTAACAATAATAAAAACAATAATAACAGTAATTACAATATTAATAATTATGGTAATAAACAACAACAATAATAACAACAATATTAATAACAACAATAATAACACTATTAATAATAACAATAACAACAACAATAATGTCAACAATAATAACAACAACAATAAAAGCAATATCAATGATTATAACAATACCAACATCAGAACAAAACAGTCATAATTAAAAGTGAAATAACAACAATTATAATAATAACAGTAGCAAAACAACAACAATAAGAACAACAACATCACCACAAAAATACTAATAATATTGCCATCAATAAATAAATGTTTAAATAAATAATCCAATGTAAATAGGAACTTTAATAGGAATAATGATGATGATAAGATGAAATATTTTAAAAGAAAATGTATAAAATTACAATGAAATTATTAGATTTAAAAGGAGAAGTTTATGTATGAATGAATTGCACTCACAGCTCCAATATAAAACACTTTCTCAGTGGCGCCCATCGAAGCATCACAGCGCAGCAGGCGCCTAAAACACCGACACCGTTTGGCTGAAAGCATGAAATATATTTTAATCCTAACAATAAAAATATCCCTCTGAAGGTGCAAGACTCTCCAAAAACGACTTCAGATACAAACACAATTCACAGCCTATTTTACCATCCGGACACGTGCCTGGTGTATCCGGAGTGGGACTTTCACTGCGCGGATTATTAAAGTTTCAGCATCATCTGATCCCATAATCTTCATTTGTCTACCTGAGAATTAATTATATGCAATGATATACTGTATGCTCTCTCTTCTACCTGATCTTTCCAAGATGACATCATCAGAAACCCCGCCCACTGTTTATTATTAAAGATCTGGGTTTCCTCTGTCACCAGGCTCAAAGCTAATCATCACAGTGGCGCCTGTACGATTCTGTACATGTAATTATTATAATCTCTATTTCTACTCAGTGAGGATGTTTTCGGCTCGTGTAGATGGAAAATATATTTCACCTTAAAAATAAGAATTCAGTATGAGATCCCAGCAGAGTCGGGTTCGAGCTGAGTTTTCTCTTAAGTTGGCGCATTGTTATTTTTATCTGTGTTTATTTCTCTTGGCCCGAGCGAACATTCAGACCAGATGGAGTCTTCAAACTTCGGAGACTGTGGACCTGAGTTGTGCCGTTGAGTAAGCAGATAAAAAAATTTACAAAAAAAGAAAGCATGCACCTGAGACAAAGAGACACTTGGTCATGTCCGCAGAATTATAAGTAAAACTCTTAAAATATTTAGTGTTATAGAGTTATAATTATTTATTTTTGGGTGTTTTTCTCTATTTTTCTCTCCTGATTCCCATCCGTCAGGTGTTGCCTCCCTAATACATATCACCAACCAGGGAGGGGCTTAGACATGCACATGCCCCTCTCTGTGACAAGTGGTGCTGCCACTCACCTCTTTATGAACTGCTGCGCATGCATATTCAGGGCAGCCTAAGACACTCGGAGGGAAAGTGAAATCCCCTACTAGCTACAAATGAGCTCAGATGCCCATGATTGGCTGGTGAACGCTGTGAGTGACAGGGCGGTGAGTGTATTCCGTCCCTTCCTCCCGTGAGAGATCAGCCAATGAGCTTTCATGGACTCCTGGTGGCAGATGGCTGTGGCATCAACCTGGATTGCACCTGCGATCTCCAGGTTGATAGTCGCAAACCTAGTCAGTAAAATATCGAATGAGTGATTAGTGATTAGGTGTTAGTGCAAGTCGACAGACTCAGTCTTTTTTTTGAGACACCTCAGACTGTTTCAAAGCACTAGATGATACTGGGGATACTGGATGATACTGGGAATACTGGGGATACTGGATGATACTGGGGATACTGGATGATACTGGATGATACTGGGGATACTGGATGATACTGGGGATACTGGGGATACTGGATGATACTGGGGATACTGGATGATACTGGGGATACTGGATGATACTGCGGCTACTGGGGATACTGGGGATACTTGAGATACTGGATGATACTGGGAATACTGGATGATACTGTGGATACTGGATGATACTGGGGATACTGGGGATGACTTCTGCAAAAATAAATTTAATAAACAATAACAGCAATAAAAGTTTGTGGTTGCATATAATGTAGTGGAACGTCGAAATCATCTTTCTATCATACTCAGAAGCATGTTGATGATACACACTTTGGGGGCGTGGTCAAAATAAAACAATGTATAGTTTTTAAGTTGATACTTCGTACTTACTCCGCCCATGACAGGCTCTCACTGCGTCTCACTGCACATTTTCCCACTAATTTCTTACCACATGCATTATCACACACACCACGCCCAGTGCGTTCCTTTTACATTCTTACTACGACCAATCAGATCGCACCACGTGCTGACCGCATTGGTAACCCCAAATATATGATAATTTTTTTTCTAGTCCTCTTACAGTATGTGGAGCGTGCGTGATTTTTTTAATGAGCCGTCTCTATAGAAACGCTAACAAGTATTTGAGTAATTTTGTCTTCCTGTTGTTTCTGGATGGTAGCAGACTTTGTAGAACGGATCCTTTGGCTTTGGGCCAGGGATCATTACGTTTCCTGATTTAGTCAATTATCCAGTTTGTGCTACGTATGTTCCAGATCTGCCAGTTACGGAGAGACGCCTTTAATTCGGTCTAAACGCCGGCGCGTCTCTGGGCGCCCGAGTCGTCCCTGCATGCATTAGGCTGGGATAAAAACAGCAATTCTCTAAGCTTTCCTCATAATGAGCTGCATCCTTAACATGACACCTGTGCGAGTGAAGAGGTGCTCGAGGTGCCGCAGAGAACCTTCATTTAGCTCGCTGTCTCCTTATCCGAAGCCAAAGACGAGCCCATCAAAGCAGATGCAGGATGTTGATTAGACCTTCAATCTGGCAACAAAACAACAAATAAGGGCAAGGCTGGAGCCCAGTGTGTACACACACCATGTATGGCTTGTTGAAACAGGACTATGTGCGTTCATTTGCATCGTATTCTCCAAACCTGGTCTTCTTTCAGTAGTGAGAGAGAATTACCCACTTTCTAATAAATTAATTAATTCATAATACAATATTAAAGAGTGATGAAATATGTTCTGTATGTAACGCACCTCTCAGATGGTACGTAAGGGTGAGTTAATGCCAACAGCATGTACAGTGGTCCAGCTGGTTCGGCTACTCGAGCACAATGAATATTCAATAAACTTTCGAACCAGATCTGAATTTTAAAAATGCCTGCGTTTATGATTTATAAAGGAAAATAGATGACATTTTTCTAGACATTCAAGGCATTCAAATAGTAATAAAAAACAAACCAAAAAATAAATATATATATATATAGATACCACTTTTCCAATGACAGTTCAAAATAAATATCACTGTAGCAATTTCTTATATCTCAGTTTCAATCCTAGATCAAGAATATGTTCAGGTGAATTGTTTGCCTTCAACCCTTGGTTATTTTTTAATTTCACAAACCTACATCAATGACTACACGTTTACTATCTACAGAGGAAAAAAAACTCTCTCATGGGAGGATGGATGCGTGGGTGGATGAATGGAAGGATTGTTGAATGGGAGGATGGATGGGAGGAAGGATAAGTGGGTGGATGGATGAGTGGGTGGATGAATGGAAGGATGGATGAATGGGAGGATGGATGGGAGGAAGGATAAGTGGGTGGATGAATGGAAGCATGGATGAATGGGAGGATGGATGAGTGGGTGGATGAATGGAACTATGGATGAATGGGAGGATGGATGAGTGGGTGGATGGATGAGTGGGTGGGTGGATGAATGGAAGGATGGATAAATGGGAGGATGGATGAATGGAATGATGGATAAGTTGGAGGATGAATGGGAGGATGTATGAGTGGGTGGATGAATGGAAGGATAGATGAATGAAAGGATGGATGAGTGGGTGGATGAATGGGAGGATGGATGAGTGGGTGGATGGATGAGTGGGTGGATGAATGGAAGGATGGATGAAAGGGAGGATGGATGAGTGGGTGGATGATTCGGAGGATGGATTGGTGGGTGGGTGGATGAATGGGAGGATGGATAAGTGGGTGAATGAATGGAAGGATGGATAAGTGGGTGGATGAATGGGAGAATGGATTGGTGGGTGGATGAATGGGAGGATGGATAAGTGGGTGGGTGGATGAATGGAAGGATGGATGAATGGAAGGATGGATAAGTGGGTGGGTGGATGAATGGAGGGATGTATGAATGGAAGGATGGATGAGTGGGGGGTTGAATGGAAGGATGGATGAATGGAAGGATGGATGAGTGGAAGGATGGATGAGTGGGGATTTGGAAGCCCTGGAATGGACTGATGGATAAACAGATAGGTGGATGAAAGGATGAATAAACACTTAGCTGGATGAGTAAACAGCTGGACTTATGGAGAGATAGATGGAGGGATGAATTAAAAGGTATATAATGACAAATTCTTAAATGAATAACAGTCGAGTAAAATGTTTCATTTGTTGCTGATTACTGTTTCAATTAAAGCACTTCTGGATAACAGTCTCCCCCCCCCCCTCCCTCTCTCCCTCTCCCCCCCTTCTCCCCCCTTTCTCCCTCCCCCCCCTCTCCCTCTCTCTCCCTCTCCCCCCTCTTTCCCTTCCCCCTCTCTCTTCCCTTCCCTCTCTATCTCTCCCTCTCTCCCTCCTCTCTCTTTATCTCTCCCTCTCTTCCCCCTCCCTGTCTTCCCCCTCTCTTTCTCCTTCTCTCGCTCTCCTCTTTATCTCTCCCCCTCTCTCTCTCTTTTCCTCTCTCCCTCTATCTTTCCCTTTTTTCTCTCTCTCTGTCTGTCTGTCTGTGTGTAGCCGAAAGGTTTCAGGAGGTACTCGAGCTCGCCGCTGCTGATCCAGGAACAGTTTGGGTGTATTAAAGAGGTCATGCCTATCGGTGAGCGAGACACTCAGAGTTTATAAAGAAACACAAGTCCTGTCTGTCTGATGTGTTTCATTCCTTTTATACCTCCACTACTATCGAATATTCATATCAGAATAACAATAAAGAGAAAAGTGTTTATGTTTACTGTACACGTCCCTGTGAATAAGTCGTTACTAGGAAACCATAACATGATTCATTATTACATTTAAATCAGATCAGAGTAAAAGTTCTTATAAAAGGGGACGATAGAGCAGTGTTTTGTGATTGTTCTTGTAGTAAGGGTTTTGATTGACAGCTGTGTCGTCCTGTCCCAGCCTGCGGCAGTAAGGTGGACCCGGTGTATGAGGCGTTGCGGTTCGGGACGTCCCTCGCTCAGAAGACCAAGAGGGCGAGCGGCTCTGACTCGCCGCCGAGAAACTCCGTAAGATTTACACTGTCTATCTATCTGTCTGTCTGTCTGTCTGTCTATCTATCTATCTAGTCAGGAATAAACCACAAGCTTTCTGTTCATGTACATTCAGTCCACATTCCACTTCATCAGATTTATATTCAGCAGAGTTCACTTCTATTTTCTGAGGTCACACTTTTTAAACTGTGTAACATAAAAATAATAAAGATGCACACACACACACGCACCACACCCATACAGCCATACACACAAACACACACACCCATACACACACCAACACACACACCTATGATGTTGTGACTCATTGTAGTTTGACGAGTGTCCGACTTAGAGCTTCAGATTTCATGAGGTCTCTGACGTTGGTGGCTGATTATCCCAATGCACAAAGCGCATTTCATCAGGCAAGTGCTGCAGGTGAAATTTTCGTCGTTAAGTGATGGACCGTTTTGGAGAGCTTCACAGTACAAACTTGTTCAAAGGCCATGCAGCCATCCTGACATACATGCATTCCTGTACAGGGTTTCTGTTTAGCAGGATGACGTTGTACTGCTTCAGAGTGGCCTTTAGGACATTTTTATATCTCCTTCGTTGACCACCAACAGAGAGTTTATACTGATTTAATTCGTCAAACAGCAATACTTTAGGGATTTGTTCTTCTCCTTTACCGTAGACATGTCCACACCAGTAAAGGTAAGATCACGTGATGACTGCTTACAAGGAGGTGGTCTTACATAACTCCAGGACTTCAGTCTTGGAAATTTTGTCCCTCCAGGGTTCAGATCTTCTGCAAACAGCACTTATGAAAATAAGTTCAAGATTTTTGATGTGAGCACAGTACTAAGTACAAGATTCAGCCCCATACAAAAGAGTAGTTGCTGTAATAAACAGCAGCCTTGGTTGACAGACGCATCTCGCATTCTGAAGTCTATCGAATGCAAAAGAGGCCTTATTGATGTGTGCAGTGATGTCATCATCAATGCGGGAATTCTGTGCTAGCACCCCATCCAGGTAGCGGAACTTGTGATAGTGATAGTGATACTGATAGTAATAACTTGATCAGATGGTAGAGTTCCTGGCCTGGGCTGGTGGAGAACGTCTGTCTTTTGAATGCCGATGGTCAGACCGTATCTGATGCAAGCATGGGAAAAAACATTCTTCATTTCAAGAGAGTGAGCAGTAAAAGTCATCAGCAAAGAGAAATTCACGGAGAAGAATCATAGATGTCTTGGTTCGTGTTTTCATCCTTTGCAAGTTGGATAGGCTGCCGTCTGTTCTAAAGCAAATTCTGATTCCTTTGGTGCAGTTCTTGAAAGCATCTTGGAGCGTCGCTGAAAATACAGTGCTGAACAGGACTTGTGCCGTGACACAGCCTTACTTTGCATTACTTATGGCGAATGGGTCAGAGGTGTAAGGGAATGGGTCAGAGGCTTTGGTAAGCAGTTTCCATAGACCTTCTTTACTAACAGAATCAAAAGCCTTGGTGAGGTCTATGAAAACCATAATGAGATCCTGTTTCTGCTCAATACATCCCTCTTGAACTTGACCCGAACATGCAGCACGGAAGCCGCACTGGATCTCTGGCGTGATTCAGTCTCCAATGGCGTGATTCTATGATGTGAGACTATCACCACTGTTGAGCCTTTGAGCAAAGCCCTTAACCCTGAATTGCTCAGCTGCATAAAAATTATAATTGTAAGTCACTCTGGATAAGAGCATCTGCCAATGATGCTGTGAATGTGAATTTAAATGTAAAAGTGTTCTGTGACCTTTTCAGTGAGGTGATTAATGATGATGTGTGCTAGAATTTCACCAGCAATGAACAATAAGGAAATGCCCCTGTGGTTGTCACAGCCCCTCCTTATGCTTTTGTTTGTGTACAGATGAATGATGAGTGCATCCTTGAACTCTTGTTGTACAGAACCCATTTTCCATATTGACATGAAGAGGCTGGTGAGTCATTCCACAATAACATATACACTTATGCTGGAATGACATCAGAGCCTGCAGCTTTGCCACTGGACACTTGCTTAGTGGTCTTCATGGTCTCGTTGAGAGACGGGGACTCATCCAATTCCTCACTTAACAACTTTGGGGTACATCGGCTAGAGCATCATCAGATGTGGTAGATACTCAGTTCAAGACTCTGTCAAAGTGCTCTACCCATCGTGCGAGGATGCTGTCTTAGTCTCAAGGGAGCTTCTCATCATCTGAGGAGAGGAGTGAGGTGATGCCTCTTGATGTGGGACCAAACACTGCTTGGAGTCCTTCAAAGATGGCATTTATTTAATGTCTGTCTCCTGCTCTTTATAGGTCTCATGCTCCTTCCAGCCACCAGCTTTCCTTCCCGATTCCATCCGTGGCCAAGAACACTTTTCCAAGTGGACTGATCACTGCCCACACAGGCATAGAAGTCAACTGGTATAATTAGCTTGGCAGAATGTGGTGTTTGCTGGATAAGGTTCCTCTTCCTGAGGATAGTCCATGGTTGGTGCGTAACAACTGATGATAGTTATGTAGCCACTAGTGAGGTTCAGTCGCAAGACCATCAGCCATTCATTGACAGCATGAGGGAAGCATGAGTCCCTGAGGTGACCCGGTGGCATGCCTTGGTGGCGAAGTCTACACCATGTTCGCACGGCTCAGAGTCAGGATGGCCACTGCAGACGATGTATCCTGCACCTTTATGTGTGCTCTGTAAGGTATTTTGATGGCTGTTGTTATCGAGGTTGTTGGCATTGTCTTGTAGTTGTGTGAATGTTCCATGTACTGGTGTAGCAAGCTTTCTTTAGGGGCTCTTTTATACCCACTCTCTGGCTGTCTTGTCATCCAGGCAGGACATGAATAGTGCTCTTGCTCCACGATCAGAAGCTACACAGCCATCACGGCTGAACCACATTACATGGAGATTTGTGGTTAGAGGCATGCCAGAAGCATCCGCTCCCTGCCTCCATTGCCACTCCTCCCTCACCGTGGGACTTGGTTATAGTGAATGTGGATGAGGACGAAGCAAAGAGGAAACCTGCACAAGTGAAGATTATAGTAATGGTGAGGTGTTTGGGTCAATATCACTCACTCCTCCACAGTCCGTCTTAAGTGCAAGTGTGGGGACCGCAACTTGCACCCAACAAGTGTGGATGGAGCAGCTGGCCAGGATCCTTGATGGAAGGGATGTCCTCACAGCTGGCTGTAGCAGCAGGGATTAAATGTCAAAGTATACATCTTCTAGGCTTGTAGACAACTAAGGCTGTAGACACAAACTTCCCCAACTGGTGCTATTTATGTCTTAGCTGGCACACTGACAGGTGCTACCCCACTGGGTCAGAGGGGACCTGTGAGCAATGGTGACTAAGGGATAGCTCCACATTCCCCACAGCCCCTATCATCCCTGACAAGGGCCTCACCACCTGATGCAGTTTAACGCCATTTTCCAGGACAAAGAGGACACACCCATACAAAAACACACATACAGTGCCTTGTATTCAACACCCCACCCCCCGTTGACATTTTTCCTGCTTTGTTACATTGGAATCTGTAATTAACATTTTTTATTCTGAATTTTATGTGATGGATCTGCACAAAATAGTCTAAGTTGGTGAAGTGAAATGAGAAAATTCAATAAACCGTACACTCCATAGCTGGGCTTTATGGAAGAATGGCCAGAAAAAAGCCATTACTTAGTGTTTCAGATGGGACTAAAATTGTACTTTTCGGCCACCAAGAATAACGCTATATCTGGCGTAAATCCAAGACATTCCATCACCCCAAGAACACCATCTCCACAGTGAAACAGGGTGGTGGCAGCATCATGCTGTGGAGATGTTTTTCAGAAACAGGGACTGGGAAACACCCGAGTCGAGGGAAAGATGGTTGGTGCTAAATACAGGGATATTCTTAAGCAAAACCTGTTTTCGCCGCCTGTGATTTGAGACTGGGATGGAGGTTAACCTTCAAGCAGGACAATGACCCAAAGCATACTGCTAAAGTAACATGTGAGTGGTGTAGGGGTAAACATTTAAATATGTTGGAATGGCCTAGTCAAAGCCC
>JBCNYG010000021.1:46738569-46750254 GCA_039654305.1 Porochilus rendahli | reverse complement strand
GTGCCCTGCGATGGCCTGTCGAGCTGTTCTGGGTGTACCCCATCTTTGCCCAGAGTCGGCTGAGATAGGCTCCTTCATCCCAGCAACCCTAATACATTTAAGCCGGTTCACCTACTTTAGCCTCTCGCAGATATGTAATATCGGATCATTTTCCTCCATAAACTGGGTTCTCTTTATCTACTTTTAGGACTTGTGTAAAATCGGATGTTTTCGGTGATATTTATGCCGAAATGTATAAAAGTCTTGAGGGTTGACAAACTTTCAAGTACCACTGTATACATATTTCGTCTTCAGTGAGGTTACAGTTCCAGGGACAGAAGAGCATTTAGCAGTTTTATTTCCACCGTGTGAATCCCCACCCCCATTTCTCTTCACGTCCTCATCCCCACTTCACTCCTCTCTCATATCACGTGTCCCACAAAAGCACATCAGTCTTATCCCTTTATTACGAGTGCCCGGTGCGGCTCCGCGAGTGCGTACGGCTCATAAAAGACGGCGTAAAGCGTCTGAGGGTTTCGTTAACGCAACAAAATCAGTGTCTTCCAGGTTTCTTCCAGAAAAGCCGTAATCACTTACTTGGGTAAAAAAAATAACATTTTGCATAATAAAGTAAAAATAACATGTTTTGTTTTGTTTTGTTTTGTTTTGTTTTGTTTTGTTTTGTTTTGTTTTGTTTTGTTTTGTTTCAATCAATTTTGTTTTGTTTTACTATGTTTTTTTTGTTTTGTTTGGTTTATTTTGTTTTGTTTCGATTCATTGCGTTTTGTTTGGTGTTTGGTTTTGTGTGTTTTGTTTTGTTTCGTTTCGTTTCGTTTTGTTATCTCCAGACCTGGAGATCGCATCATCCTGGCAGACGACTCTCATGAAGACTGGTGGAAGGTGAAGTTTGTTTCTCATGATCCATGTTTACGAACTGTTTCTTATTTCCACGCGTGTTCTTATTGATTTGGTTGATCTGAATTTAGGGAATGATCGAGGACAGGATCGGTTATTTCCCAGCATCCTATGCACACCTGGTGAAGGAAGGTGATCGGGTGTTTAGGTGTAACCGCACGTTCATCGGCTGCAAGGAGCAGGGGCAAATCACCATCAAAGAGGGGCAGGTGAGTATCTGCTCTGAAGCCTTTTTCTTGTCGGATGCTCCAACTTTACGTCTAACTGCTACAAACGACTGACACTGGAGACTCCTTCCCTTTCGCTCAAGACTTCAACAGAAACCCGGAGAATAAAGCAGAGCAGTGGGTTTATTTTATAGAGAGTTCTGTAAACGGTCCAGTCCGACGCTGTCGGTAAACCGCGATGGTTAATCTGGGAGTTGGAAAAATGTGTGAAAATCTTCCGTCCGTCTATTTCCCGAACCGCTTATTCCTACCCGGGTCACTCGGAGGGTGGAGCCCGCACCCAGTGACTGTGTTTGCATTCGCCACCATCAGGTTTCCTTCACCACCATCGCACTAGCTGGGTGTTGGAAATGCCCCCTTCGCCACCACAAGAGGCCGACGAAGGGCAAGGGGACGAATGGGCGCGAAAGTGAGCTTCGGCAACACGTCAGGAGGACGCAAGGAAAACACACGTGGCAAACGAAACAGGGAAAGGGCGTACAAATGACGCATCTCGTCGTTCACAGCACGGTAGCGATTAGGTAACAGGTGGAACCGGCTCCTTCACCAGACCGCGGCGATAATTTCAAACATCACACACAACACAGCCCGCGCGCTCGAGACATCCTGGTGCGAACGTGGAGAACAATTCGCCCCAATTTTGCATATGAAAAACGTACAAGTTTCAGCGATACAGATGCTTTTATCATTACTTCACAGGTCACGTGTTGCACTTCGGCGCTTTCTTAAAATACAGACTGAAGGTTCTTTGTTCTTCTCTTAGATCTGCGTGAGCGGCGAGGATGAGCGAAACGGCTTCATCCGAGTGTCCAGCGGAAAGAAACAAGGCTTCGTCCCCTGTGATGTCCTGGAGGACGTCTGAACGACAGGAAGTGACAGTTGTGAGAAGGACAGAAAGTGAGAGTGACGCTCGTTCAGCTCTTTCAGGAAACAGGAAGTGGAACTGGTTAAATCTGGATCTCCAGCCGGAGAGAAGGCCCGGACGGGACAGGAAGCGGCTGGACGTGGAGACTTCTCAAATTCTTTTTTCCGGGAGACGGACTTGATTACGAGCGCCGGATGATCACGCACCCGGTTTCCATTTAGAGCCCAACGCTGGTTCACTCGGTCCTGGGATTTGAACTTGGAACCTTCTAGAGTGCCTGAGTGCTCGAGACAAAGGACACCTGGGATCTCCCCCTTTTCTATTTTCTTTCACAGTTAAATATCGTTCGCTTCCTCTGAGGTGGGGTTCAGAGAATGGACTTAATCGGGAGACAAGACGGCGAACAAAGGCGCTTTTATTCGCAGTGAAAGGAAAGAAAACTCGACCACAGACGGCACGGAGGACAATTTGTTACAAAAACCTCAAAAATGTCTACGGAGGAGATATAAATGACCCTCGCGAGGAGTTTTGTGTTCTAATCCTCCTGGTAGTCATTTTATTTCCTCTTAATATTAAACAGAACGTCATAAGCATGAACCAGTTTCAGGTTCGGAACCAAATCGACCTTCGGGTCCATGTTTTTAAATTTCCGGCTCCAAAACCAACATTACTGCCGAGCGCAGCGTTCCAAAAATGATTACTCATGAGAACTGATATATATTTGGGAGTTTTATTGATTCTGAGATTTTAATCAATCTTCATTTTAATTTCATTTTTGTTTTAATTTATGATCCACACAAGGAGCAGTTCAGCCGGAAAACAGGATCTGTTGTTCTTTTTATCGTGTTACACTCGTCCATTCGACATTCTGTCTATTCTTTCCTAACTCAGTCCCAGCCAGAAGTCTGTGCACCCCTGCTCATAACCCGCGTTCACGCAGGAAGCGACAAGCGACGCACTCGCCGATCAGCGACACGCGACATCGCCTGGCGAGAGGGGCGAATCGCTTCGACTCTCGGCTCTCGTTGCCTCGGCGATGTTCATGGAGAAAATGTAGCTTTCTTGTCGCCTCTCGTCTCGCGTTTAGCGCGTGATCGTTGACTTTGCGCGGTCGCCTGCTGCGTGAACGAGGTCCCCGCGTAGACTCCTCTGTGCTCTTCAGGGCCGAACTTTCAGAAATAACTCATACGGAATTATGCAGTGAGTTAAAACTCCAAACAATTTTATGCTTTATTCATGTAACTTTTTTAAATATAATTTCATCAATTTGTTGGAATTAAAGCACACACACACACCCCGCGCTTGCTCTTCATCCACATCTCACCAACGCCCCGTTACACTCAGCCCTGCACGGCTTCTGTTCTCGGAAAAACCTCCCGATGTTCATTTCCACTTTTTAACCAACCATGTCAGCCATGTTTTAACTAACCGTGTTAACCAACAAATATTTCTTTACATTTTGTCTTATCTCACGTGACCTTTTTATTCATGTCTTTCAAGCTGCACTTTTTGTTTTTGTTTTTTTTTTTTATTCTTATAGAAATAGAATTCTGATGGAAATAAACTGTAGGAAATGATTTATAAACAGAACTGATTAAACCACGGCGTCAGCGCTCGTGCGCGACGGGCCTGTCAGAACCGGCTTAATGAACTGAAGTCTGGTGCATAATTATAGTTTGTGTGACTCCTAGACCTCCTGTCAATCATTTTATAGACACACCCCCCGACACCGCTTCACTCCTTCCTCGTGCGAGTGTTTGGAAAGATATGCAAATGCTTTCACTGTGGGGATAAAACGAATCGGGCTCTGAGAAAGAAAAAAAAATCCGTTGTCTGTAACTCTTATCCGTCCGGGTCCCGGATCACAAGACGGAGCCAATCGGTGCTGACGAAAGGTGAGAGGCGGGGTTAACCCTGAACGGTTTGTTACATGACTTCACAGACACTCACATTCACAGCTTTGGTCAACGTAGCGTTGCCATTTGATCTAATGTGCATGTCTTTGGATTGTTAGAGGAAACCCGAGTACCCCGAGGAAACCCTGGCACGTATAGAGAAAACATCCAAACTGTATAGAGAAAGGCCTGAAGGTGAGATCAGAACCCAGAACCCAGAACAGCGACAGTGATAACCACAGGCACAGACCACTTCTCAGTTCCGATGCTTTCTGGCTGATGTTTTGGTCACTTTTGGATGCTGCCGGTGCTTTCACTCTAGTGGTAGCGTGAGACGGAGTCTACGACCCACACAAGGGGCTCAGGTTGTGCAGCTCATCCAGGACGGCACATCGATGCGAGCTGTGGCAAGAAGGTTCGCTGTGTCCGTCAGCGTAGCGTCCAGAGCATTGAGGCGCTACCAGGAGACGGGCCAGTACACCAGGAGACGCGGAGGAGGGCAACGACCCAGCAAAAAAACCTGCAGAACAAATAAAGAGCTCAGCCGGATGAATGCAGTGTGAATGCGGTAAGAACGTGGGGCGATCTGAATGTTCGTGGTAACTACGTATTAGGCGCGTCGTGCGCGTGATTCTGCGTTCGGTAAGAAATTAGTGGGAAGGCGTTAGACCTCGGATGGACGTAGCAGGGACGTCATACAAACTAAAACTGCACACTTTCCATTTTGACCACGCCCTACTGTGCATGTTTTTGGACTGTGGGAGGAAACCGGAGGACACCAATGCAAGCACGGGGAGAACATGCAAACCCCACACAAAAACGCCGTCGCTGAAACTGAAACGTACCCGGGACCTTCTTGCTGTGAGGAGAACGTGCTAATCACTGCACCACCGTGCCACAAAAGACCATATATTACATATATATATAAACTTATGTATAAATATATATATATACACATGTATGTTGTACTTCTCTACTCAACCACTAGAGGACTGAACCCACATGACTAACGCTCCTTTCAGACCAATCGGGACTCTTTTATCTTCCACAATCAAAGACATGCGCAGTAGGCTAACTGGCTGTTGCAAATTGCCCCAGGTGTGAGTGTAAACGGCCCTGCGATGGTTTTGATTTTGATATACTGTATTAATCCCACAACGGAAATCATTACCTCCGCATTTAACCCATCGAATGTGAGCCCACACCCGGAGAGCAGTTGTTGGTTCAGCCATGAATGTGGAGGAAGGTACGGTGCAGCTCGCTCCCCCACCGCCACGCACTTCTCCTGCCGGTCCGGGAACCGAACCGGCGACCTTCCGGTCCCAAACTCCCCTCGCTAACCATTGAGCTACGGCTGCCCACTGTCTTCACACTGTGTCGGCTGAGATAGGCTCCACCATCCCCACGACACGAGTATGATTAGGTGGTTCAGCAAATGAGTTAGAGAGCGAGTAACAACTTCAATTCATTTTTACTCACAAGATTCCCAGAGGTCCGTTCACTTCCCAGGAACATTAGATGAATCGGCCACGGTGTCTTTCGGAAACCATTTGTTTACTCCTGTATGTGTGCGTACGGGACGTGACCCCTTGCACCGGGCGGCATGATATCAGTAAACGGCGCCATCTTGAGGTGAGCGAGAACGTGACACTGTCATCTTAAGAAAATCGACTGCCATCAGCATCGACGGAGAAAGTGAGCAATGAAAAATCGGTCGGACATGAAAATCATCTCGGTGTGCGTGCGTGTGTGTGTGTGTGTGTGTGTGTGTGTGTGTGTGTGTGTGTGTGTGTGAGTGGGTGTGGGTGTGTGAGTTTTACACATTCCTGTCAGCCCAAAGAGTGTGACAGGTCTTACAGAATAAATCACAGGTGTGAGGACCCCGTCTGCCTGGCAATACACATCACACACACACACACACACACACACACACACACACACACACCACACACACACACACTAGCACGTTCTCATATTCACACATCAGTGGGTTTAACATTCGGTGTGAATTGAGAATCGCTAACGTAGCCATGTGTCACTTCTATATACGGTTCTGTTTGTACTTTAAACAGATTTCGCTGGAAATCGTGGCGCGATCCTCGACTGTCCTGTTCATATTCACACACCATATAAGTAAAGAATGCAGCACGGGGGGGGGGGGGGACTGATACAGAAACAGGTTGAATCCGGTTGATTCCAGGCCCGTGTTCTAATGCATAACAAATCCAAACACTTCGGCGGAGGCACCGAACTGCCACTGTCGGCTCCTTCGGCAAGGCCCTTAACCCTCAACTGCTCAGTCGTATTAAAAAAAAGATGAATGTAAGTAACTTTGGATATGGGTGTCTGCCAAATGAGGTAATGTTTGCAAACCACTTAATCCTATTAGAGCTGTGAAGAGGCTGGAGCCATGATACACCCTGAACAGTTCGCCGTTCCATCCAAGGCAACACCCACACACACAACCATTCACACCCACACTCGCACTCACACCTAGGAGCCAATTAGCCTAATTTGCGATTCTGGATGGCCTGTAGGAGGTCCCGAGCACCCGGAGGAAACCTATGCAAGCACCGGGAGAACATGCAAACTCCACACAGAAAAACACCGGGGAATCGAACCCAGGACCTTCTTGCTGTGAGGCGGACCTGCTGACCACCGCACCATCTTGTATTATCCTGTATATCTGTAAGCGTTCCTCTGGTTTTGGGGGAAATGTTGTAGTTTCTTTATTTAAAGTAAATGTAATTCGGTTTGTATCCTTTTCTTTTTTTTTCGGTTTGTATCCTTTTATAATGCAGTGAAATTTACTCAGTGCTAGTTGAAGTGTCAGAATATTTCTGGGGTCTGCTGCAGTCGTTCCCTCATCAACATCACCACGTTATTCTGTCTCTTGAGGTTACCGGAACAATAATACAGTTTTACTGATTTATTTTAACAACAAAAGAAACTTAAACACAAACAACCCTGTTTTAAAACCTCCGCTGTGGCAGAAAGTTACGGTTTTAGCTCCAACGCCGTGGACGTGAACCTGAGCCGAACGGTTCTTCTCCTCGTGTCTGAAGCAGAGCAGGCTTTATCTGACCTCTAGTGGTGGATCATCAATGACATCAGTTAAAAATTCAAAAGTGACTCTAAGTGAGAATCCCCCTTCCTCCTCTTCTTTCTCCTCCTCTTCCTCCTCTTCTTCCTCCTACTCAGCAAAAATGGCAAATTTAAAATCAAGTCAAATTTAACTGTTGTTAATCAAGCAGAAAGATTAAAATCATAAATACACAACAATATAAATAAAATAAATCCACACAATGTGTATTGGTTGGTTGATTGGTTGGTTGATTGATTGATTGTTAATTGGCGTTTGGTTGGTTGGTTAGTGGGTTGATTGATTGGTTGGTTGGTTGTTGGTTGGATTTTGGTTGGTTGGGTGGTGGGTGGATTGATTGATTAGCTGACTAATCAATCAAAATTGGTTGGCTGATTGGTTGGTTGATTGGTTTGTTGATCGATGAGCTGTTTTTTTGATTGGTTGGTTCGTTGGTTTGTTAATTGATAAGCTAATTTGTTGGTTGGTTGATTGGTTGGTTGGTTGGTTGGTTGATTGATTAGCTGGTTTGTTGGTTGGCTAATTGGTTGGTTGATTGATTGGTTGGTTAATTGGTTTGTTGATTGATTAGCTGTTTTTTTGGTTGGTTGGTTGGTTTGTTGATTGATAAGCTGGTTTGTTGGTTGGTTAATTAGTTTATTGGTTGGTTAATTGGTTGGTTGGTTGGTTGATTGATTAACTGAATTTTACAGATCGGGAGAAAAAGAGAGAGAGAGAGAGAGAAAGAGGTTTCGTTGGAGACATTCTGGAATCAGTTCTTTTGCAAAAATAAAATGACCTTAAGGGTGGCACAGTGGCGTAGTGGTTAGCATGTCCGTTTCACAGAAAGAAGGCTCAAGTCCCATGCTCGAAAAAGGGCTTTCTGTGAGGGATTTACTGTATTTCCCACCGCTTGTGTGTGGTTTCCTCTGGGTACTCTGGTTTCCTTCTACAGTCCAACAACATACACATTAGATAAACTGGCTGTTCCAAATTGCCCCTAGATAAGAATGTGAATGGTTGCATGTGGTTTCTTCTGATGGACTGGTGAGTCGCTCAGGGTGTACCCTGCCTTCATCCGGATTCGGATGCGATAGGCTCCGGTCTCCCTGCGGCCCTAATAATAATAATGATTGTGTAAGTGATACAGACAGATCCTGTGTTTGTGGCTGACTGTAACAGAACACACAGCGCAGCAGTCATCAGTAAAGTTTAAAAACTCAGCACTTGTGGTTTAACGAACCAAAAGCATCACACTTCAAGAAAAGACTGCAAAGTTGACATTTCCAACATAAAGCACAAAAATACACGGCCCGCAAAAACGCAGAGCCTTTACCCTCGATTTCAACATCATTTCGATATAATTCAAACCTTATTTGAAAACTTTATTTTATTTTATTTATCTCTAGGTGCAATTAACTAGGAGTAGCTAAGACTTACAAAGTAATAAGTAATAATACTTACGGTAAATAAGTCTCTCACTTACACACACACACACACACACACACACACACACACACCAAAACAAAAAAAAGGTCCGACCAATCACTATCGAGAAAGTGCTCTAATAAACAAAATTATAAATAATAAAATAAGGGTTGCTATATAAAATAAATTATGAAAAATTATTAATAAATAAACCTAAGAGACATTTAGTAACTTTATTGCCACGTGTTTTAGTAACGAGTAAACAGTGTCCCGACATACTAACATAAACATAAACAACAACATAAAGAATTCAGTGGCGATCACATGATCAAAAAAGATAAAAACATTCTGATCTGCTGTTTACTAACGGAATTCAGATCTCTCTGTCTCACATGGAAGATTTTGAGTCAGATCTGCACAATACCATTAAGACTGTTTCTGTCTTTTACTGTGAGACTATATCTCCATGGCGATGTTGCTCCGGCTGGTCCGGTCGAGGCTCAGCAACATTAACGTGGCAATAAAGTGAAGTCGGCTGAATGTAGTGAACGAGCAGGTTACCACATCAACGCACTTTTTCTTCCCTGACGGAACGGATATAAAACGGGGTCTCTGATAAAGAGTGAGTGGTTCAGGGAGCACGAGGAACCATTTTCACATCTGTATCGGCCCTCCAGAGTCCCGACCTTAATTCTATTGAAAGTTTTCGGGATGTGCCGGAGAAGACTTTATGGAGGGGTTTGATTTTTGTTGGAGAAAAATGAACCCAACACTGGATGTAAATAAATATTCTGATGTTGCCATGGCACGGCGGCGCAGTAGTGCGCACGTCCACCTCACAGCAAGAAGGTCCTGGGTTCGATTCTTGGGCTCGGGTTCTCACTGTGCTTGCGTGGGTTTCCTCCGGGTACTCAGGTTTCCTCTCACAGTCCAAAAACATGCACAGTATGGAACTGGCTGTTCCAAATCGCCCCTAGACGTGAGAGTGAGTGTGAACGGTTGTGAGTGTGTTGGCCCTGTGATGCTCTGGCGAGCTGTCCCTGGCGAGCCCACCCTCCCCCAGAGACGGCTGAGATGGGCACCAGCCTCCCTGCGACCCTAATTAGGATTAAGTGGCTTAGAAAATGAATGAATGAATGAATAAATGTTGCCATGGAGATTAATCACTGTATTCAATACAGTACACGTTTGAATAAAAATGTACATTTGGTCTCCCCCAGACCCCCCAGATCCCCCACCCCCACACCACTCTTGGTTTAAGGGAAGTAATAACCGATATAAAATCCTAATAAACTGCCATCCTGTAAATGTCAACAGATCGCATCATTATTACAAAATACATAATTATATAACTGAAATATTAAATACAGCTTTATAACTAAACCTCAAATCGATAAATCAATTTAACAAACCTATATTTCTAATAAAGATCTCGTAGATTTATTAAAATCAAAAGTTCTTTTTATCCATTTTTGCATTTCGGTAAAATGTGCAAATTCACAAAAATAAATCTGTATTATTTCCCATTAATAAAATATTTCTCTGAACTATCACACACACATCCGCGTGTTGCTTTCGTATTTGATATACTCACGTATATAACGTGCTTCATTTCATCGATATCTGAAATCATCCCTGAACTTGATCCTGTATTTCTAATAAATCATGAATGACGTTGCCTGGTAGAGAACTGAGAGGAAAATAAATTGTAAAATCATTAAAAATGAGCTGGAGCCGGAGTTCACCATTTTAATCACATACCGTATGTATATATATAAATATAAATGTATATCAGCTCTAATAATAAGATTCAATGTTTCACTCACTCATTCGCTGAGACCCTCTTAATCCTAGTAGGGTCACGGGGAGGCTGGAGTCTATCTCAGCCGACTCTGGGCGAGGGAACAGCTGGCCAGACCAGAGGCCTCGATAAGGCAAGGTTTTATTTTAATGCTTTTATTTCTTTTTTGTTGGTAGAATGAGCCAAATATTAGTTTTTCCCAAATTCTTTTTTAAATTATGCTTTTTGGTCCGGAACTTTGGTGGAATTTGGTAATTAAAAAAAAATCTTTAAAAAAAAAGAATTCAGAAATAGTGGATTAATTTCTGATAATCATCATTCAGTTTTGTTTATATAAAAATCTGTACCAACAATACAAAAAAATTAAAAAAATAGCATGATGTGTTTTTTTGGAATACGCAGTTCAATGCGTTGGTGAATTGTTTGTGCACGTGTGCTGCCACGTGTCTTTAAACTGTATCAAACTGAGACCAGGGATGGGGTTGGGGGGCAACTAGAGAACGTCTAAGATGTACGAGAACCTTTTCAACTTCTTTTGAAGAGGAAATAAGAAATGCAAACTCCAGACGTCCCTCTCCCCAGCCACTTCCACCATCTCTTCCGGGGACACACAAGGGACATCAAATGTCTTTTTTCAGAATTTTTTAAACACTGACGTCATCAGTACAGTTTAAAAACTCAACGTTTGTAGTCGAACGTAACAAAACCATCAGCTTCCACTAAAGTGTGACTTCGAGCTCTACCAGAAACTGCAGAGTAGATAAACAGTTCTAACGTAAAGCAGATATAACACATGCAATAGCGTGGACTTTTAAGTACAAATAATCAGTTTGTGATGTCCCCACCAACACACACTCCACCCCCTTCGCGCTTTTAGGGAAGTTGAAGTGAGTGGGGAGGAGGCTTATTTTCATACATATAAACCACATGTAAAAACCCTGCACTCCAAAAACTACCGAAATTTCAAGAAATTCAGTTCAAGCGGCTGCAAAGCAGGAAAAAATGGCGACTCCTTTCCAGCTTGGAGTTTTGCTTCTCGTTTTAGGTAAGTGTAAAAAAATGACATCTTTTACAGAACTTAAACATAGAGAGGAAATACAAGAGTATTTATTTATTGTTGAATGTTTTGAGGATTGAAATAAAATAAATCAGGAATAAAACGCAGCACATCGTGACGTTGTAGGAAAGTAATCAGTGCTGAGCGGTCGGGATGCGTCATGATGTCCTGGGAACTGTTCCGTTTTTTAAGGTTAAACACTTTCCATAAACTTTAACATCAATACTGGGATCCTTCAGAATGTGAGGCGAAACGTTTCCGTTAACAAAGCCGCTCTAACGGAAAAGTTGTTTTTGGTCTAATAAGGACGTGTGGAAAGAGAACTGTCCACGGTACCCACCCACCTACCTACCTACCTAACCACCTACTTACCCACCTACCTACCTACAGTACCTACCTACCCACCTACCTACAGTACCCACCCACCTACCTACCT
>JBCNYG010000021.1:46383718-46394342 GCA_039654305.1 Porochilus rendahli | reverse complement strand
ACCTGTCAGTGAACCCAAACTACCAAGAACCTGTCAGTGAACCTAAACTACAAAGAACCTGTCAGTGAAACTAAACTACAAAGAACCTGTCAGTGAACCCAAACTACCAAGAACCTGTCAGTGAACCTGAACTACCAAGAACCTGTCAGTGAACCTGAACTACCAAGAACCTGTCGGTAAATTTGGACTATCCAGAACCTGTCAGTGAACCTTGACTACCAAGAACCTGTCAGTAAACCTAAACTACCAAGAAACTCCTACCAAGAACCTGTCAGTGAGCCTGAACTATCCAAAACCTGTCAGTGAACCTGGACTTCAATAGTTGCTGCCTGGCTTGGAAAAACATCAAATATTTGAAAGAAAGATCATCTGTATTGGATGGAAGTTACGATATTTGCAAAGAGTGAAAACGAGCCTTGCTGCGGACAGTTTTTAGAAGCAAGAACTTGACCATTTTAGTCCTTTTGGCATCCAGCCTCTCGTAGTCTTTCCTGTCTCTCACCGTCGTCCCTGATCAGCTCGCTAACAAGGCACTGATTTGCATTTTTCTTCATTTCCTACTATTGATCAGATGCTCCAGCACAGCGACCAATCGAAGGAGCCATTTTCAGGTGTTAAACACATCACTGATTTGGCAGGGTCCTCGGAGTGAGACAGAGCTCGTTCTCATCGAACTGTCGGTGTCCTGGTGTGACTTCTTCCCTAAGTCATATCGATGCAGGACAATGTGGCGCGTTTCTTCTACCAGCCTTGACTTAAACATGTGTACAGCTGAAGTATTCAGTAACGTCAGGGGGGTACGGGGGAAACACGGACTGTACATGGAGTGAATGATAGTCAAGAACAAAATGTGTGCTATTCATGCCAATTTAAGTCCATGATCAATCAGATCAAAATAATTCTCTGTCTATATTTGAATTATATATTATATATTATTATATATTCTGAATTTATTGGCCTCGCAGACCGCCGATATCTACAACGCAAACACTGCTTTTGCCTCTTTCTTATTAAAGTACGATACTACAATCTCCTTCAGCATCAGCATGTTTGTATTTTGTCGCCTCTGAACCGCCCCCTGGTGGATGTAAATGTAAATGACATGCGGAAGTACGTAGACGTGTCGGTTGAAATGGATGTCTTTATTCATGAATGTATGTAAAGGGAGCATAAATTGGTCTTAAGACTTTATAATTTATAAATACTACACTGCTGATACTTATTTCTCAAGAATTGTTGGGACAAATCTATCTTGGGCTTAATCCTCATTAACGAACAGCGGCAGCATGGTGGTGGGTGTAGTGGTTAGGACACCTGCCTCACAACAAAAAAAAAAGGTCCTGGACTCGAATTCCATGCCTGGCGACGACGTTTCTGTGTGGCGTTTGCACGTTTTTCCCGTGCTCACGTGGGTTTCATCAGGGTACTCCAGTTTCCTCCCACAGTTCAAAAGCATGTACATTAGGCTGCTCGAAATTGGCCCTAGGTGTGAGTGTAAGTATGAATGATCATGTGTGTGTGTGTGTGTTTGTGTGTTGGCACTGGTGAGCTGTTTAGAGTGTACCTCGCCTTCGTCCAGAGACGGCTGAGATAGGCACCCTGCTTCCCTGTGATGATAGTGTTTTGAGAAAAAGAGTTTAGCAAATACTGGGGGTCACCCAGAACACCACCCCAGTCTTTCAATAATCTCTCTCTCTCTCTCTCTATCTCTCTCTCTCTCTCTTTCTCTCTCTCTCTCTCTCTCTCTCTTTCTGTTTAGTCAGAGCTACCATCTCCAAGCATCAAGGGAAGTCCACCCCAGCATCACACTGGACCCATCACCCAATTACAACTCACCCAAATTTCGCTCAAGGAACCAGAGCTACATGAGGGCAGTTAGCACGCTGAGCCAAGCCAGCTGTGTGAGCCAAGTGAGCCAGGTGAGCAGCTCATTCCACTCAGAGCGGAGAAAGGGTGCAGCAGTGATCCGTACCATATTACCAGCTAACACCACTAGCTCCTTCTTTTGTGCTCTAGAGTGCAATGTGAGGTAAAGCTGAGGTCACGGGTGAGGATCACGGTAACCTAGAAACATACATCAGAATTTTTTTTTCTCTTAGCAGACTTAGTAATCAATTCAGGGCATTAGAGGGCATAGCGTGCTCTAGCATTTTCAGGAACATGATATGTTATAGTAGGCATATTTATACTGCTGCTTGCTTTTGATATGCTTCATGGCGCTAAAGCTTGGAGAGTTTTAGAGACTTTAAACGCCAGGAAAAAGACTTGATGAAGTCCTGAATTCAAGTAAATCTCACAGGTGCTTCCATTAGTGTTACTGTGTTAATCGTCTGAGTTATCTGTCTCTGAGATCTAAAGCCCACCCTCCAAATGAATCGTATCGATTTTTGTCAAATACATTTTGCAGATAAGGCTTTTCTCCTGCTGTACGATTGTGCACTCGCTGTCCCTGCTGGTTGTTAGAGGACAATACATTCTGTGCTAGAACATGATGGAAATCTGAGATCTCGGAGAACCGCAAATCTTTCGACACTTCTTTTGGAGATTCTAATCAGAGAGGTTTTTTTTTTTTTTTTTGCGGATTAGCTCAGCAGGTAACGGTCCTGAACGGAAGTGGAATGTGATAATTCATTTTATCGAAAACGGGCCAACTTCTCAGATTCGTATCGAGTCCTCAAATTCACCAAGGACTTTTTATGACTGAATGAAACTTAAGTCACATGGCGTGACGTCTTCTTTATCGTACTTTGCATCCATAAGGAGTGCAGTTCTGCTTCGCACCTCCGAAAAACAGGCCAATTGATGTGGGCTGTAATTGACTGGCATTCTCATTTGGGGTGTATTTCCGCCTCAAGGGTTGCTGAGATTAGCAATGGCAACCCTGGAAGAAAAGCCCTGACAAGATGCGCCAAGGTTCACCACTATCACTCTGGAAATTGCAGGTTCGTGTCCAGGATGATGCTACCAGGAGCCTGACATTTACATTTACGGCATCTGGCCGACGCTCTTATCCAGAGTCACTTATATTTGATATGTTTATACAAATAAGCAACTGACAGTTAAGGGCCTTTTTAAAGAGCCCGACAGTGGCAGCTTGGTGGTCCTGAGACTTGAACCCCCAATCTTTGGATCAGTAACCCAGAACCTTAACCACTCAACCCCCACTGCTCTTGCTAGCCTGAGAGCTAACTGGCCAAATCACAACGAAGGCACAGCATGTGCTCACTTTTCTGCCACTTAGGTAATCGCTAGTCAATCACGGGTGTCTGTGAGCTCGTGCATACAAAGCGGAGGATAGCGTCCCTCCAGAGTGTGTTATGCTAGTCTTGCTAGCTCTCGACCTCCCTTACCGCCATCATGAGTGACAAGGGAGGCTTGCGTGAGCAGTTGAAAATGGCACAACTAAATTGGGGATGAAAATCTGGAGAAAATCACCCTGAGCAGGACAAATGGAGGGAGGGACGTTCATTCATTCATTCCATGTTTGCTGCACAAGCCCTGCAGCTCCAGAGACCATGTGACCACATTTGGTAGAAAGGAAAACCCCATGTGTCATGAAAAGGGTATTCGGAAAATAAAGTAAGGAATTTGACGATTACAAAAGTTCTTTTCTAAACTTGTTAAAGCCCTCATTTATTAAAATCAACCATATCACCTCCTCCGGTTGCATTCTGCCCGTTTCAGGTGAGTGAGGCGGAAATGAACGGCCAGTTCGAGTCAGTGTGCGAGTCAGTATTCAGCGAGGTGGAGTCACAGGCCATGGAGGCGCTGGATTTGCCTGGCTGCTTCCGCACACGCAGCCACAGCTACCTGCGTGCCATCCAGGCGGGCTACTCGCAGGACGATGAGTGTGTGCCTTCCATGAGCTCATCCACCGTCACTTCTACCATCAGGTCCACGGCCGGTGAGTCGCCTGGGAGCTTGTCGGATTCGATTTCGGGTGATGACTATCGATCCTCATCAACACATCACCCCATCGCTGATATATTTTTCATAACAGCACGACACATTGTTTACTTCCTTAAATAATAAGTACTTATGCTTGTCTTTATTAGGGCTGAAGCTGTGCTGGTGGAAATTGTTGCATGTTCCTGCTGTAGTTGTAGTATTTCATTCATTCTCTGAAGCAAGACATTCTACAGATTTGTGGGTACAACAAGTGCCATATTAGACTCAAAATCACGATGAAGATCTGCTTTATTGTGCTTTTGTATTAAACATGAGAACTAGTCGTGAACATGAGATTAAATCATTAAAAAAAGAGTGTATATTTAATCGAGGGTGGACAAATCACTAGGCGGGGCACCCAAAGGTTGTTGCCTCGTTGCTTCACTCCTATAATAAACTGACTTCAGGCCCACCTTAACCCTGCCATAAGGCTCTGAGGCTGAGTGGCATTGTAGGCCCTCTGAGCCCCTTCCTCTGTGGAATTTTCACCCGGTAAACACACACCTGTTAATCCTCGGAGTCCCTTTCGGTGTTATAACTCTCCTGCCGAGATTTCTACTTCACTGGATCAACCTGCGCCCACTCCACCTCCCCTTCATTTGACCGAGGTAAGGGTCCTCTGATCTTTCCATCTCCAGTCAGCTCTGCATCGTGCAGCCGGGTTTTAGCCTCTGCATGACTGCCAGGTGCCACTTCTGTCCACGTTTCTTGTCTGCTTGTTATTTCCACTCTACTTAAAGTGAAATGAAACCCTAATTTGAAATAAAAAAAAAAGCTTGTCTAATCGCATACATCTTAGCATATTAAAACACCCTATTGATATTCTTTCATTCATTTTCTGAAACGCTTACTCCTAAGCTCGCCAGGCCATCGCAGGGCCATCAGTCACACAACCATTTGCACTCGCACTCACACTCACATTCACATTCACCTAGGGGTGATTTGGAACAGCCAGCTAGCCTACTGTGCATGTTTTTGGACTGTGGGAGGAAACCGGAGTACCCGGAGGAAACCCACCCAAGCACGGGCTGGGAATCGAACCCAGGACCTTCTTGCTGTGAGGCAGACATGCTAACCACTACGCCACCGTGCTGCCCCCCTATTGTTATTATTTAAAAAATAAAAACAATAAATCAGCACACATGGGAAACGACACTGTATTGTGAAAATTCGCAAATGATTCACGTGTAACTGTAAATACAAAAGTAATTTGTATTTGAATGTATGGTGGGTTATACCATTCGTTCATGTGAAGGCTATTGTAGGCTAATGCAAACTATCAAAAAATTTTTGCCGATTGCAACTTCAATACTGTAAGCAAAAACCACAGGATAATGAAAATATACATATGTTTATGTGTAACAGGAGAGTTTGAAAAGCTTGCCTTTCATTTCACTTAAATGAGCTTATAATTACATTTTTAACAAACATGTAAGCGTTGAAATCTTTTTAGTAATTCCCTTTCGATACTTTCCTGCCATTATATTTCTCGCTTATGCACGCTACTCTCAAACGTCCTCTTTTCTTTAGAATTAAACAAACAAGCCAACATTTTTTAATAAGTCAAAACTATGGCTCTGCATTCTAACTGACAGTTTGTTCCGTTTCGAACAGTCCTTATTGCCTTATTGCCAAGTATGTCTAACAACCATAAATTGTCAAAAAAACAAACAAACAAACAAAAAAACACCTGTATTGACGTTATTTAAAAAAAATACATTAGTACATTATGTAAATTTAAAGAAGCACTCGAAGAGTGTAAACCTCTGCCAAGCAAAAAAGTAAGAGACAGTACACAGTACCCTCTGCTGAACCAGCCGTAATACCAAACAACTTAATCCTACTAGGGTCATCGGACTCTGAGCGAGGTGGAGGAAATAAGTAAATCCCAGAATACAGTCTGAAGCGAAAGAAGGAAAGGTTAAGACTGTTTTCATTGTAGTTTAAATATCCATTTAACGAGTTCATGCTCTGTGCTCCTGTTAGTATTTGGTGCTATTCTGCTTATAGAGAGTTTGCCTGCCTACATGATTTACTCTGTGTTTTTATTCTGTGCGAAGTTGATCTGTGGTGTATGAGCCTCTATTTATTTATTTATTTTTGCTTTCCGTTTCCTTATTAATATCAAATCTCTTTTTTTACTGGCGATGCGGCAGCCTTCTTGGGCTTGCTGTGTTGGCACGGACAAAGGACAACCATCCAAGTCATGTTCCATCCCTGAGGGCTCCGCTCAGGAGCTCTGCTGTGATTTGTCCACCTATGTTTGATGTACACTCGTTACTCTCGGATCTCATGTTTGGATGTCTGATAGCAGATAGGACGAAAGTGTGCTTATTTATACCTTCTTGATTATGGTATCTTATCTACAGTATGTAGTGATGCATGCATGGATTGTGTACTGTGTTTGGCATGGCATGCATGCATGTAATCTGCTTATGAGCAAAGTGACTATTATTTCTGATTAACAAAAAAAAAAAAACCAGAAACAAACGAACAACAAAAACAGGTAAGTTGTGGTGTGAATTAGTGAGTTAGGTAATGAACCCTATTGAATTCAGACTCTTAGGGGAAATAAATAAAGCAGAAAAGGCTGAAAAGTGAAACATCCCATTTGAATTTCATCTCCCAATCAGTATCTTTGCATTCATTCCAATGTGTACAGTGCATTCTGCTGAGGGTTAAAAATTTGGAGCCCTATTTTCTGGCTAGCTCACGGAGCAGAAAGGGAGGGGTTGAGAAGTGATGAGCTGGAATATGACGTGATCTCGAAATGCTGCCCGGTTCAATGCTTCTCACACAATGGGCTTCGTATTCTCTTATTCTACCGGAACTCTCTAGTTTGTTTCTATTTCCTTTTTCTACTTTTTCTCTCTCATTATTCTTTTTTTTTTTTTTCTGTGATGTGCAGCTGTTTTGAAAACCATTTCAGTGTTGAGTTCTCTCTCCTACAGGGCCTGTGGCTGCTACAGCTCTTGAATGTCTTGAGTTTTCAGAGATTGTTAACAATGAAAGGTGTTGGGGCGGAAAAAAAATAATAATACGAGCATCGTTACGAGACTCTCAGATACAGGCGGCTTCCGATTTTTCGTCCGTTTAGGAAACAGGGCTAGGGACAGCTGGAGAGACTTTCAGTATGTTTACACTGCCTTCTCACTGAAATATATTCCCAATTATCTTGGTAGCGGAACTAGATTGGCTCTCCCAAAAAACTTGACTTTGTGTGTCAAGAGAACCCTCCGTGGTTCCCCACATGGTTACTCATGGTCAGATTTTTTAAGGGTCTTTGTGGGCCTTTCATATTCAATAGGGTTCATACCTGCTCTGCTGAGACACACAGAGAGATTAGGTTGAAAGCCTTGCTCGCGTTTGTCTCTTTTCAATGCACAAAACATAGGGCTTCTGCTAGTCGGAAGAGTGATGAGGGATTTGATTGTGCTCACAGAGATGTGCCGGTTATTATTCTCTCCAGGTGTCCCCTGGGGTAGAACTCTCTGTTTTGTGCTTTGAAACATGGGGAAAGTACATGCAAATAAATGTTTGAGTGAGAAGGCAGAGTAACAGCATGAAACAAACCCAAAATAATGTGAGTCAAAATAAGCCCATTGCCTGCAATAACTCAACATTAGCATCTGCCATTACCCAGCGCTAAAGGGGGTATCTCACCAAATTGTGAATCTTAGCAAAATGTTAAAGAATTGACTTCGCCAAACAATCCCCCCTAAATTCTCTGACTATTCTCGAGTGCTATTCACATTCTCTGAATGTTCCCCATGGTTCGCCACCCCATGGATTGCACACCAAACAAGCTAATTACATGTCGACTGGCTCACATGTGTTTGTTTCAGGCTTTGTAGTAAAGCCTATAGCAAGCATTACAGTGTCTCTAGCTGTCCAGACTTCTAGGAACGTTATATACTCTCCCGCTTGTTTATGTTTGTCTTCCAGAGGGCAATGAGGTGCTCGAGGGCACTGATTTACTTAATGAGGACAGTTTTTTCAACAAGGAGGCAGACATGACCTCCGTGGCCCACAGGGATCTGAGCTATCCCAGGAGAGAAAGTGAATCACGACGCCTGTACAGCAATCGCTCTTCTACTACAGTCCCTTCACTGTCTCCGCACAAGACCAGCATCCCTGTCAGGCCACGACCTGTTCCATCAAGTGTACAGGAAACAGCTGACCTGGCTCTTGCGATCAGCCAGCAGTGGAGGGAAGATGTGTCAGCTATGCGAAAGGAACTAGCCGAGCTCAGACGGGATCTCTGCACAGAGCTTCGGGCCTTTAACAGCAACTTTTCCACTTTTGCACAACGCTACAACACCTGGTCTCCCAGCTGGGCAAAAGGGTCCCAGAATCGTTCTGATCACATATCTGTCAGTACCCAGGCTGGGAGTAAGACTTTGGTACGACAGAACACAGCAGATGCAGCAGTCAACTGCCCTTCACCCATTGACCCGAATGTTTTATCGATGCATCCACCAGATCCGGAGACCTTAGATAAAAATGCCCTGCGTGTTTCAACTCCTCGACCTTTATTCCAAACTGACCCAAATTCACACTTGACAGAACTTGATGATCAAACTTATGCTGACCTGACTCCTCCAGAACCTGTGGACCTGTCAATGCTAAGCTGGCCTGAACTGGATCCCGATCCAATGACTCCTCCTGATCCTCCAGAACTAGAGCCGCTACCATTAGACCCTAGGTATTTTTCAAAAGTTTCAGCTTCTGAAAGGGTGGACTCTATTGTTCTAGATTTTACAAACCTACAACCAGTAAACCTGGCAAACTTACACTGGCCAAAGCTAGATTCAGACAATATCAGTCCACCAGATCCATTACCACTTCAGGAGTCTGTTTACCCACCCATTCTGCATCCCTTTATTCAAGAGCCTTTAGAAGGAGTTGAACCGTATCCACTATCTTCAGGTTTTCATGTAGCAACTGAGCAGCAACTGCATCTAACTCGAGAATCTGTAAGCCCAATCGAGTTAATAGAGCCAGCGGAAGAAGGCTCCGATCGCAGCATAGAAGACTACGCAGTTATGGAACCAACCGACTGCCTTGTATTGAGTCCACTGATGCCAGAATCAATGGATCTTAATGATTTGAAATGGCCAAGTTTAGAATCCTTCGACCCAGGGTTGCCTAGTCCAGGGTTTGCCGATCTTCCAGACCCCCCAACCCCAGAAACGACTGATTTTGATGATCCTGCTGACCATGCAGTTGAAGATCCACCATTCCCAGAACTCCTGGACACTATTTTCCTACAGCCGGCGACACCAGAGCCAGTTGACTTAGATGTGTTGAGTCCAGAACCTACGTCTCCAGCGTCATTTGAGCTAGAGTCTCATCCGGTGGTTTTGTGGTCAAAAGGACAATCGAAGGAACCTCTTAATATAAGAACTTCAAGCTGGTCAGAAATGGACCCCGAAATTATTAGTCCGTCAGAACCGACCTACACGGAATCGAGCGTTGCCTACTTGACTCATCTGTCCCCACTTGGGAGTTCTTCAGTGTTGTGTCCTGATCCGATTTCTCAACAACTAGATGACGAGTATCCTGAAGAGCCAGATGACCAGGTTACAGCGTACCCGCTTAAGCCAGAAGTTCTTGACTCTGCTACGATTGACCTTCTCGAGTCAGAGGCAATCTTTTCAGCCATCCTGTGTACGGTGGAACCAGACGACCCTGAATTTGAGACACTGGCCATGGAAGAGGCACTGGAAATAGTGGATCCAGGTAACAGTTCCCCTGCAACTATAGACCCAGCGACTGTGCATCCATTTAACTTGTCCCTTCTAGAACTTCAGGCTGCCTTAGACGTATCCAGGCGAGAAACGACCGATAATGGGTCGCCTAGAGGAACCATGGCCAGCAGCCCGTCTCCATCTTGCAGAGATTTCCTTTGGATTAGATGGCAACGGAGGTTACGGGGACGGATGCCCATGTCCAGGAGTGCCAGCATGGAGATCTATCACAAGAAATACTCCAATAACTCAGAGATGTCTTATATGTCTCTGTCTATTTAAGTAACATAAAGCTACACAAGATTTCTAAAGAAAAAGAAAAAAAAACCCCAGAGGAATGTGGTGATGAAGCAAAAATGTTTACAGGTGTGTGTTTTCTTTGTGAGAGCGCAAGTGGGTGAATGGAAGACCGAATGAAAAGAGGAGAGAGTGAGTTAGCCCAAAAGCCATTAGGGGGGGTTTTAGGCTATAAGTGATCCTTTATTCAGAGCAGATGAGCTCCAGTGAGAGGTCGTAGCTAAAAGCAGCTTGATGCTCGCACCCACATTGCATTAGTGTCCCTGGGACACTCAGCACTTATTTAACACTGAGCAGCAATGACTCATTCATGAACCAAAGTCTTAATTCCACTTCTCACTTCTCTACATTACTTTACAGTGTGCTTGGTTTGGCCATTCCTCCTAACAAAGTGTATTTTGGTAGATACTGTGATTGTACTGACTGTGGACAGGAAGTTGTCAGTAAGAAATTCTCTAGAGTTTCTTGGAGAGCTTCTTTCTTTGGTAACTATAAGACTATTAGAGACTTTTTTGGTGTTGAAACATTGACTCATGCTGCAGAAATGGAATGTAAAAAAAAAAAAAAAAAAAAAAAAAAAAACCGAAACCTTACCCAAAACCTGCCAAAGGGCCCCCTTTGATACACTT
>JBCNYG010000021.1:46224148-46241795 GCA_039654305.1 Porochilus rendahli | reverse complement strand
CACACAGACGTATATATAGAACCTTGATTTTTTTTTTATAAAGATTTTCCACAAAAAATGAGGCAAAATAAAAGTTCAGAATGAAATTTGCTGATGCTTCCAGTTTTCTAGTAAAAATATTTTAAATACATACAAATATTTCAAACACAGTAAAACTGAATAAAAATTTTAACTACAAATATATATTTTTGCACAATCCTGGGTTGCCTTTGTTTTTTTTTATATATTAATATATAGGTGTAAAATATTTTAGGTCTATTTTAGGTTTAAGTATTAAAAATATTAAAACAGGTTTTTTTGTTTGTTTGTTTGTTTGTTTGTTTTATATATAACTATAAATATAAAGCACATTGCAGCGTCAGTACTGTCACACCGCTCAGCCCTAGACGTCTTAAATGACAAACCGGCATTAAAGATTTTTTGATGGGTATCGTTTACTTCATAAATTTATTATTTTTATTTTTGTTTTTTTTTTTTTGCATGGAACAGGAACTAGAAACTAACCGTAGCTAGGATTAAAGTTGTGATTTAAATGTGGCTGAATGTCAACTCCGTCTCACAAACATACACCGAACACCTCACGCCGTCTTATAGCTGGCTAGTGTGGACGTAAGATAAAGCGTTTTATTGTTTTTTTTATGGGGGAGGGGCTTGAAGAGGATTAAAACCTTATACTTGGGTGAAAAAAGGGTCAAAACGTTTTATTAAACTAAAACTAAAACGAAATGTGAAGTTTCATCACTAATACACGGTATGGTGTCTTCGTATTTTCCGAGTCAGTCTGATAGCACTGAGATCTTATTACGTGTAACACCAGGTTTTGTGGGGTTTTTTGTTGTTGTTTTGTTTTTTTAAGCAGAATTTCACCCGCACACTAATCACTATTAGATTACAGGGTTCATGTAGATTTACTGGCACCGGTGGCATGAAAACACATTAAATTTCTGTCAAATTCATTAGAGGACCCTGATTTTTATTTTGTCTTTATTGTTAAATGTCTGGAGTGCGTTTGTGTTTTCTGAGAATTTCTTGGAACGATCTGTTTACTGGAACTTGTGAAGATAATTAAGAACCAGCTTATGATAGCTAATCGGCATCTGAAGTTGAAAGCGTGTAAGTTTTGCTGCCAAAATAAAACTTGTACCATGATGTGTTAAAAAATAAAAAAAAGTAATACGATGCATTAACAAGTAAAGGTCATCTTTTTGTCTTAAAGAATTAAAGAGGTTTGTGATTTGTGTTACGGATGCGAGTGTCAAATAAACTTCCTGCCAAATTTGGAGCCCTCAGCACGGGGGGTTCCTGGTATACAGCGGTTACAGTGCTAGCAGTCATGGCTGTGATGGAACGGTGGGAGGAAACCAGTGTACCCAGAGAAAACCCACGCAAGCACAGGGAGAACATAGCCAGGGACCTTCCCGCTGTGGGGCGGAGAGTGGCAACCTCTACCCCTTCGTGCCGCCACTATCATGAAATAACCTGGACAGCCCTGGAACCAAGTTTGGTTTTACAGCAATAAGTTCAGTACAGACATGCAAGGATCCCCTCCCTATTGTGGAGCCACTGTTCTATCTGATCCTGGGGATTAATAGCTGAACAGAGCTGGAGTGTGTTTTGTAGGCATGTAATTAACCGTAGAGATGTGTACAGGAACGCCTCACCTACAGGCTGCACTGCTTCTGATGTGCTGGCAGAGTGGAAAGCCAAAGGTGCCACACGAGCCTGCAAGGTCATCAATGGCCAGATGATCTAGTGAAAAAGGGCAACCGTGAAACCTGCATGGCAAAATTATTCGTTTCGAGGTTAAGTTTATGAGTCCTCTTTAACATATTTACTTTACTTTTACGACAATGCTTGACAGCAACAGCAATCTTTCACGAGCCGTGAATGTCATTTGAAACAGGTTTGCTGCCACCTAGTGGATGGACGATGAATTACGTTTCATGGTAACGGTTGGCACAAAGAATGTATGATAATCATATACTTTGAAACCACTCACTGGCCACATAGTGCCAGATTTGGTCCGCGGGCCTTGAGTTTGATACCTGTGGGATAAAATATAAAAACACTACCAAATATAAAAACACTACCGCGTTAAGCGTCTGATGAGACTGAATTTGATGCCATTTTGTAGGAACTATGTTTACATGTGTATTTTATACAATAAAATTTGTCATGTGCCCCCGATATCTCTTTTTAAGGTGAAAACAATTGCCTTTATTCCATGAAACATAATCAGAATACTTCTTCTGCTCTGACTAACGAGACACTTTGTCCTCCATGTTTGTTTTTCTCACCTGAACCTCAGCTTGTGATCTGATTGGTCGGGAGTTTTAAAAGTGCCTGACGTCACTCTGTAACTTTCTTGACTGAATTAAAAAAAAAAAATCTGATTTAATGACAAAAATAATTCTAACCTTAACACAGTCTGCCCTGCAGCCAATCCCAGCTGTCTGTGGGTGAGAGGGGGCGGGGTTACACCCTGAGCAAGTCAATACAATAGTGCAGGGCTAACACAGCCACAAACAAAGATTCATACTCACACTCACACCTGGGGCAGTTTAGATTAGCCAGTTGATCTAGTTTGCATGTCTTTGCACTGTGATTGGAAGCCAAAGTACCAGGAGGAAACCCCCACAAGCATGAGGAGAACATGCAAACGCCACATGAAAACACCTCTGTCCGAAATTCAAACTTCTTCCTGTGAAGCGGCACGATTCAACAAACGGTAACTTCATTCATTCACCCAGGAACTTACTACTGTGAGGTGGACGCGCTAGTCACGACACCAGAATGCTCCCCACATTGGGCTAAAAATCCATAGGAGTAAATATGATGTTACCAAGCAGACCAGTCACAGATAATACTGTAAGCATTCATGGGGAGGTGCAAGTCCGGCTACGATATAAGTTCTATGTAGAGCACAAGTGTCAAAAACCCAAATCCGGCCCACCAACCCATTTTCTGTGGCCTACAAGAGCTTTCAAAAGAATATGACTATCGTACATTCTTTGCATCGACCATTACCGTGAAACCTAGTTCATCATCCTTCCACTAGATGGCGGCAGCCTATATAGAGTAAACAGCTAGTCATTCACGACTCGGAAAAGATGTGTGCTAGCGTTGTCAGAAAATGCATGTGAATAAATGAAGAGGACAAATTCCGAACAAATCTTTTTGCCATGTGGATTTCAGGGTTGCCCCTTTAGAATAGATGTTCAGGGATTATTTGGCCCTCGGTCACCTTCAAATTTAGTGATGTGGCCCTCAGGGAAAATGAGTTTGACACCCTGGTGTAGAGAATGAGCCTACAGTGTATCTACTACCAAGATTAACCCAATGAAGAACCACTTTTCTTTTTAAGATATTTTGCTCCTTTTGGACATCCGTGGCTATTAAAAAAAAAAGAAGAAGAAGAAGTTTGACACTTATGGCTTTCCACATTGTTAGTCCCACACAATGCCGCTAGAGTGAGGGAGTGAGTGAGTGTGTGTGTGTGTGTTTTGTATTGGATTTGATGTGTAGGGTTAACACATAACAGGGGGTGCGGTTTCATCCAGAACTTCCCTTATAGAGTCCAGAGAAAGCAAAATATATCCACTGCAATAGAAGTGCTGGACCATCTCACACATACAGGAGGGCAGATCAAGCCAGTGTGTGTGTGTGTGTGTGTGGGAGGAACAGGGCGTTGGATACTGAAGACTGGTGCTGTCTACAGGTACAGAAAGAGAATGCAGAGATTAGAATGGCGAGAATAACCCGGATGAGGATGCAGGGGGTGAAGAAAAGGAAGGAAAGAACCATCTGATGGATTCCTGAATCAGGGGCTGGTGCAGTGATCATCACTTCACCTGGACACGACGGGAGCTCACCTGCAGCCGGGCTGGATCAGATCAGCAGTGTGTGAGTAGGGATCGTGTGCACTGTGTTAGTAACGACCCGAACCCGAACCCGAACCCTGTGCTTGTGATGTGGATCTGATGACCTGATTGGAGGAATCCTCTCTTTAGATATTTTCAGTCTAGAAAACTGCAGGTTGATGCTCGTGCCTCTGCTTTCTCTTCTCCTTCCTGCTTCTTTCCCTTTTATTCATCCTCACCTTCTCTCACTCCATCTCCCTGTTTATTTATCCCCCTTTATTTTCTATTTCCAAGCTGCCAGCGCGGATTTGCGCACTGCGCATGCGCAGGGATCATCTCACGCAAACGCTGCTGTCATTAATGCGAGTCGATTCTTTGAACCGAATCTTTAAAAAACACGAGTCGGATGTATTTTTTGTGTTTTTTTTTTTTTATTGAATTTAAATTTTTTTATGTTGTTCGATTAATCATATCTACGCAGAGTGACTCATTCATTCATTCGTTCATTTTCTAAGCCGCTTAATCCTAATTAGGGTCGCGGGGAGGCTGGCGCCCATCTCAGCCGACTCTGGGCGAGGACGGGGGAAAGTACTTACTCATCTGTAAGTCTAATAAAACTGCTCAAGACTACATTATAATGGGAATGGTAGTTTTATTTTTTATTTACTTTTGCTTTAAAGGGACAAACTAACTCCCAGAATGCAGTATGTTGCTTTTGTTTACATCCAGGCCACTGTGTTTAAAATGCAAGTGACCTCTCTGTGTTCAGTAAAACATGTTAAAAATCTATTGTTGGTGCTTACAAGATGGTCCATATAACATTTATCAGGTTTATATTCAAGTAAATAATTAGAAAAATAGAAAATAGAGTCTACTGTGACTTGAACTGAAAAAGCCATTACAACTGTTGAGTCAGGTGAAGTGTACTGACTCACAGGAGTCAAGTCAAATAGAGTCGAGTGCACTGACTCACAGAAGTCAAGTCAAGTCGAGTGCACTGACTCACAGGAGTCAAATCAAGTCGAGTGCACTGACTCACAGGAGTCAAATCAAGTCGAGTGCACTGACTCACAGGAGTCAAATCAAGTCTAGTGCACTTACTCAACGTGAGGAGTGGCGTAATGGTTAACACATTTGCCTCACAGCAAGAAGGTCCTGGGTTTGAGTCCCGGTCTCAGTGAGGACACTCCTCTGTGGAGTTTGCATGTTTTTTCCATACTTATATGATTTTCCTCTGGGTACTCCAGTTTCCTCCCTCAGTCCAAAGACATGTACATTAGACATAAGGTTCCTATTTGCCCCTAGATATGAGTGTGAATGGTTGTAAGCTGGTCGTAGGATGGTCTAGCAAACTGTACATGGTGTACCCCACCTTTGCTCATAGTCAGCTGAGATGGTCTCCAGCGCCCCCACGACCCTAATAGGGTACAGCAGTTCCGCATATGAATAAAGTTAATGTCATTTTATTGCGTGCTGATTATTCTCCATTAGTGGGTAACTGGGTAAGACAAAATAAAAAATGTATCCTTTTTTTCTTTGTGCAGGTTCGAAGCCAGACTGTCTAGTAGATGAACTCAGAAAGGATGCAAGAGCGACCTAGTGGATTTTCTTCCACTTGTTTCTGACAAGCTGGAAATGACACCTCCTAAAACCGATTGGAGAAATCAGGAGAAGCACAGCGGCTCTGCTGAGGCCGGCCAATTCAGACTTGCCAAGCGATACTGCCTCGAAAAAACAGCACAGCTCACCTAAAGTAATTAACAGATGTCAATCACCGCAAAGCACAAAATGACTTTACCGGATATAAAAAGAAACGGTCAGCGGAATAAGGTTGATCGCTGCTAAATTCTGACAGAGCTCTTTTATCGTTGACGTTTTCTGTTTGGTTTTTTTCCCCCCGCTGACCACATTGAGAGATGAATAACATGTTCACCATTAAAGCAGATGTCATTTTTCACGCTGCGGATCACGACGACTCGGAGCAGCCCATCATTACCAAAGGCACTGGCGGAGTAATTCCAAGAGAGGTTAGTGCTTGTGTTTCCGAGACAGAAATACTGCAAAGATCCTGGGATAATGTGAAATCTGAGAATGTAGCGGAGAGCGGAAATCTGGGAAAGCGGTGCCTACGGGCGGGAGACTGTCTGCAAGATGGAAACTCCAGTGACAGTGGGTTTCAGGATCATGTTCAGGCAGCGGACGCCAGTGTTCCGAAACAGAGCGAATCTGGAGTAAAGGAGGAGGCGAACGGAGCCACGGCGGAGAAGCCTTTACTTAGTCTGAGGTCGGAAACCAGAGGGGAAATGCCTAAATCTTATGTTCACGAGACAGAAGTCATGAGGAGTCCAAGCATCATCAGTAACGTGTCCTCTCTTTCACAAGACTCTTTTTCTGATTCAAAGGAAAGCAGACTGTCGGAGCACACACTGGGAGATTTAGGTTCATTCCAAGGAGCTACACACGGACAATTTACTCGCCAGGCAGTTCACGACACGGAGCACAGCGGAAACGGGGTAAATGATTCCGTCTCCGTCCGAGAGAACCCTGATCTAGTCATCGAGGTAGGCCGACAGAAAGTCCAAGTGCATAAATCCGTGCTGGCAGAAAAAAGTGACTATTTCAAAGCGAGGCTTTCTCGAGACATTCTGAAGGTGAAAGGTGTGAGCTACAAGACGTTGTCCGTCCTGATCGATTACGCTTATACCTCCAGCATGAACGTGAACAAGGATAACGTCGTGGATGTTGTAACCGGGGCGAAAATATTACAGATCCCCTGTGCGGTGCAGGCGGCAATCGAGGCCATGTCTGCGCAGCTGACTACGCAGAACTGCTATGAGATTCTAAGCATCGCTAAAAAGCAGCGACTGAGCGAACTGAAGGAGACCGCATACCGCTTCATGAGCGACAACTTCCTGCAGGTACTGAGGGATCCCGCCGTTTACGGGCGTCTCACGGGCTCGGAGCGGGACCTGGTTTTGAGAAATCGTATGGAGGGACGCAAGTGCTTGATGGTGGCTGAGATCAGTGATGTTTTTGAGCGAGTGGGCAGTCGACCCCCTAGCAGGAACAACAGCAGGCCACAGAGCCCTCTCTCCGTCGCCTCGTTTGAAGACAACCATATGATTTACTACTACAACGAGAATACCAAGGACTGGCACACTTTGACCATAATGCCCGAGGATATTAATACCAAGGGTTGTGGCGTCTGCTGCATGTATAACTACCTGTTCGTCGCAGGCGGTATCCGAGGATATGGGGAAAAAGGAAAGGCATCAGACAAGGTGTTCTGCTACAATCCCATAACAGACCGCTGGAGTGAGATACGGCCAATGAACCAAGCAAGGTCCCAACTCAAATTAGTGTCCATGGATGGATTTTTGTATGCCATTGGTGGGGAATGTCTCTTCACAGTGGAGAAGTATGACCCTCGTATGGACCGTTGGACCACAGTGGCTCCGCTACCCAAAGGAGCCTTCGCTGTTGCCCATGAGGCGACCACCTGCAACGGCGAGCTGTACGTGTCAGGAGGCACTTTGTTCTACCGCCTCTTGAAGTACGACCCCAAGAGAGATGAGTGGCAAGAATGTCCCTACAACAACAGCAGGAAAAAATCCACCGACATGGTTGCGCAGAGGAGCTTCATCTACAGGTTCGATGTCAACCGCGAACAAGGCATCAACGTATTCAAGTACAACACCATCGTCAAGATGTGGCACGACTGCGCCTCCTATCAGAAGGGGAGCCCGCTGCCGTTCAGGTGCGCCGTGATTGGAAATTGCATCTACTGCGTCAACAAGACCCAGACTCTGCAGTTTATCGTGGAGGAACAAGGTGCACGATTCGCCGAAGAACCCCTGAAAGCTCCCATGGAGGCTAAAGGGGTGTTATTCCCGTTCGTTCTCACATTGCCGGACAGGAGTGATCGAAATGTGTGAGTAGGGATTCTGTGGAGAGGAAAAAACTTTAGTAAAAATATTTAAGAAGCATGGTGAGTGTTTATGAAAGCTTGGCCAGTTGAACTGCTCGTCACAGGAATGTTTGTCTTTGCATGGTGGACGGACGGGATCCATGGGACGCCTTAAAAGGACAGCTCTTTTGTTTTAATATTGTGGCGCAGTGGCATTACTTATGTATATATAACCTGGATCCCACCCCACCCCCCCCCCATTATGTTTTTTGTGCACTTTTGTACTTGGACGTTTGGACAGAAACGATCAGGCAGGTATCAGATCCAACCAATGGTATACAAAAGCACACAGAGCGAGCTAAAACTTGCGAAAAGCCATACAAATTAAGTACACAGCACCCCCTGCTGGGCCTGTGCCTCTACTACATGTATTAAAAATGCGATTGCGTGTGTTAAATTTAAACCGCAGCCAAAGTGCAGTCTGGATTAGATCCAAGATACGATATCAGAGCTTCTGATCCTGAATATACAGAGCAATTTTCATTCAAATGGGATGCTTTGACAGAGATAGGACTTATTTTTACCATTTTGCCCATTATAAGAAATAGTTGAATATCGTGACATCATCAGTGTGTGGATTCTTAGCAAAACTTGACGGTTGCGTCCGTGGGTGATCACCTACCTATCATAAAAATTTCAGATTGATCGGTCGGAAACCGTGGACAGGAAATTGCTAACAGACAGACGGACAGACGGACGGACAGATTATACCCACGGTGATGAAAACGCTACTCCTTGGCGGAGGTAAAAGGAGAAAAAAAAGCACAAGTGCAAATAAAACCAAGCAGTCTAAGTGTTATTAAACTGGAGCTAGATAAATCACAGTCGGAAGTGAATATAAAATAGCACATTTATCTAAAAATATAACTCAAATCTTTAGCTAACACGAACCTTCGAGCACATGCCTTTGACTTGAAACAAAGCCATTGAATGAGGAACGCTTACGTTACCGTAACTTGGCTGCACGCTGTGTAAGAGCACAAAGCACTTGACTGTTCTCTTACTTGGCCAGTACTCCGTAAGGATGCAGAAATGACACTTGAGGAAAGTCTGAATGTATGCATGCATGAACATTTAATGTGATATTCAACAAGGGCTTCACACATGACACATGACCTGATAATCAAACTGTTGATTGGAATTACAGAAAAACCTCTGCTGGGTTTTTTTTGCCCATTGGTGGACTGTTGATGCATCCTTTTGCCTTTAGTTCAGTGGATACCAAAGTGGAGGGGGCTTGGGCGTACAGGGAATCGGTGAAGCAGAGCCTTTGGGTCCATGATCTATAATATAATTGCAGTAGTGGTGGAAATTATAATCCGTCATGGTCACTGCTCTTATATTTATGGTTGACTTCTCAGTGTTATTAGCTGCTTTGATTGATTACAACTCAAATCAAATAATTCTCCTAATTCAGAACCCCAAAAAAAGCCAAACTGGCTTATAAATAATCTCTACTGGACGACTATCTAACGTGTTCTGGTTGAAAATCTGGAATAAAAAGTTCAATGGCGCCATAATCTTACTGTATACATGTAAATAATGTGTAATGTTTGAATGGCTGGATTTGAGTTGAGTTCTAAAACAAATCCGTACGGACTTTTTCCTGGTTACAAAACGTTTGAGACTTGCTGCCGTATGCCTGGATCAGACTACACGATATTTGTACCTTTCACAATGGTCACAATATCAGGTTATGTCATCATGGTGCCATTAATTGGGAGCTTTCAGCCAGTACAGTGTTACGACTTGAACCAGAGGCCGACATGAAAAGCTGCAACATTGCTTAAAACTTTAAAGCTGGAACGTTTAGCAGCAATATAAGCTGGCACTAGTTTGATGGTAAACGAGCTCGCCTAACTCTCGAGGTCACGTACAACAAGTAAGAATGAAAGAAAAGTCTTCAGGAACATCCATTGACGCATTATTTGCACTTATTGACTTTAATAGGGGTTTTTTGTCTCATATTAAATGATCCCATGCACGGATCACCTCCGAAGTTGAATGGTTTATTACTTGTACCTCACCCTACTCATAAATTAAAAAAAATAAAAAAATCATGCACGTCGTTGCACAACTAAGCACAACTTTAACTTGTATTACAAACGAACAAACTAGAGGGTCACAGATGGATTATTATGATTTGGCTTAGTTATATTGAAATGTCTCCCCCTAGTGGATATATGATTAATAGTTTGCCCCATATTAAACAATTTGGATTTTTTGTTTGTTTGTTTGGGGGTTTTTTTTTTGGATTTCTTCCTCTAATTTTAGTTGTATCCAATTCCCACCCATAAAATGGTCATACGACACATGCACCGCCTCTTTATGATCTTCTACACATGCCCATTTGGAGGCACCAAAACAGGCTGGGAGGGAAAGCTCTGTCCGCCCCTTTTGTACAAATGAGCTCACAGATGCCCATGGATTGGCAGGTGATCATTGTGAGTGACAGGGGAGCTTATGCTATCCCTTCCACCCGTGAGAGCACAGCCAATTAGCTCCCAAGGACTCCCGGTCGCAGACAGAACGTGCGATCTCCAGGTTGATCGTGGACAAGATAGCTGGGGCATAAAACACATCATTATCAAAGCGCTAACATGCTAAACCTTTCGTCAGGGGCCGTGCTATTCTTCGACTTAATTTTTGCACTACAGGGCTGAATTTGTAGTTAGTTCCAGAAGTCATGAGAAAAAAAAAATCTACAAAAATGTCTTATTGTTGATAAATAATAAAATAATTGAGAAATGTTGACGAGGACAGGCTGATTATCTCGGTTTGAATCCGAAGCACACTTTTCAGACCTTTGCAGATCTGATTTCGCTGTTTTCCAGAATGAGGACACTTGACTCACACAATCACATGACACTTGATAAGTGGTGAGCGCATCGTTCTTTTCTCATCGCGAGTTATTCGGTTACAGAATATTGTTTTTCCTTCATTGTCGCCTCTTACTGGTTTCATACAAGCAGCAATATTTTGCACTTTCTGATGACACTTTCCATTTTGCAATAAGATGCTACAGGGAGATTAGTGATGTGTAGGTGTTTGGGAGAGTGTGTGCATGTGTGTGTGTGTGTGTGTGTGTGTGTGTGTGCTGCTATCATGGAAGTAAAATAAATTAAACTCGATCTCAAACTGCTGCTGCGTTTTTGTGAAACTTGCGCGATACTGGAACACCGTTTGCGGTGCAATTTCAATAATTTAATGACCGATTCCATCGGACGCTCCATCTGACCCTCAATAACACTGCATTATTTTTCCAACGTTGTGACTGGTTCCAGTTCAAATCCAGCCTTATATCTCGGTGTCGCTCTGCTTCTTCTCAGTGTGTGGTTTATGATTATTATAAATAAAAAGTTTTGTGCACATCTGTCGTCTTGTACTTGAGTAGAATTAAAAGCTACCCGAAAACTGCGCCCGTCATTTTTATTACTCCACAAATTCCCAGATTTTATTTTCTCCTGAACCGAAACCTCCTCTAATGACTTTTAATGGGAATCTATTCAAAGTGCTCAGTGTTTGAGAGACGCACGTCTGGATCACACTGCTGAGGCCGCCTCCCCCGCGACCCGACCCCGGACCGGACCGGACCGGACCAGGCGGATGCTGATGAACCTGAAATCTTCCGGAACATGGTGTGTGTGTGTGTATCATTGTACTATGATACAGCCATTTCATACATAAATTGATTTAAAACATACAAGACGGAATTTTAGAAAGAGCGTGCATCGACAAGAAGTTCAACTCCTCCTGGATGGGGCGCTAGTCCACCGGACCTTACCTTCCCAGTAATTTTACTGGAGGCCGTTTGTCTGTGGACTGGAACACTTGTGGTAAAGACTTTGCGGTCTAACGGCACCGGACCCACAATATAGACCGGCATAGATATATATTGATCCAGACGGACGGATGGATAACAAGATAGTTGCAGACACAGATCAGACAGATAGGAAAGTGAACAGAGAGATAAAAACTCACGTATTTGCCGAACCGATTGATCGTTCCAGGGTCGCGTGGAGACTGAAGCCCATCTCAGCTGACACTGGGTGAGGGCGGAGCACACCATAAACAGCTGGCCCAACCATCAGAGGGCAACACACACGCGACCATTCACACTCACACTGAGGGGCGATTTGGAACAGCCAGTTAACCTACTGTGCATGTCTTCGGACCGTGGGAGGAAACCGGAGTACCCGGAGGAAACCCACGCAAGCACGAGGACAACATGCAAACTCCTCTCTCCATTATATATATATATAATATGTGTATATATTATTAATTACAGTTTTAACTTTCCTTTCATTCTCTGATGTGTGTGTGTGTGTGTGTGTGTGTGTACATTGTCCAATTGCTCATAATCCATGTGCAGGCTGTTTTCTGGCAGCAGGACTGGGAACACCAGCTGTTGCATTGTCACTCACACACACACACACACACACACACACACGCTTATAAGTAGCTCTGGAATAAACAAAGATTTACCGTCCTCTAACTCTATATTCTGGAGCAGAACTCTATTTTGGGTCGTGCTGGGGAACATTTCCATCTACAGCAGAGTTCTAAACTCGATGGAGATGAAATTACCACTCCGCTGTAGATGCATAGAAACGTCCCGTCCCCCCGTCCCCCCCAAGACCACCAGCGCCCACCCTAAAGTAAAACACGTCTGAATTCATAGTTAAACTCTCCTGGAGTCATGTGATCCTTTCTGAAAGCAGGAACTGCGCGTGACTCTGAGTGAGCGTTCTGTCGTACCGCGCATTCCTATCGACTTATTTACTCCGGCTGCTCGGTATCTGGTTTGTTTGCATTGTCACTCTTCCAGTCGTCCATTCATACTCCAGTCTTGCACGCCACCTGCTGGATGCGACGTGCTAATCTCAAGGCATGCTGGGATACACCAGGAAGAATCTCAGAACTGATTTAACGTGTGTCGTAAATGCGTAACTCGTCCATTTATTTATTCGTTATCCTTCCTTTTCAGGTTAACTGAAATGATCGCAACTTGGATGTAGGTTTAGAGCCAGTGAGGGGAAAAAACCCTCCGAGACAGTACGAGGATGAAACCTTCATTCAACTAATGTATGAGCATCACATGTATTAGTATGAGCATCAGGGTTTTAGGATATACCCATGAATGTTTGGGAAGGCACAAAGGTCCTGGGGGCGAGTGCTCATGTCCCGTCCCCCCCCCCCCGTGTTTGCATAGGTTTCCTCTGGGTACTCCGGTTTCCTCCCACAGTCCAGAAACATGCACAATAGGCTAACTGGGCAAGTTGCCCTTCGGTGTGAGTGTGAATTGTTGTGCGTGTGTTTGTTGGCCCCCGCGATGGATTGGCGATCTGTTCAGGGTGTCCCCTGCCCCTCGCCCGGAGTCGGCTGAAATAGGCACCAGCCTCCCTGCGGCCCTGCTGGGAAAAATGTTCGTGGTTGAAATCTTTAATATCAAAGGGAAGTTATTCACAGAGGAACGGGGGAGGCTCAGGAGTAAACTGGTTTTTAAAAATGACGCTGTTAGTGTTTCCATCAGTAACGGCTGAGAGGTTTTATAGCGAACCAAACCTGAACCAATGGGATTTATCTTCCATTATCAGCTGATTACTAATACAAACACACATTTCTCAGTGAAACCACCGGCTTGGTATCTCTTATTCACCTGTTTTATATCTTTTTGGGGTCCTGTGTGTTTTAAATACACTGTCTGTCTGTTTTCTGTAACAAGACCATGTGACCGGAGGCATGATTTATCTTTTAACCACCAATATGAAATATAACACATAGTTGAATCACATTTGCTTTATCATTTTAACAATTAAATCACATGCATGAATCACAATCACGTTTAGTTTAAAAAAAAAAAAAAAAAAAAAAAAGAACTTACAGATTTTCCACTCCTCGCGTTGTCCGTGTCTGTGCTGTTGGTCGCCGTGTTGGTTGATGATACTTCTTTATTCTCGCCACCAGGTGGCAGGTGTGCTATGTTTTCATTCTGCAGGTAATCACACCCTGTGCTAGGGTCACTGACGCACTTGTACAGGAAGGAGGAAATGCATTTTTATTTTCAAGAGAAAACACTGTATTTCATGTAAATGTGAATAAACTGGTAAACAAATGTGCACCTTTGAAATAGTAAAAGCACATATACAGTCTGCCGAAGTACAGATCTGTTAGTCTGACCTTCGCATAATGCTGTCTTTTTATAATTAAGAACATCTAAAGACTTTTCCAATGTCGTGTCTACATGCCTTAATGGTCCACTAAAACGTATCTGAACTGTTAACAAGTTCAATTCCACTCATTCGCTAAACCACTTAACCCTACCAGGGCTGCGGGAGGGCCGGTGCCTATCCCAGCCAACACTGGGCAAAGGCGGGGCACACCCTAATCGGCAGACGAGTTAGTGAGTGAGAACTCTCTGTATATAAAAAGTTACATAAGTTAATTATCTACTTGGATAATGACATTTTAATCTCATATGTTCTATTTCTTTAATAACCTTCTAATAAAAAGAAGAAGCACTTTCTTATAAATTGATTTTTGGTCTCGTTGTGTTCAGAATCTTCATTCATTGTCTCAGTCACTTAATGCTAATTAGGGTCGTGGGGAGGCTGGCCGGGGTACACCCTGAACAGCCTGCCAGGCCTGCACCACCTAGAGGGCACCACCTGTAGGACTATAGAGGAACAGCAACATTATTCAAACCTATTAATAATACATTTAAAAAGTATCACGCTACACTTACGGAGCACTTGGTCACCACTGGTGGGGTTAATTATACCATGAAGAAACTTGGTTAGCTTTTATCAGCTGAGAAAATCAGCCAAACTTCTGTAAATAGTGGATTTTTTTCTTTTTTATCAGTTTAACCTACAAAACCCCAAATTTACTAAAATAATAAACGACACTATTTACTACATAGTTACTACAGTGATACTAGTTAACAATGTTCACTGGGTCTCTTCCTGCAAAACTTTAATCGTTATTGTGGGACGTCCCACTCAGCGGTGCTCCACTGGGGGCCAGACTCGGTCCCTCTGTCTTTTTGTCATGATATCACCCAGTGTATCACATGATATCACACTGTGATGTCACAGGGAGGGGCACCCTGCTGTGGTATGTACAATAAAAAACAAAAAGGGGCGATGATAGAATATTTAATCTTATTACACACACACACACACACACACACACACACACACGGCTATAGCAATCTCGCTTACTCCTACCGGAGTCGTGGAGGGTGGCTCACACTCACACCTACGGTCAACTTACAGCGGCCAATTAGCCGAATGTCCCTACCTTTGGACCGTGGGAGGAAACCGACAGATCCGGAGAGCATGCAAACCCGAAACAGAAACACCCGAGCCAGCTAATCGAACCCAGGACCTTCTCGCTGTGAGGCGGACGTGCTAACCACTACGCCGCCGTGCCGTTAACCGCGATCTTCTCCCATGTTTAGCTACCACGGTGACAAGTCCCGCCCACATCATCGTTACCTGAAAAGGAGCGATAGTCACGACACACCATCAAGTTTCTAACTTATACCCGACATCAAAAGGAGAAGTGTTCAGATAAAAGACACTGGGGTCACCGCCTTCTCTCTACATGGCTGCATGCGCTCGCTTCTCATTGGGTACTACCGAATAAAACACGCCCGGGCTCAGAAAAGCACGAGATACGGAACAGACCTCACACACACACAAAAATCAATCAAATAAAATAATACAATTTCACACCAGCCATAAAGGAAATGTCACTTCCTAATACAGACGAGGATAAACACACGTATGAACCCATTTCATTATAAAACATTTATTAGATATTTACAAATCCATCATACAAACAAACATGTGATCAAACCAGGAGTGTGACTGAGGGATGTGACACTATCACACAACACACACACTCTGAAAGGTCCATGTGTTCAGACGTACTCGCCACAATCAGATATGATCACCTTCTGTTTGGGTTTGCCGTCTTTACTTCCCTGAGCCTGCAGAGGGAACGAGGGAATACACAAACCATTAATAAAGACGCAAATCTAACATGCCGCACATAAAGCGCTCTCTCTCTCTCTCTCTCTATATATATATATATATATATACACACACACATTATATATATATATACACACACACACATTATATATATATATACATATATACACACACACACATATACACTATATATACATATATACACATACATGTATTTTATATATATACACACACACACACACACACACACACATATATATATATATATATACACATATATATACACACACACACACATATATATATATTGACTGATTAGTGACCATCAGTTGTACACTACTTTTCACAATGCATTATGGGATACCTTGAGTGCACTGTATAGTGTATAATAATTCTCAGTATACATTCAGACACCACTGTAAAAGGGCAAAGTCACTATATAGTGCATCGTGTGGGATTTCAGAGCGGGTATGGCTCAAAATGACTCAAATACATGTCAGTCCGTCCACCATACCGGTAGTTTGCCACGCACTGAGGTTTACACTCAACCAATTTGGAAGATTCATATATACTTCTTTAAATCTATCGGTTCATTTTAAAACTCCTAACGCCAAAACATTGAGAAAAAAAAAACAATGTCTGCAAATTAAAAAGACCCTGCAACCACTACAGCATGTAGAAACCCCCCATTCTATATATATATATAAAAAACACACCAACCCACACGACATGTCAGCCTTAAGGGGTCATTTCTCATTTCAAAGAGATGACGGCAAATATTATGATAATACATTTTTTTATATTTTGATATTATGTGATATCGGCCATAAACACCCAAGAGCATTTGTTCCCCAAGTGGCACATAAATGAGGCATCGTCATCAAGAAGTTGGAACAATACCAAATATCAATACCCCTAACTGATAATCGATGCACCCTACTTTTCACCATGCATTATGGGATACATTAAGTGTACGAGCGGCGAAAGATTTCTTGATTTCTAATTTAATTAGTTGAGATTGTGATTGCGTTGGAAGTTCAACCACTTGACTCGAGTCTTTTCACAGCTTCAACAAAATTCTGATGGTGTGATGTTCATAATTTTGACGATTTCACCACCGCAAATCAATCGAAAATACGTAGACCTACCACAATGGAGGAGCGTATGAGAGCTAATGTGCATGCGCTGGGCATCTTCTCACGACACCGCACAAACACAGAGCTGGATACGATGAGCAAAACTATCAGCGTATTGATTTCAAATGAAGCCAGGAATCAAACTCGACACACACACACCTCCATAGCCCGCACCACGTCCATGCCCTCCAGCAGCTCTCCGAACACCACGTGTTTGCCATCCAGCCAGTCTGTTTTGTCACAGGTGATGAAGAACTGGGAGCCGTTCGTGTTCGGCCCAGAGTTCGCCATCGAAAGCTGACCTACACGCCAACGTTAAAACAGTTTTAAAACCAGGATAAATAATCTGACCATAAAAACAAAAACACTGACACAGAACTTTGTAATGAATAAATACAGAAATATATGCTGGCGTTGCGTCTTCATATGGTATCTTTTAGCGGTCAAACAGTTAGCGGCCTGACGCCGGTATCTGGCATTTTTGTCAGTTAACAGTACCTGTGTATTATTTTAACGATCCCTGATATTATTCAGTAATATTCATTCATTCAGTTATTTATTTTCTGAATTTCCCTAATTAGGGTCGCGGGGAGGCTGGCGCCCATCCCAACCGACTCTGGGCGAGGGCGGGGTACACCCTGGACAGCTCGCCAGGCCATCGCAGGGCCATCAGTCACACAACCA
>JBCNYG010000021.1:46205888-46217837 GCA_039654305.1 Porochilus rendahli | reverse complement strand
CTGAATTGTTTCATAACTCCAGTAACCGTGGGGCCGGAAGTAATAGAGTTCTGCTCGGAGTAATGATAATAATAATAATAATAATAATAATAATAATAATAATAATAATAAACACTGAAAAGTCTGAAGCAAAGGAAATTGTCAACTGTATAATATTCGAAAAGGAGTGCAAAGAAGCATAATCATTAAATCCCACCCTGTACCCATAAATAATAAGCCCCTTCGTGGTTGTTATATCCCCTTTCTGACCCCTAACACCCCAAAATAAGTGCAGTTCGGGCAGTGGTGGCTCAATGGTTAAGGCTCTGGATTACTAATCCAAAAGGTCAGGGGTTCAAGTCCCACGTCCTCCAAGTTTCCTGAGTCCTAAGACAATTTTTTGATTCAGAATACTTTGTTGATCCCAGAGGAAATTCTTTAAGTTATTTAAATTCAATAAAATAATAAGTACAAGAAAAAAAAAGGTAAAAAAAAAAAAAAAGGTTAGAAGTACGGGAAGGGCAGGAGCAACGTAATATAAACAACGTCATATAAACATTTTCATTCATAACTTTACACTGTGAATAAATTATAACAGAAAAATTAAACAAAACTTCCTACTTACAAACTTCGTTTAATCTTACCATGTTATCAATGGCTGCTGCGGCATCCTGGGAAAGAAAACAAAAACATAGATTTGTTTAATTGATAAATAAACTCGCCCATCACTCATTTGCACACACTCACGTCTATGGGTGTGAACAACCAATTAGAGTATCCTAATAATTATTGCAATACATTTTATATAAATAAGATAATTTATGCATATTGTATTATTTACTGTACACACACACACACACACACACACGTATTATATATCGATCATTAGGATGTGTACCAGCAGACAGTGTCCTCTTGTTGTCATTACAGTATTCTGTGTGTGTTTTTCTTCCCCACCCGTTTTAGGGTGCTAATAATTCTTGAATGGACGATATCAGAATGCAGTAAACTGGTGAAAGCAAAAACGCTCACCTCGGCCAGCTCGAACTCGACGAAGGCAAAACCCCGATGCTTCTCTGTGAGGGAGAAATCAAACACTGACTTCATCTCCATCAGCAGCGACAATCAGATCCACGTGACAGTTTATACACGGCCAGTTTTACAGTCAGAGTTCATTCGGGGGAGGGGGGGTCACAAAGCCAAATCACGAGATCAAAACACGAACAAAACACGACTGATTTATGATGGGACATTTCCTTTTTTTTTTTGCCAAACAATCACAATCATGAGACTTTCATGTCATACATGTATTTAAGCCACAAAATGTGCGCTTGTGTGTGCAGTCGCAAAAAAAAACATCCCTAAGCGAATTTCAAAATTCACAAGAAATAAAGTACATTTAAAAAAGATTTTAAAAATATATATATTTGCATCTTTTTTATTCGCTGGTTTATTCTTGATGACATTTAAAAAATAATACTGCCCTATGTCTCAGTTTATTTCAGCAATTGATTGCAAACGTTTCCGTCAAACGCAGGTCCATCTACCACGAGACAGATTTAACTGAAAACAAAATATTCTCGTTCTTAAATACTCAGAAACCGGACAAAGTTGTTCGCCTCTCGGTTGGAACGTCTCTCTTATTCATATTTTGACAGAAACAACTCGAAAACCTTCAATTTCTGACCCCCGTGAGATACATTAACCCTTTTTACTGTAAAACTGCCGGTATCCTCTCCACATAAACCCTCAGACCTGTCTTTAATATTCATTAATCATCACTACAGTACAGATGATTACCAGTTTCATAATCCAGAGGGATCTGAATATCCGTAATGTCTCCGAATGGAATGAACGCTGCATGTAACACTTTTTCATCCACTTCTTCTGCTAAACCACCTAAACATCACACACACATACACACAATTATATTTCCAATAGAATTAAACCAAAGTAATAATGTGTAGCGCTTCTATAGTGCAGCTGTAATAGAAATGTTATAGGGGTATCCTCGTTACTGATGCAACATCACGTGCCATCAAGAACGTTTAGACCTTGTAGTGTTTACACTGAGCACCCAACAATTAAATAAATTAAAAAATCCTAGTTTTTCTTTAAAAAGAGTAAACAACCTTCGGTTGGATTTTTAATCCATATTTAATATCATTCATATAATCCTTATCTAGCCCTACTCGATGCAGTGAGTATCTTGTCTTTTATTTGAACAGCCATGTAGACGTATCCTGCGATCGTGGAAAAGATGCCATGGTGTCACATTATTGTCCTTCATCAAGTAAATAAAAGAGCTAACGAGATTCTGCAATGACTAAAGCTGGGTTAAGATCCGCCTGAAGCCGCATCCACACAAGTAGCAACCATGCAAAGTCAATTCGGCTGGTGGAGGTGGAGGAAGGAATGGTGCTGCTGACCATACCCTGCGGTCTCACATTTTTCCTGCTGATTTGGGATTGAACCAGTGACCTTTAGGACACAAACCTGCTTCACTAACCAGTTAAATGAAATCTAAGCCACGAGAGGCCCCTTCCCTTAACTCTGGATTTTCGTCAAGAAGACTCGTATGTTTATTAGCATCAAAGGCTGCACTTCGGTCACGTAACACAGGCTGGGAGACACAGCCTTGGTCAGACGCAAACAGTAGATCACTAACCACCTTAACGTTACCGTTCTCCCATGCTTGTGCGGGTACTCCAGAAACATGCACAGTAGGCTGACTGGCAGTTCCAAATCTTTCCCATGTGTGAGTGTGAATGGCTGTATGTGTGCTGGCCCTACAGTGCCCTGGTGACCTGTTCAGGGTGGACCCCGCCCTCGCCTAGAGTCGGCTGAGATGGGCTCCAGCCTCCCTGCTGTTTAGGATCAATTGACTTTGAAAATGAATGAATGAACGAACGAAAGAATAAATAAGTAAACAAAATGAACAACCATGGCATTTTTTTAGAAGCCAAATTTAAATTTATTTATAGAAAACAATTCTTGTTGTTTTTTTAAAAGTATAAAAAATTGTTTCTTAAAGTCTCTGAAAAGCATCTTAACTGCAAGACAAAAAATATTATAACCACCAATCATTAAGTCTTTTAACATACCCACGCACAAAATTTGTTTCCAACAAACATAGAAAAGTACTGAACCATAAAAACAATAACATTACTTACCGACATAAAGCACACGTTTGACTGCCGCCATCTTGTTTTTAACCTCTGACCTGAGAAATGATGCACTTTTTCGGCACTATTTTTTCCCTACCTGTTTCAGGACAAATCCCGCCTTCTAAACAGCGATTGGTTATTTTAACTATGTTGTAATTGGTTCGTTGGATTAGGCTCCAATTTGGTTGGACAATTCAGGCTTGGTCACGTCACAAGTCTCAAGTCACACGAAAAAAATTGTACACGATTACAAAACGGTTTCTATACAAAATAAAAGTTTAGCTTTGGATTTTAATGTTGATGCTTTAAATTGTTTTACTACTTAATTTTCCTAATTTGCGGAAATAGATAAAAGACGCGTTTAGGCGGAGATTAGGTGTAGAATAAATATCGCTCTGGTTTCCTTATTGCTCTCTTCCGCCATCTGGCGTTGTGGAGAGGATATTTTTAAATGGCGTAATACATTTTACAGTAGGGTAGTACACGTTCCGTGTGAAAATTTCACACACCCTCATCGATTTGCAGAACAGCTTAATCCTGATAGGGTCTAGGAGAGGCTGGAGCCTATCTCAGCCAACACAGGGCATGGTCCTCACAGAGCCTAAACACACAGGCGTTCATGCCTAGGGGCAATTTGCTAGAGCCAATTATCATATTGTGCATGTCTTTGGATTAAGAGAAGAAACCAGTGTGCGTGGAGGAAACCCGCATAGGCTTGGGGGGAACAAGCAACTTCCACACAGAAGTGCCCTTGCCGAGCCCGGGACTCAAAACAAGGACCTTCTTGCTGTGAGGTTCATGTGCTATCCACCTACTGGGAAAACCAGCATAGACCAGCATGGATGCTGGGATGATGGTCCAGCATCCAATCACCAGCATCCCATTCTGAACCAGCATACCAGCACCAAACCACAACATAATATGATGGAAATGCTGGTAACCAGCTACGCTGATCTATGCAATGCCACCCACCCTTACTTAGTGATATTAAAATTAACACACTTTAAATACGAGGTTTAAAAAATATATTCCTTCTTTTGTTACCGCAAGTAACACAAATGGTGACCAAAAAAAATTCAGAAAATAAAAAGTAACATGTTTTTTTCACTCTTTAATTGTTCCGAGTCTGGTTAGGAAATCATGACGTAATGCAGAACGGAACTCTGAAGAGTATAAAAACGTGTTGAGGTCAGTAAAGATCTCCATGGAGCGTTGTGTGAGGAAGCTGTATGTGTTGCGTTTGTTGTTGGTCCGAACAGAAAGTGGCGTGGCAGTTAACACGTCCAGCTCACAGCAAGAAGGTCAGGGGTTCAAGTTCTAGGCTCTGTGTGGGGTTTGCATGTTCTCCCCGTGCTGCGTGGGTTTCCACAGGGTACTCCGGTTTCCGCCCGCAGTCCAAAGACAGTAGCACAGTCGGCTAACTGGCTGTTCCGAATTGCCCCTAGGTGTGAGTGTGGATAGTTGTGTGTGTGTTGACTGCGATGATGGTCTGGTGAGCTGCTTAGGGTGTATCACAACTTGGCCCGGAGACGGCTAAGATCAGCTTCAGCTTCCCTGCAATCCTAGTACTATTAAGTGGTTCGGCGAGTGAGTGAGAGAGTGAGTGAATGAGTGAGTGAGAGAGTGAGTGAGAGAGTGAGTGAGAATGTGAGTGAGAGTGAATGACTGAGAGTGAGAGAGTTAGTGAGTGTGGGATTGAGTGAGAGTAGTAGCATTAGCATTGTTTTTCTGATGTTTAGCGCCCCCTGCCTTTCTCTCTCTCTCTCTCTCTCTCTCTCTCTCTCTCTCTCTCTCTCTCTCTCTCTCTGTGTGGACCTTAGTCACCATTTGGGATTTTTCCCCCCTTTTGGTAGCAAAACATAGAAGTGTCTGAACATTTGTGCATGAAATGATGTTTAAACTTCAGAAAATTCAAACATCCATCATCAGAAAAGATAAACGCAACAACGTGTGAAATAGTCATCCCTTTATTTAGAAGGCCACACCACTCCGAGTTTGAGGAACCAGGAAACACACACACACACACACACACACACCCACGCGCGCACGCCTCTCAACCGAAGAGAAAAACTCCAAGCTCGATGGCCTCGTAGAAAAAAGGGGGTTTGTCCGTCCTGGCCACGCTTCCCCATGACTCTTTAAATACTCTTTAAATAGTGTTATGGGTGTTGATTTAAAAATGATTACAGAGTTATAAAATATAAGCCCTGCAAGAAATTCTTCAAGTATGTTTTTGACTTTCACTTTTACTCTTTTTTTAATATTTTGTTTTATTTTGCGTGTATGTGTGGATATATTTTCGTATAGCTGTGAAAGGATGCACCAGCCAGTGTCGCGTCTCGGGTTCGTGTCTCGAGCCGTCACCGCAGCCTGAAGACGGGAGACAAAAAAAAAAAAAAAAAAACGGAAACATTTGTAAAAGGAATAATTCCGACATGAATGCACAGTACACCAGTGTCACGGCGATGAAGTAAGACGTGGTTACCGTTTAGACCGTAAGGTTTCCACGTCATGATGTCGCAGTGGCGGCAGCTACTCCAGCTTTCTGTGTCGCATCTTTCTTCGCCTGGTGAGCCTGAAGCACAGCGACGGCCTCCTCCACCTGCAAACAAACATTTCTTTTTGTTCCTAAACCGACAGGAAACCCGAGTCGGCAAAACAATAGCCGCGTAAACCATTTTGGATTCACGTTCCCTCACCGTCCCGTCTTCTCTCTCCTTAATACAGCGTATCATGAGTTCAGGGTCTTCTCCACAGTACAGATGACAGTTAATGTGTAAAGATAAAACCCGTGGTGATTTTATTTTATTAGAACGTTTATGAATGAGATTCTGACCTTGGAGCGAAGAGACTCGTGGGACTCGAGCATGTGCAGCAGCTCAGAATTATCAATCTCCAGCAACATCCCCGTGATCTTCCCTGCCAGAGTCTGGTGCATGGCCTGGATCAACGGGAACAGACGCTCACCTGAGAGAGAGGAGGGGCCGAGAGCGAGCGAGAGAAAAAGAGGGACAGGAGGGAGATTGATAGAAGGAGAGAGAAATAGAGAGAAAGAGAAAACGATAAAGAGTGACAGACAGACAAAGAGACAGCGAGAGCGAGCAAGAGAAAAGAAGGGAACAAAGAGAGAGAGAGACACGGAGCAATAAAGAGGGCGATAGAGCGATAGAGGGAAGTAAGGGGAGAGAGAAAGAGCAAAATAAAGAGCAAAAGAGAAAGAAAGTGAGAGAGAAAGATAGACAGAGTGATAAAGACAGTGTGTGTGTGTATGAGAGAGCGAGAGAGACACAGAGAGAGAAGATGGAAAGAGAATGAGATAAAGTGAGAGAAGGAGGGAGAGAGACACAGAGAGAGAGAGAGAGTGCAAGGTAGAGAGAATTGCGTAAGTGAATAATGTAAGTAAGGAAAGATGGAGAATGAAGAAGAGTGTAAAAGAGGTGAAGGACGAGATGATGGAGAGAGATATGAAAAAAAAACGGAGGAAAAATGAGGAGCAACAAAGTTTGAGAAAGATGGAGAGAGACAAAAGAAGGAAGAGAATAGAAGAAGTGTGTGTGTGTGTGGTGGTGGTGGGGGGGGGGTTGATGTGGTTGAGGTAGGCACTATAGTATCTATACCACTCACCCAACATCTGCTTCTGTTCCTGTGGTGGAGCTGCAGCCAGCATGGAGGCCGTCAGCGGCTCCTGACCCTGTACATGCACCGCCGGCTGCGCACAACAGCACACACGCACACACACACACGCACACGCACGTTTATACATAACCACCAGGTCCTGTTTAAATAACCCATCTCCCTTTTCATCAGCTCCACCTCAACAGGTGTCCAGTTACTGAGTTTCTTCGTTCTATTGTTCAGTAAAACTCTAACGGTGCTGTGGTTCAAACAGTCAGTGTCCGAAAGGGGGCCAATAAATACACCTCCAACGGCTAATACAAATCCCTGTGAATAAACTGGTACTATAGACCGTCCTGTAGAAACGTACCTGCTGTAAGGTGATGGGTTGGACTACTTGAGGTTGGGTGTTGCGCACCGCAGTGGCATATTTGTAGGGTGGTATAGCGCGTGGTGTGGTGACGCCAAATCCCGGGCGAGGACCCATGGGCTGACCGCTGCCAGCTGTAGAGCAGACCATAAACAACTGTGTTAAATCCTTGTACTTTAATATTTTTTTAAGCAGACCTCTCCATGGACAGTACGGCACGCTAGCATTATGATCAGTTCATCAGTGGGGCTCGCTCACCCCCTCTCTGGGCACCTGTTGGCATGGAGCGGGGTCCCTGGGCATTGCCACCGGGGGCGATATGGCGAATGTTGGCACGGGGGCCGGGTTGACGTAGTGAGTTTGGCACGGCCTGGAAGCCTCCCTGACCTCTGACCCCCTGCTGCTGCCAGCGTGGGTTCGGTCTCATCTGGGTGAGCTGGCTGGGGGCGTAGTACGTGGTTCGGTTCTGGGCCTGTGGGATTATGGGATACATAACAAACACAGACCCTTCAATCAATAGATGGCTCTTAAACCTTTTTTTGGAAAAGCTGAAGAAATATTAACATGTAATGCTAATACAAGAGCGAATGCTAATACTATTCATAACATGTAATGCTAATACAAGAGCAAATGCTAATACTATTCAAAACATGTAATACTAATAAAAGAGCTAATGCTAATAACATCCCAATTCATAACATGTAATGTTAATTCAAGCTTTAATGCCAATACTAGTCATAACAAGAAATGCTAAAACAAGAGCTGATGCTAATACTAGTCATAACAAGTAATGCTAATACAAGCGCTAAGGTTAATAACTATCACTATTAATAACAAGTAATGTTAATACAAGAGCTAATGCTAATAACATCACTGTTAATAACATGTAATGCTTATTCAACAGCTAATGCTAATAACATCACTATTTATATGTCATGCTAATTCAAAAGCTAATACTAATAACCATCACTATTCATAACATATAATTCTAATATAAGAGCTAATGCTAATAACATCACTATTCATAACGTGCAATGATAATGCCAATAACTATCCTTCAAAGAAGGTAATGCTAATGCTAACACTCGTCACTCCTCACAGCAGGTAATGCTAATGCTAACACTTGTCACTCTTCAAAGAAGGTAATGCTAATGCTTACATTCGTCACTCTTTAAAGAAGGTAATGCTAATGCTAACACTCGTCACTCCTCACAGCAGGTAATGCTAATGCTAATACTTGTCACTCTTCAAAGAAGGTAATGCTAATGCTTACATGCGTCACTCTCCAATGCAAATAATGCTAACACAGATAATGCTAATATTCTTTACTCTTTACAAGAGCTAATGCTAAAACTATTTACATGCTGATCACTTGTATTTTCTTATGATACTATTCTTGTACTACATCATGTATATATTTTAAATTTTATTATAAAGCTGTGATGTGCAGCTGTCTTTCCGTCCGAGCTGCTGTTATAGAGAATAAATCAACCTCTTCTCACCAATCATGTGAAACACTCACCTGTGGCACGGCCGGCATGAAGTATCCACTGGTAGGCTGGAACTGGTTGATGATGGCGTTGGCGGGCATGGCTCGCATACCGGCAATGCGCTGCATGTACTGGTTGGTGAGGTGAGCTTTCCGCTCCTCTTTGCGCTGCGCCAGCGCCACGTACAGCGGCTTAGAGCCCACGATGCGTCCGTTCATCTCCGTCACGGCCTTCGTGGCTTCTTCAGGAGAGGAGAAGCACACGAAGCCGAAGCCTTTAGAGCGCCCCTCCTCCAGCATCACCTAGTGCCAGAGAAAGAAAACTAATTATTATAAAATAATTTAACAATTTAACAATTTAAAGAAGCAGCTCAGTGGATTTTCGCCAGGCCATCACAAGGCGACATACAACGGGAACAACATGGGACTCGAACACAGGACCTTCTTGCTGTGAGACAGATGTGCAACCATTACACCAACGCGTCGCCCTCATTTTATTTCTATAAATATAATTCTTATTGTAATTCTAATTAATGCAACAAATTTATCATTTTAAATATTCTAACTATATAATTGTAATGCTAGTCATTATCGTTACCAATCAATCATATCAATTCTAATTAATTTTATTATCAAATTGTCATTATTAAATAATTACATAACTATTATAACAATTTAAAAGACGTTGTTAAAACTCTAATATGTGTAATTTTGTCTTACTCTACACATTAGAATTCTATATTTATATAAATTCTGTAATTTAGAGGTTAACGTGTTTGCTAGCGCTGACCTTGGCGCTGGTGATGGAGCCGAACGGTGAGAATTCCTTACGCAGTTTCTCGTCGTCGATGGTGTCGTCCAGATTTTTAATGTACAAGTTCACACCCTGTAATGAAGTCACACAGTTATACACAGTAACGGTACGTTAGCATTCCGTTTCCATGATGCTAACTGGTGATCCAGAAGATTCCATGACTTGTTAGCCTTGTTAGCATGCTGCGCTACCTGGTATCTGCTGATCCTCTCCTGCTTCAGCTGCTCGAACCTCCTCTTCAGCTCGGCTTGTCGCTCCATCTTCTTCTGAGCGCGTCCGACAAACACGGCCTTACCGTTCATCTCCGTGCCGTTCATCTCCTCCACAGCCTGGGTGTGGAAAAGCACGCTGCTCTTATTACAGCCATCTATCCCTCCGTCCATGCATGCATCTTCTTCTCGTCCATCCATCCATCCATTCATCCCTCTATCCAGCCATACATATATACATACATCCCTCTCTCACCCATCCATCCATACATACATCCATTTCTCTTCCATCCATCCATCCCATCCATCCCTCTATCTATCCATATGTATATACATACATCCCTCTCTCACTCATCCATCCATACATACATCCCTCCCTCATCCATCCATCCATCCCATCCATCCCTCTATCCATCCATATGTATATACATACATCCCTCTCTCACTCATCCATCCATACATACATCCATTTCTCTTCCATCCATCCATCCATCCCATCCATCCCTCTATCCATCCATATGTATATACATACATCCCTCCCTCATCCATCCATCCATCCATCCATCCATCCCATCCATTTCTGGGTAGCTCTCATCCATTCGTCTATCCATCCATCCATAAATCCATTTATCCATTCATTTCTCATCCATCCATCCATCCTTTATCCAACTGTCCTTTTCTCATCCATCCATAAATAAATTCATCCATCCTTTTTTCATCCATCCAACCATCCATAGATCCATCTAAACATTATCTTTTCATCCATATATCTATCCTTTATCCATCTGTCCTTTTCTCATTCATCAATTCATGAATCCATTCATCCTTTACTTATCTATCCATCCATGGATCCTTTTAATCCATCCATCCATTCATCCATCCCTTTTCGCATCCATCCCTCTATTCAACAGTCCATTCTTTATTCATCCTTTTTCTCATCTATTTCTCCATCCATTTTTTTTCTTTCAATTAATCTATTCATCCATCCATTTTCCATTCATCCATCTATTCAGTGATGCAATCCTTCTTTTTCACTAACACATCCATCCATCCTTTCATTTATCCATCTATCGTTCCAGCTATGCACCGTTTTATGAAGCACAGCATGAAGGATAGATGGATAAAAGGAAGGATAAATGGAGAATAAATTTGCTCTGAATACAGACGTCTGCTAAACTCTGAGCTGTAAACGCCTTCATCTCTCCATCAATCAATCAATATCCATCTATCAATCAATCCATATCTCGGCATTACTCCATCTGTGTCCCCACACATCCTTCATCACTGCTGATGGAGTCCAAACCGCACCTTGTTAGCATCTTCGTGCTTCTCGTAGCTCACGAAGCCAAATCCTCGCGATTTGCCCGTGGGATCAGTCATCACTTTCACACTCAGGGTTTTACCTGCAGGAGAGAAAAGAGAGACGAGAGAAGGAACATGTTTTACTTTATTTCTGCACCTTCAACGGATAATACTGTGAATAAAGAAATAAAGGAACGCAGGATTACAGGTGAATAGTCCTGTTAACAGTTAAAATATATTATATATTAAAATATATTTCCTTACATGGAAAAGTTCATGTTTATATATTTCATTCATTCATTCATTTTCTGAACCGCTTATTCCTAATTAGGGTCGCAGGGAGGCTGGTGCCCATCTCAGCCGTCTCTAGGCGAGGGCAGGGTACACCCTGGACGGCTCGCCAGGCCATCGCAGGGCAACACACACAACTACTCACATTCACACTTGCACTTAAGGGCAATCTGTAACATCAAAATGACCTAACATGCATGTTTTTGGACTGTAGGAGGAAACCAGGGTACCCAGAGTAAACCCATGCAAGCAGACACAGCATGCAAACTCCTCACAAAGACACCCTGGCCAACTCGGGACTCGAACCCAGGACCTTCCTGCTCTACCAACAGTGTAGACATTAAAGAAATACAAATGTTGTAGGTTTATTTTTAAAAATTAACTGAATGAATGCTTAATTTCTAATAAATATGTAAATATTATATTTATATAAACATGAAGTTATGTTGTAGGATAATAAAAAAAATATCATTAAAACGAAAAGCATTAAAATGTTAATTCTACAACCCTCTACACATCCCTGATGAGAAGCCCGCGGCGACAGTGGAAGGAAAAACTCTCTCAGTTGACACGAGAAGGAAACCTTGAGAGGAATCAGGCTCAGGAGGGAAACCCGTCCTCATTTGGGTGAAACCGTAAAATACAAACCACATAAGAAAATTTCATTACAGTCCAACGTGTAGTCCGGTTGGTTCTACCACAACTGTAAGTTC
>JBCNYG010000021.1:46075610-46086058 GCA_039654305.1 Porochilus rendahli | reverse complement strand
AATGGAAAGGTAGAAGTTATTTTATGGATAGCTGAATAAAGGAAAGGCGCGACAGCTTAATAGCTAAGCGGATGGATGTATATACAGTTTGATGACGAAAACAGGCTAGAGATGGATGGATGGATGGATGGAAAAGGGGAAGTTATTTAATAGATAGAAGGATAAAGGAATGGACAGGTGGATGGATGGATGAGTGGGTTGCAGTAGACGGATGAATCGATGGAGTAATCAGGGGACGGATGGATGGATGCTTGGACTCATGGTTATTTTCGGTAAATGTTGTTATTGTGTGAATGCTAATTGATTGCTTGTGTGTGTGTGTGTGTGTGTGTGTGTGTGTGTAGCAGACAGCTGGCCGATGCGGATTGATGACGCTAACGCTCGGAGAGATTGGGGCTGGGAGCCAGCGTACGGTCTTCGTGAGCTGGTCACCGACATGCTGAGTAACCTGCAGAACAGCAGAGCGAGCGCAGACCTCGGCGTTAGCTAGCATCCTCATCACACCACACCTCACCACTGTCCTGTAACAGCACAACACACAGCGTTTTATTCCTTTCACAGTACGGGTATCTGTTCAGGATCACTGACGTCTACATCACATGCTGAGGTTTGTAGCTTGAGAAGTCAAGAAGAAGCAACGCCGGCCTTCTTTCTGGGATGATGAAGGGATGGAATGAGGGGTTGGTTCTGTATAGCGTGTATAGAGTTTTATTAAAGCATTTTATACAGTGTATGGATGGTTAAAGATTTTAGAATTAGTCTTGATTTGTATGGAATAATGGCAGGAAGAAGAAGAAGGTATTAAAGGTGAGAGAACATAATCCGGAGTTATGTGTATCATGTAATTATCTTATAGTAGAAATTGAAACTGTAGGAAACAGCAATGAGATATGAATACAAACCTAGGATGTAAGTTGCAGAAGGAAAGCGACAGCCTATGGAAGAGATAAAGAAATGAAACCATCCACATCGACCTTCCAAACCGCTTAATCCTATTACTACCTAAACTATTAGGGCTGTGGGACGGCTGAAGTCTATCTCAGCTGAAATTGTGCATCTTGAACCGCTTGCCAGACCATCGCAGGGCCAAGACACACACAACCATTCACACTCACGCCTAGGGGCAATTTGGAAAAGTCACTTAGCCCAAAGTACATGTTTTTGGGCTGTGGAAGAAAACTGGAGAACCAGGAGGAAACCCACACAAGCACGGAGCGAACATGCAAACCCCACACAGAAATGCCCCCATTGAGACCAGGACTCGAACCCAGGACCTCCTTGCGGTGATGCAGACGTGCTAACCACTACACCCCCATAAACTATGGTATATGTAATGGAAGTCTATCGGAGGTTTAAAGAGAGCTGATAATATAATGTGCTGGCTGATTCTATAATTACAGCACGGAGATAATATGAAGGAGTTTAAAAAGTATCATGGGTTTAAAGTTAAAGCTGTAGAGAATGTAAAAGTTGTACATTTTGAAGGAACAAAAAGAATAAAATAAAAATAAGCAAAATGCAGTGTTTATCCATTTGATGTGTGATTTACAGGAAATTGGGCATGGAAGCAAGCCTTCTGAAAGGAAAGCCTTCTATACTCCCTGTTCTCTTCTCACTCATTTGCCAAAACCATTTAATCCTACTATTGTCGCAGGGGGGTTGGTGCATATCTCAGGCAACACTAGGTGTAGGTGGGGTACACCTTGCACAGCTGCCAGACCACTGCAGGGCGACACAGACAATCATTCACACTTACAGTCACATCTAGGGGAAATTTGGAGCAGACAATCAGCCTAATGTACATGTTCTTGGACTACGGGAGGAAACTGGAGGAACCTGAAGGAAACGCACACAAGCACAAGGAGAACATGTAAACTTTACAGAGAAACGACAAAACCCACGATTAAAACGTATTCAAAATGCGCCCTTATGCAAGGCACTTAACCCCCAACTGCTCTCTGTGCACCAAAATGTGGCTGTGTGTGCGCTCAGTGTTTACATGTGTGTGTTTGTGTGTGTGGGTGGGTGTGCGAGTGCTCACTTTTAATGAGTTAATTGCGAAGTCAAACTTCCATTGCGGAGTTAATACAGTACATTAAAAAAAATTTAACAGGTGGTTTTTACTTACACCTATAAAGCTGCAATCTGCTAAAATGCATTCGATAATTTGCATTAGCCTGTTTGTTAATTCCAAAAATTTCATTCTTGCAAGAGAAAGCATGATGCCAACAATAATAACAGTACACGGATATTAAACTAACATAATGGCTTGTTTTCAACCTTCCCATGTTCTCCCACACCACTCTAATGCTACACCCCCTACTGGCTTCCTGTAGCTGCTCGCATCAGATTTAAAACACTAACACCACCAACATTGGACCAGCAACTTCCAGAGTAACTTTCTTTTAGAGTAGGCTGAGATAGGCTCAATCCTCCCAGTGAACCTTGGAGGATATAGAGGCTTAAAAAAATGAAAGAATTAATTTGCACAAGATATTTGATAGTACTGTACATTATTTGTATCCATTGATTTTCTCTTGTGCACCACTAGGCTTCCAGTTCATCCCAAATGTATTTATTGGGGTTCATTACAAAGGTGTCTATAAGAGGAATACATTCAGAAAGAAACAAGTAAAAATTTCAATCTCTGTGAAATTCAGGAACTTTAAAGTGATGATGTGAAGTAAGGGCTGGCGATGTGAAGTTTGAGGCGACTACCAATATGATCAAAGGCTATAGAAATTACGTACCATTTATATCCAGTGTGTAACCCTTTTAATTCCATTAATTCATACATTTGCTGAACCTCTTAATCCCATTAATGTTGTGGAAAGGCTGAAGCCTATCTCAAGTCACACTGGGCAAAGGCGGGGTACCCAGCTCGCCAGACTACCGCAGGGCCGACACATGCCCAACCATTCACACTCAGACTTACACCTAGGAGCAATTTGAAACAACCAATTACCCTGATGTGCATGTCTTTGGGCTGCAGATGGGAACCGGAAAACCTGAAGGAAGCTCCATACAGAAACGCCCTCGCCAAGCCCGGGACTCAAACCAAGACCTTATTGCTGTGAGGCTGATATACTAACCACTACACCACTGTGTGTTATCACTCATTTGTCAATAATCTTCTAAGGGTCGCAGGGAGTATGGAGGTTTTCTCGGCTAAAACTGGGCAGAGGCAAGGTTCACCCTGAGCAGACACTCACAACCATTCACACACACACACACACAGCCACCTAGGGACAATTTGGAACAGCCATTGGAATTAGCCATTTGCATGTATTTGAACATGCAGAGTCCACATAGAAACAGTTGCGCAGGAGACTCGAACCCAGGACTTTCCTGCTGTGAGGTGGTTGTGATAACCACTGCACCTCCGTACTGCCATCTTTAATCCCAGGAAAGGTAACTGCAATTGGAAAATCGTAAACTTCGTGCTGATTGAATAGGTCAAACCACGTAAACCAAACACATTCCATAATACAATAAGAAGCCTACTATGAAATAAGATCACAGTGACGTCACCACGAGGCACCTCTATCCGGAAGTGAAGCGCGAGTCGAGAGCTCCCGCGGTGGATTGTGGGATGTGGTAGATTGTCTTTACGCGGACCGTCGTTCTTTTTTGCCCACGGTTATAAAATGGACGCGGGATTTTTCCGCGTAAGTAGCACTTTATTACCATTACAGCGTTTTAGATTGACTTATTTATGTTTTACCTAGGTTGTTTGTAAAAAAAATATGATATGTATTTTTTGTAATCCGTGCTGTATTTACACTGAAGTGCCGAGCAGTTTATACAAAATGGCGGCTAAGTGCGCGAGGTGTTAGCATTGAACTTTACCTCAGGCCTCTTTTGTAAATAACATTAACTTAAGTATATATGCGTGTAATGTTTTTTAAATACATTTATTTCATATAAGAACAGTATGGCGTGTTTGTAAACTATATAGAAAAAATAAATTGGAAATAAAATATTAACATAGTGTGTGACGGTTATATTTTGTTAGCGGTGTGTTATGCTAGCTAGCTAGCTAAATGTTTCTGTTTTCACACAAGGTTAGTTTCACGCAAAAAAAACATCCTAAATTTTAATTATTTACATTATGTATAACATAGGAGTTAACTAGCCATTATTTTTTATCGATAACTACATTTCCTGGGTGTGTTTTTCTGATTTTATTGAGAGTTATCAGGTGGTTTTAGGTACGTTGCAATGAGACACATGGTGGGAATGTCAGAAGGGATTTTTTAAGGATGGCATCTTCAATAAGATTCCTACAGCTCTATTAAATATAAGATTTCTCAAAGTGTGTGACACTCTTTTTGTTAACTTTTTACCCCTTCGTGCTAAAATAATCTCATATCCATACTATTAGGCTTTCTAAGGTAATAATATGGCCATGCTATTAAAAATCTGCAAGTTTACTTCTACCAGAACTCAAAATAATACTGTGATACAATTTTGAATGTTGCCTGCCAAGGGAACAACAACTACAAATTTCTTGTATTGTTTTGTAGTTGTTATAATTTTGTACTGAATTGATGCCATTTAGGAAAGTTTTCTTATTTGCCTCCTACGTTTTAAGGTTTAAAAAAATAGATTTTAGAAAATTATAAGGTTTTATTGAAAGGTGTTTAGGGAAGTCTTTACAAAAATTTAATTTGAAGTTTTATGCTGAAAATTTGAAAAGTGGTAACAGATCACGAACCATGAAACGAAGATGAGCATGTTATGTTTTATCAAAAGCAGATTGAAATATCTGCAGAGCTATGCAGGGTTGAGAGGAAAATAATTTTAAAAAATGCTGCATGTAGAAACAACTAACATTATTGTTGTTTAATTAGAAAAAGAAAATTACATTTTAGTGGTGTTTTAGATGCTTTTCAAAAATAAAAACAGTAAAATGGTCCTTCGGGTAGTTTTGCTTAAGTTATAGATCAAAAAGCAGAATGAAATATTTCCAGAGCTATGCAGGTTTGAGAGGAAAATAATTTCCAAGATACTGCATGTAGAAACAACTGACATTAGTATTAATTCATTAAAAAAGACAATTTTTTTAGTTTTTAGAAACGAGGACCTGGTTATATTATAGAGGAATGACTTGCAGGACGTCAAATATCACTAAACCACTGTTTACCTTTGTATGAGTGTTAATAATTAATGGCATCATTCGGTTCGCAGGGCACCAGCGCAGAGCAGGATAATCGTTTCAGCAACAAACACAAGAAGTTGCTGAAGCAGCTGAAGTTTGCAGAATGTCTGGAGAAAAAGGTAGGAAGCTCATCTATTGTTGAGTGTCAAGAACTTTCATTATTTTATAACAGATAGTGTGAATGTAACCTCACAAAAGTGAATAAAAACGGCGAAACAAGCCAAGCTATGGAAATAAAAATCACAAAAATTTATGTCCTAATGATTAGTGGTGTTATTCATGCAATGTAATTGAGCACTTTGCCAAAGTATTCAACTTTGTAAAGTCATCTTGGGCACAATGTTCTAGTTAGTGTGGAGCATTTTAGAAAAACAGTTTTAATATTGTACAGGTCAGTTATAAGATCGTGTCTTCCATCTTGCGTTACAGGAGCTCAAGAGGTTAAATACATATTTTGTATATATAAAATAAATATTTTCTGACCAGGAATTAAGTTTAACTTTAAAAATTCACTTGAATACACTACAAGTTTTCTATTAAAAAATACATAAATAAAACTGTTGAAGAGTGTGTATTTATTTATGACTGGTGGGGATACTTTGGACAGGGGGGGAATACTTTTGCAAGCTCTTTTATTTCTCACCTTCAGTGTTTTGTTCGAGTTGTAACATGTTTTTTTTTGTCTATATTGATTATTATTTTGGCCAACATTTCAGGTGGATATGACTAAAGTAAACCTGGAGGTGATCAAGCCGTGGATCACACAACGCGTCACGGAGATCCTCGGCTTCGAGGACGACGTTGTCGTCGAGTTTGTCTTCAACCAGCTGGAGGAGAAGGTATCCGTCCATTTCTGTTTCCCTTTGTCTCTTCTGCTGCTTTTTTTTGTACTCGAATATGTACAAGGGTTTTTTCTTTGGAGAGGAGTGAATGTGTCTGAAATCAGACAATAACTTAAAAAAAATCATTACTGTAAACAGACCAAAAGAAAGTGAGAGGCACGATTTGTTTTGTGCTAGCGCTGGGTAAAGAAATGGTATGGTAGGTTTGGTATGGTATGGTTTGGTACTTACTCAAGATGCTGTGATGTGTATCAGCGTGTCTTCTGACCGACACTCTGTTTCTAATGATGATGTGATTTATGATTTAAAAGGCCTGAACCAATATGGATGTTATTCCTTGCAACTGAAGTATAGCACCAACACCTAATTAGATCTCAGCTGAGCCCAAAGTCTCACTGAACCCCAAGTCTCCCTTCATCATGAGCTTTGTGTCTTTGAGGTGAGTTTTCGATCAGGGCTTGGCTTTATGTCAGTGATGATTCGTGATAGATTGTGTTTTATTCTCTTTATTTTCAGAGTTAAAGTTTGATACAACACTTCAAACAAAAATACAGAAACCCATTAGCAAATAAAACATCTGATATTTAATTTTTTCTTAAATGGGGAATTTCTATGGAAGTAAAAATAAAAAGAGACAAATATCATTCATTTGGTAGTCATCAGTGTGGGATTAAAAAACTTTTTTTTTGTGTGTGTGTTTGTGTGTGTACATATATATATATATATATATAATAATTTTTTTTTTACTGCATTTTCAGATTGTTTTTCTGATTCGTGAAATACATTTTAAATGTATTTAAATTTTAAACAAACATCTCTCGTTCATTCTATGAGATCCATATTTCTTTAAAAAAATCTTAAACCCTCCTGTGTGTGGGGTTTTTTTTTTGTTTGTTTTGTTTTTTTTTTTTATATATATTTTTGTCTCTTTCTTTACTTTCATAAATATTTCCTTTATTGCTGTTTTATTTTGTGTATTTCTTTAAACTGCTGGAAGTTTTAGATGTTGAGGAAGAAAAAAAATTACATTCACTTCACAAGCAATGTTTCCATCTTTGCCACAAAAAAGTGCAGGAAGAATAAAATTCTTTCATTAATTATTAGAATATGCATGATTAGAGATTCCCTCACTAGCTCTGATATCAGAGGAAATGTTTGGAATATCAAATTTTGTAAGAAACATCGAATCCATTAATGTTTTGGTTTAGTTTTAGAAAGAAATATATTTCTTAGACTAGAGAAATTAGATATAAAGAGACTTTATAATTATTGTTATTATTAATAGTAGTAGTCGTAGTAGTATTAATACATTATGGTTCTTGCTGCATACATGGTTCTGATGGGACGATTACAGTAATATTACCTGCGTACTGTTGAAAAAGGGCAGAAAACTTTAGGTAAATTTCTAGAAGCTTTCCACAGGAACTTAAAGTCGACAGTTGTGAAAATCTTCCAAGTTGGAAATTTGAATTTCAATGTGAGTTAAAGGAAATCAGTTGCCTTAATTTGAACCTATTAAACCATGCCTTGGTTGTTCACAACACACACTTATCAGAGCTTAAGTGGACCTAAGTCATGTATTGCCAAAATTATGCACTAAATGTGTGTGATACCCCAGGTCTTCTAGCCTCTTATTTTTGTATACAAAACATATCATCAAAGCAAGCAATGAAATAACTTTTAAATCAGTATTTTGTTAAATCGTTCCTTTCGTTAGTACGTAGCAATAAGCTAAGCAATATACTGTCCTGCACACCTGTCAATATCACAAAATAAACTCTTACTTCCCTCTGCATAGCCCTGTTGGGGTTTATTTCATAGGCATGATTAGCCTGTTGTACGTTATCCCTTACAATTTATTTATGTTTGTAATACAAACAACTTGAGTTATGTTCAAGACGACCTCCTTTAACCTCGTTTTATCTGGTAAAACACTTGGTGTGCAGCTGCAACAAAAAAATAAAGCCTGGGTTGTGAATTGAAATGGACTCCCAGTTGGCAACCTGAAATTTGGTGGTTTTCCCATAGTGCCACACCCCCAATGTGTTTTATTCCCCTTATACTTTAAATACCACAGCAGTATGGCGAGAGTTCTAATATATTATTTAAACAGAGGTCTGTTATTTTTTCTAATTATTTAATGTTGCCTTAAGCAAATAATGATGTCTCTTATGATGTCCGGAGCCTTAATCATAGCTTTACTTCTGGCACTAGAGACTCCTTCCATAAAGGTTAAGTCTCTACTCAATTATTAATCCCTGTAAACTAACTGTTGCTATGGAAACAAGGACATTAATACGAAGTTAAATACTAGGAATTAACACCTGATTAAGTCCAGGGTTTAGAAGTGCTGGGCTGCAAATATATTAACGTAGACATTTATTGGATAAGTGAGATGATTGGTTAGTTATTCATAAATAGAATCATGGCTGTTCCTTAGTTGGGCGACGGTAAGTTGTTCCGAGTCGACGATCTGGTGGTGGGTGGAGACAATTTCACGAAAGGTATTGTCTCGCATTATTGAGCTTTGTTCAGCCATTTTATGAACAGGCAGGCTGAAAATGGAGAAGTAAACCATTAAATAGGATTTTTACTGAGTAGGTCAGTATTATTAGCAAAAGTTTAACCACAAGATGATTTTCAATTTATGTTCTGCTCTTGAATTAGTTCTGATTAGATTTTCATGAAAGAAAAGTAAAGAAAGAAAAAAAAAACTTTTTTCCATGCCCTGTGTACTCATTATTGCTTGTTCGTCTCTTGCAATTTAGATAAGTGATATAACATTATACTCAAGGTGGTTGAGTCACATGCAGTAGGGAGGCGGATGCGAGCCAAACGGAGCGTCCCTGTCTGTGCAGGAGCGGCGGGCGCTCCAATCTCCCAACCCTGAGGATGCGCACACACTGAAGACATCCGGACTGTACTTTGGCTCTTTTGGGGTTTTTTTGACACTCTGTATTGTAGATTTATTGTTGCTGTGTCACAGCAGTTAGGGGAGGAAGTGGGAGGGCGGGGCAAAGCTTTACACCTGTCTTTCAAAGCAAGGAGTTCTGCTGTCATGATCATGTCTGTTCATATATATTTTTTTCTTTTTAAAAGGAGGGCTCTTTTACAGACCAGGAACCAGATGTAATGCATGCTTTTTAACTTAAACTAATCAAGAAGTTAAAACCAAGATGATTCAATAATGAACGCAGCAACATGCATCGTATAAATACTGAGTTTCTGTTTAGGTGATTTGTTATTAAGTGTTAGGATTTGACCAATCAGAGCCCATCCTTTCTGTTCTGTTCTATGCTGTCATTTCCTGTCGCTGTATTAACTCCTCCCCCACCGTTCTGCTCTTTCTCCGTCCTCGATGTGTGTGTGTGTTGTAGAATCCAGATAGTAAGATGATGCAGATTAACCTGACTGGGTTCCTAAATGGGAAGAACGCCCGCGAGTTCATGAAGGATCTCTGGCCCCTGCTGCTGAGCGCTCAGGAGAACATCGCCGGCATCCCGTCCGCCTTTCTCGAGCAGAAGAAAGAGGAGATCAAGCTCAGACAGGTCAGAGATGTGCGCAGATGGACTAATGGTGCGTAAATTGTTGTCCTTAATGATGTGAGATATGATGAAGCTTTCATTATAGGAGTCACTGGCGGTTATGAGAAAGGTTGATGAAGAGAAAAAAGATAGAGAAAGTAAGGAGAAAGCTCAGTCCAGGAGTCCCAAACGGTATGTTTGATAAATATTTACAGAATTTTAGAAATAAATTATGTATAAATGTTACAGGTTTCTATCAAAACTTTCCTCTAATGATTCTTGACTCCAGGAGGAAATCTCGTTCACCAGTGGCGAAGCGCGAAAGGAAACGCAGCCACTCTCGTTCACCTCGCCGCAAGCCCAGCCCACCAGCACAAGCTCCTCCCGCACCCAGTCCACCCATCCACAAACCCGAACCTCAGCCTGAGCCTGACCAGTCAGAGAGCTCCAAACCAGAACCTCTGATCCTGGAAGCATCCTCTACCAGGTAACAGAAGCATGTGACGTCCTACACAGTTCATTAAAACCTGGAGTAGTAATAATAATTCGTCGTGATCGGAGGTCTTATCCCCCCCAAACTCCCCCTTCCTCTTCCCCTCCAGCGATTTGGTGATTGATGCAAAACCTGATTCGGTGTCTGAGGTTCCTAAGGACGTGTCTCCGGAGAAACCCGCGAGGACTGAGGACAAACCGAAACCGAGGGAGAGCGAAAAAGATAGAGAGAGAGTTCGGGACCGCGAGAAGGATGGACGTCGGGATCGTCCACGCCATCGCACACGGTCTCGCTCACCTCGCCCCAGACGACGACATCGGTCACGTTCCAGGTAAACTGAAGTTGCTCTTTCTGTGTGTGTGTGTGTGTGTGTGTGTGTGTGTGTGTGTGTGTGTGTGTGTGTGTGTGTGTGTGTGTGCGCGAGAGAG
>JBCNYG010000021.1:46053955-46071455 GCA_039654305.1 Porochilus rendahli | reverse complement strand
CATCCCTTTTTATTTTCTTCCCGTCTTTTTTCTCTAACACAATTTCTCCCCATTTCTGTCTCTCTCTCCTTTTCCCATTTTCTGTCACCCCCCTTTCCTTTTCTCTGTCTTTTCTCTCGCTCTTTGTTTGTCTTTTTCCCCTTTTCTCTCATGCCTTCTTTCTCTCCTCCCTTTACAGAGGGTCTCAGAGCCCACGGCTGATGAGAAGACAGTCGTCCCACTCTCGCTCCGCCTCTCCCGAGCGTTTCCCAGCATCCTCGGCAGCAGCGTCCGGGTCCCTGAAGCGTCCCGCGTCCGCGTCCCCATCTCCCTCTCCCGCCCGCTCGGCCAGCGGCTCTCCTCCTCCTCCTCCTCCACCACCTCCAGCGAAGAAGGCCAGCAGTGCCTCACCAAGCCCCTCCCCCAACAAGGTAGGCTCCGCCTTATAGCAGTATGGTATCAGTTCCATTGAGAATATTTTACCTTTAACCTGCTCCAGGAAGCAAAGAACATCAGTGCCTCTCCTCCCATTAATCCACGTCATCAGGTCAGGTGGACCGGAGGCTGAATACTGCCTGAATATGATGCGGAGAGATTAATGTGACGCGTTTTGTAGCGATGATAAAAGACGTGAATAAACCCCGACTCTGTCTCACAGCGGGCGTCGAATGTTCTGACCTCGTCTTCATTTATGAAAAACTGACTTCTAAAACAAGCAACTATTAAACTTCCTGCTTTCCCTCTGTCTCTCTTTCTGTCTCCCTCTCGTTCAGAACTCTGACGTAGACGTTGGCAAGAAGAAGAAGAAAAAGAAGGAGAAGAAACACAAGAAGGAGAAGAAACACAAAAAACATAAGAAGCACAAGAAGGAGAAAGGCGGGGCCGCCGTCACCGCACCGTCAGGGGACGGACAGGAAGCCGCTCGGGTGGAAGAGGAGCACGAATCCGATCAGAAAAAGGTGAAGTGTGCACTTCTGATCTCTGCTTAAAATGTCTGGGTTGCATGGGGGCGTGGCTTATTCACATACACGCTAAAATCATGTGACAACTAAATAAATAATGTACTACCGCCAGTGAGTCTGGCTGTGTGTGTGTGTGTGTGTAGTTACATGACGTTCTCTGTGTGTTTAAAAATGGCGACCGCGTGTCCGAGACGTGTGTGTTTGTGGCCGAAGCGTGTGTGAAGTCAGATTGTAATTAATGCTACCTTTCCTGAAGGAATCAGAGAGTGAAGTAGAGGACAGTCTGGATGATCTGGAGAAGCACCTGAGAGAGAAAGCGCTACGCTCCATGAGGAAAGCCCAGATGTCTCCGCCCCAGTCCTGAGGAACCCCTCCCCACCCCCTTTGTTTTTTTTTTTGAGGGTGTTTTTCTTTTATTTTTCTTCCTCTTTTTTTTCTTTTGGCTTTAGAATGTATAAATTGTTCAGCGTTCACCCCGATGTTGGAATGGTGGCCATTTTATTTTTTATTATTTGACTCAGTTTGTTTTGAACTTTACAGCATGGTGTTTTTCTCCATCCACTAAAATGATCAAATTCAGTATGAAGTGACCCGTTGTCTCTTCTCCTTCCTTCCGCAGCGGATGACGACGACAACCGCGGTGAAGATTTAGCATGTAGATTTTTTTTTCCCCTCATATTCTCGCCGTGTTTTATTATTATTATTATTATTATTATTATTATGATTATTTTGGGTTAGTAGCACAGCTCTGTGTTTATCCCCCCTGTGTGCATGGTTTATACAGTAAACACACACAGACTCTCACACTCTGTGCGAAATGGAGAACAGATAAGATCACACTGCTTCGTCTCAGCGTTTTTGTAACATTTTTAAGTTGTTTCAAGTCGTTGAACTGTTGGAAAATTTCTGGCTTTGAGAAAGTCGCAATAAAAAGTAAGATAAACCTAAATCATGGCTCGAGTTGATTATTTTTATCTTGTTTCACAAGATAAGGTTAACACGTCCGCCTCACAGCAACAAGAGCCTGGGTTCGGATCCCAGGCTTGGCGGGTGTTTCTGTGTGGAGTTTGCATGTTCTCCCCATGCTCGCATGGGATTTCTCTGGGTACTCCAGTTTCCTCCCTCAGTCCAAAGACTTGATCTTTAGGCCAGCTGGCTGTGATAAATTGTCCCTAGGTGTGAGTGTGTGTGTGTGTGTGTGTGTTGGCACTGTAATGGTTTGGCAAGTTGTTCAGGGTGTAGCCCGCCTTTGCCCAGTGTTGGCGGAGATAGGAGTCCGTCTCCCCGTGACTGGTACGATTAAGCCCTTTGGCAAACGAGTGAATAAGATGAGTTGAAGTGGTGATCAGGTGATCTGAGAATGATTGACAGTTCTTAAGGTGTAAGGATTTCTCACTAAAATAACTGCCAGATGCTCCGCCCCTTCCCCCCATTCTTAAGAGTCTTGAAGTGTAACCTTTGTGAGTCTCCTCCCAACTGGAGTCCAACAGGTGACATTGATTCATAATGGCTGCTCCTTGGACCACCACCGAAACCATGAAGGAAATGTCTGAGTTTTGGGTTTTTTTTGTTGCTTTACACACCAAAAATGAACACGCCATCATTCCCGTCTCTGATTTTCCACCTCAGTGATAAGCACCTTCATCCAAACCTGCTTGCTGTTCAACAGGTTGAAGGAAGCTGACGCAGCATCCTTGGTGTCTTTCTCAGTAACACGTTTTTTTTCTGAGTAAAGGTTGCTGTACAGCATGCGGTTATAACTAAAATAAACCCCGACAGGACGAACAAAAGCTCAAGGTACAGTGTGGTGTCATGTACCACTCCGAAGGGGATTCTTTCACAATAATGACTGAACATTAGAGACAAGAAAAATCACACACACACACACACACACCCTGCCCTATCTTAAAAAAAAAAAAAAAAAAAAAGGTAACCAAGTTTTTTAAGCCGAGTGAATGATTGTCTTATCAGCACCGTGGCCGTGATATTGCAGTGGTCTTTCTCCATGCTGCAGTTTTTTTAACAGAATAAGGTTCAAAGGTTACGTGGAAATCTTGGGTTGGTTGCTTTTTATTGCATATACACTTTTTTAAAACCAATATTTAATGTAAAAAAATACAGTAATTAAAAAATATAGTGTAAAAAACTACATGAAGAGAAATTCAAAACTGAGCTAATTACAGTGAAGAAATAAAGTATTCAACTGAAAAAAAAATCTTATAAAAGTTTTGCTCTCTGTTATCCAAGTCCCTTTCTAACTGTGATAAAATTATTTCCCTGGGGAAAATGTTCATTTTGGGCAAACTATATAATTGTTTTTTTTTTTTTATTTCACACTAAATACTAACATTAAAAAGTACTTCCGGTTACTTAACCCTTTCCTGAAGGCTTTGTGATGTGGAGGTGCATCAGAAAAAGTAGTTCCTCTCCCACAATTTTTTTTTATATTGAGATATTGATCTATTTATTACTACAAAATAGATTATACTTAAAAATAAATTGAGATACAGATGTTTCAGGTTAGATTTGTTTAACACATTATGACGTAATTTTTATTTTTTTAAACGTTAGAAATATGAATTGAAACCATTTTATTTGTGTCATTGCACAGTTTGTCCACAGAGGGCAGACTTCAAGTCCTCTGTAGGCAACACATTGATTAACTTTTCTTTTTTTTTTTTTTTTAATTTATATATCTAACTCTTACTTATCAAAAATTTCATATATTTTGTTGTACCTTTGTTCAAAGTACTATTTGAGACAATGTAGTTTATTTTAAGCTGCATTATATTGTGGTGTTTGGGAAAGCTCAAATTAATGCAGACCACAATGTTTCAATATAAAATGAAAAAAAAAAATCTGATTTTTAAATATTCAAATCATATATCTTCTGTCATGCGCTTTAGGTTAAATTATTTGCTTTTTAGTACATGTGCTTGTTTAGTAATATATTTCAAAGCCTTTCATTTAAAATCCTCACAGCATTTATAAATATTCACTCATTTGCTAAAACACTTCATCCTACTAAGGTTGTGGGGCGGCTGGAGCCCATCTCAGCCAAATCTGCAAACGCAGGATTAACATATTGCCAGTACATTGCAGGGCCAACACACACACAACCATTCACAGGGGCTGGATTTTTTTATTTCTTCACACACTAAACTGTTCCATATGGTTGGAAGTTCATTCATGCTATGCAAAATTTAAAAAAAATTAATTCCTAACAACTTTCAGTTTTTCTGAAAAATTGGTGCTTTTGGTGTTTTTGTTTATTAGCCGTATGTTTATCTCAATATTCTTTTCGGAATTATTTTTTTGGTTCTCGTTGCCTACAATAGCATTGTTCAATACATCTGCATCAAAAAATTATAGAGAAGTCATTTTTTACTTCTTTTTATTAGGAGCCATTTTAGACAAAAGTGGTGGGGTGTAATTTTTTGTCAGTCTTCCCTCAATAGGCGGCGTGTTAGTGCTTCGAGTACATAATTCAAACAAGATGTCCTGCTTTCAAAAGAGGGTAAAAATTATTTCAAGATATTAAATAAATGATCTTGACTTAGCTTTTTTTATCGGTAAATTTATCTCAATGTTCCAGAATATTTCGTAACCTGAAACTCTTGGTTGAGAGATAAGATGTGTGTGTGCGTGCGTGCGTGCGTGCTTGTGTGTGTGTGTTCTGGTCTCCTTGGTGTCCCCCAGGAAACCGTAGGTGCTCCTAACAAGTTTATCTTCAGCAGCCAGAAGCAGACAGAGTGATGGAACCTCATTGTTACGGAGAGAAAAACAAAGATTGGGGTTAAACATTTCAGTCTCATGCTAGATGTTAAGTTGGACTCTGGATTCTGATGTTGATAGAGGTGTTGATTAGTTTTGATTTAGTTTCATGAATTCACTTGTTGTAACATTGTTTCTATAGTAACCGCTCATTCTTGGTGAGTTAGTTGGAGGTAAATGAATAACACCTTTGGGTTCCTGAGTGGTGCATCAACAAGACGCACTACTATAATCCTGGATATCACAAGATCAAATCCAGGTTGATTCACACGGCTGTCTCCAGCCTGGAGTCCATGGGAGCTGACTGGCCGAGCTCTAAAATAGGTAGGGAGGGATGGCATGAGCTTGCCTCCCTGTCAGTCAAAGTGATCACCAACCAATCATGGGCATCTGCTAGCTGATGCATACCAGGGGGAAGATAGCACTTTCCCTCCGCCCTCGAATCCACATGCACAGCTGTTCTTAAAGATGCAGGTGGCAGCATCACATAGAGGGGCGACTAGAAAATCACTTCCGGCATTTGTTACATTCCCTTTCCATAAGAAGGCAGTCGTTTGTAAATTTGTTTTCTGAAAGTGTATTTTTGTTTTCTTAAAATGTATTTTTGTTTTCCTAAAATTTATGTTTGTTTACTTAAAATGTATTTTTGTTTTGCACTTCCCGGCCACAGTAATAGACACATGTTCAGAGTTTCAGTGTTAAATGTATGTAAATACATCTAGGGTGTATTGTGAAGCAGAAAATTGAAATAAACTACTTCTCATCTTAAAAAGGATCCTTGTATTTATTCTTATTTATTTATTTATTTATTCAAAAATCTCAACAAATTGCTGCAAGTTCTCCCAAGCTCCTAGCTTCAGTCACTTTATCTACATTTAGCTTTAAAAGTATTTGGGCTTCGACAGACACCTCAATTCTCTATTGTAAAAACCCCTCATGCCTTATTTACATTTTTAAAAAGTTTTGATAAGAAACCAGGGATTTTTTTTTGTTTAATTTGCAATCTTTCTGATGTTCATACACACTGTCTGCACCTACACTTTGTCTTTATGTAGCAGAGAGAAAGAGAGAGAGAGAGAGAGAGACAGAGGGGAGGCATAAATATCTCTGTTCCATGAACAGCATGCAATAATTTTGATATTCTGGTACGGCGGTTCAAACAGCAAAATTAATTTAATTATTTAGATTTTTATAAATGTATTTTATTTTTAATGTTAATATATGTATATGTTTCGTCTTCAAGATGATGAGCACACAATTTTAAACGTGGTGCTCACATTTTTTGTCTTATGTACACATTTACAGTAATTTTTTATTTCACTTTGTCACAATCGCTTCTTGACGTAGGCTTTTTAAAAAAACGCCTATAATTATGACCCTTATGGCTTTCCATATAGCAGGAACCATCGAGCGGTATCCCGCGCTCCTCTTTTCTTCAGTAAGCCCCGCCCACTCGTTTTGTTCGCCCTGTTCGGTGACGTCACGCCTTTAAATATTCCCGTTGCTTTTTTCTGTCCTTCCCAAGGAGTCCACATCCACAGCTATCCCGCCCTTCGAGACACACAGACTGTGAGAGCGGCTGTTGCTGCGGCGAGCGATGCCGAACTGACCCTTAATCCCGAATCTGTTGGAAAAGAACATATAAAATCTGTCATCCGTCTGGAATAACCGCGTATTATCGGTGTTTGTTTCTGTCAGTGAGACAGTGTTAGCAAATAAAGCTAACCTTACCACAGCGCTGAGGGAAAGTTTGCGCGAGGACCACTTTCTTGTGCGCGAGCGAGCGCGTGTGGGTTTTTCCTTGATTTAAACCAAGTCTCGGTGGAAAGTTCGGGAATGTCGCTGTCGGTACCGCAGAACGGACAGGGCGATAACGAGCCAGTTATCGAGCTTTTTGTTAAGGTAAGTCAGAAATTAATTTATTGATTGTTTTGGGGGGATTTTTGGAGAGAGAGTTGATATAGAGGAAAAACAACAATGCCAAAGTCAGCGCACGAGCGTAAACCGTTAATCCCAGGATTTAAACACCGAAAACGGGAAAAAAGTGAAGTTAAAAATGATTAAAATGAATAAAATACTCGCCTTGTAGTTATAATGAATGAGAGAATCTTGGTTTATGGATATTTTCCTATTGTTAATAATCTCTTTTAAATCTTAAATTGCTTTTATCCGTGATTCATCGTTAAATTACCGGGTTTTTGATATTTCTGATAGAGGTCTGATACATAATACACACTATCTTCGCGATATACTGAACGAAATTACATTTTAATCTCTTACATTTACTGGTAAAGCATGGAACCATCTGGAAAAGAGGTAGCTACACACTGCAGTGTTGTACGATATATCGATATTGCAATATTTCTCAGTGATTAAATACACCTGTTTGATATTTTTGGAGATCTTTTAGTTGTTAATCACCTACAGCAGATTTTAAAAAAGTATTATAAGTCCACAACTGGATAAATGTGTATTCTGTATTAAAGCCCACACTGTTTAAGATATTAGTGTTTTGTAGTTTGCACTACAGCGCTGTTGAGTTCTGTATTCCGATTGGTCAGTAGTGTTAATCTGTCGTTCCTGTAGTAACAGCTCATTCATAGTGACTGGAGGAAGGAGATGTTTGTTTAAGGATGTTTATGTAAGGAGTCTCCAGTAAGTAAAGATGTAACTTTCTTTAGTTTGTTTTTCTTGGTCATGTTAAGATTTTAGGTATTAATCTCTTCAGGAGAGAAAGAGAGAGGCTGGTTAGGTAATGAGTGTTTGTTGCTGCAATAACATTTGCGATAACAATTAGCTGATAGTGTTTACAAATGTTGTTATGTATTAAATGGATAAAATGTTTGTTACTAAATAAAAATTTGTAATAATTGAGGAATTTGCCTTCAGTTCACCCAAATTGCTGGTGTTTAACATGAATAAAGCTGAAGCTAGGAAAGAGGACAGCGGTTAAAAAACATTTCCAACTGATGATGGTTGATGGAAACATTGAGGCGTCCTCTCCTTCCCTCTCTCTCCCATTCTTTCACTCTCATCCCTTCTTTCTAACCCCCCCCTCTCATGTCCTCTTGCTTTCTCCCTCTCATTCTTTCTCTCCTGTTTTTTCTCATCTCTCACTCATTCTGTCTCACTTTCTCATCTACTCTCATTCTTGTTCTCTCTAGTCCACTCTTTCTTTTTGTTCTCCTTCTGTTTTTTGTTCTTTCTCTAGCTTGTTCTCTCATTCTTTCATTTGTGCTCTCTTTCATTCTCTCTCATGCTTTTGTTCTTTCTGTTTTTCTCAGTCTCTATTGTTTTTCTCTCTCTTGTTTGCTTTCTAGTTCTCGATCTCGCTCTTTCTCGCTCCTGTTCTCTCTCACTCTGTCAGTCTGTTTCCAGTATTTGGGTTTTGTCTGTCCTCTTTCTAGAAGCCCAGTGTTTTAGAAGAGAGCGGGAAAAAGGCTGAGAGGAAAAGGGGAAGAAAAAGGAGAGGCGCCCAGTGGGAGGGAAAAAGGAGAAAGAGTGAAAGGGGGAGAGAGCGGGAAGACGCCCACAGCTGCTTACGATCCGGACACAAACATAAAGATGTCTTCAATGAGCCGTTGTTTTTTTTTTTTTTTTTTTTCCTTTCTTTTCTCGGGGCACTTTGACATTTCACAGATTTCCCATGATTCCTAGAAACAGTATCTGAAATTCCAAAAATGAAACAATCCATTATTAAGATTTTTTCCTATCTTACACCTCCAAAAAGCTATAAATGTCCACCTCACCCATGTACGGGGCGGTATCTTTTCTTCTGTCTCACTCCGGCTCCCTCCTACAGGAGGCCTGCTGGGAGTTTAAGGTATTTCAGCTGATTCCAGCATTCGTTCTTTCTGACTGAACTTGGATCAGTGTTCTGTCGGAGTGGAGACTGTGTTCCAGTGCTAAGGGGTCTTGTTGTGTCTCATGCGCCCTCTCAGCACCATCTGTGATGGGAATCTCTGAGTTTGTGGATGTGTAAGAGAAAAGATAGCGCTTTTAGCGAAAAACAGCACAATCATCCACAATCCACCAGTAGAATGATGCCAAAGTCACTATACACCTACAAATATGCTATTGGCTATGACGCCAAATGACTATCAAAAAACATTAGTAGCGTATGTTATCTGACAGGCTGTTGAGGAATTTGAACAATGACAGCAAATAATAATTGTTTAGACAGCTGTGTATTTTTACATATATCAAGATGTTTGGCTTCCTCTGCCGGGGGTTTCGATGTTTGTATCTGTGGAAACGGAGTTCAGGATGAGAATGTGATGTTTTTCTACTCAGATGTGCGTAATGTGTAATTATTTATGACGTAAGAAAAAAAGCTTTCCACTTGAGCACTATTTTGAAATTACTTTGCTGAATAAGCAGCTTTTTTTTAGAGCACACTGCTCAAGTGGGGGGTTGCGTTGAGCTCTGATCGTCTGTCATGAGGCTTTTCCTTCTTTCTTTGTCTTCCGTCTTTTTCTTTTTTCCCTTTATGCCCCTCATTTTTGTTAGTGAGAGCGCTTCAGCTGTCACGTGTGTGTGTTTACTTTTTCAGATTCAGAAAGAAAGCTGGCACATATGGTGTGTATTTTTACGAGTAATGAAGATTTTACTTTATTCCTTTGGCGTCTTGCACATCTACCCGCATTAGGATTTTCTGTTTAGTAAGACTCCCTTCCTCTCTCAGTCTGTCTCTCTCTCTCACTCTCTCTCTCTTTGATCCTTTCCGCAGTGTTCAGTACGAACCGTTCCTGATCTCCAGTTCAATCACTTTTTTTGTGTCTGATTAAAAAAAATAAAAACGACAACATCCGTGCATCATTCAACAAGAGCACTCTGCACCACAACCTCCCTCCCTCACTGTCCCACGTTAGCTTCCTTTTTCTTTTTCCTTTTTTTTTTTTAAACCTTCATATCTGTGAACACAGAATACCGGTTCTTTGTTTACACACTAGGGCGAGCGGTGATCACAGCTCCTTCTCTAAGGCCTTTTTACATGTGGGCACTTTCTCAAGAGGTAATAATGCAGATTTCTTTTGTTCCAGTCGCAGTTTCTGAGTGCCATGGTGACCACACATACACACACACGCATACAAATGCGCACCTCCCTGCAATGGGAGTGGATAAGGTAGGACGGGATGTTACTGCATCGTTATCGCAGATATTTTTGCAGTTGTTCCCATTATCATGTATGATTGAAGACGAGGCTGCAAGAGTGGTTCGTTCATTCGCAGCTAGATTGATAACACATTGATTTATCTCTGCTGAACTCTGTGATTAATAATTCATGAGTAATTTCTCAAGCACTCACCTCGCTGTCTTAGTATTTATACTTTTGCATGTTCGTGAGTAACGAACGTTTCTGTGGTAAAAATAAATAAATAAATAAAACCTAGATTACACTTACATGTTGGGGTTTATTTACTTTGTACATGTTGTCTCCATGATGTGTTTTGTTTGTGTTTAGAGACAGCACAGCACCTCTGATCACAGATGATGTCACTGATGATAACTGTTAGCATTAGCAGATCCTTGTTAAACAGAGAACTTAAAAGCAATAAGTGGTTATTTAATCCTGCCAGTCATTTTTCGTGAATATATGCAAAAAAGTAACGCATAGAGCTAGAATCTGTAAGAATTTATTTACTCTCGTCATAATGTTTTGTAAATGGGAGAACACATTCATTTCATGAAACATATTAAGTTTTGAATCTGGGTTTTCTATACAGAATGCCCTGCTTTATTAGTGGAGCTCTCACCATGCAAGAGGCAGACCATTCGATAAGGAAAAAATCTCTAACCATCGAGTTGCTTTTGTAACGTCAAGAAAAACCTGTAGCATCCGTCCCTCCGTCCGTCCAGTGTATGTATGCACCTGGGAACCCTGTGTTATTCTTTGAAAATGTTATATTTTATAAAAAGGAAATATTTAAGAATTTTTCTCAGAGAGTAATATAGAGAACAAGAGGGGTATATAAGAGTCTGGTCATGTGATGTGACTTCATTGTTGATGTGAAATAAATAACCAACCAATGATGTTTTTGTGTTATTGAAATGTATGCTGTAGCTGCGGTTTTTAAATGGTATACTTTACATGTCGAGACTAAGATTGCGTGTTTGGTTCCCTCATTTTTATTCCTTTCTGTTAACAAGCTATTAAAATGAATTAATCATTTTATACGTAGGATACGCGTAGGGAGTTTGAGAGTTCCCACCTAAAACTGGAAATCATATGGGAGGTCCACTTGGAGGCAGTGGTTATATCTATATATTATTTACTATGTACTGAAGATTTTATTGTTTTTATCATCTCTCCTTTGCCTGTTGTTACCTCATCAGGTCATGACTGGATTTAGGAGGAGCTCAGAAGTAAACTTTACTACTGAAGTGTTTTATTGTCCTAATAAATGAGTGCAGCACGATGATCTGGCAGAGATGCAGATTTAATGCAGGATTCAGATGAAACCAAAAGATCACATTTCACGAAACGATGCAGCTGTTTTCCAGACACAAAATGTGTGTGTGCAAAATGTAGGCACAGAGCAGCACCGGTGTTTTCCCAGAGACAATACTCCATGTCTGGGGGTGTGGCTAGGGCGCCCAGAGGTCGAGCCATAGCACTAGTATTTATTAATCCATAACATTGGCTCTGTTTGCGTCGGCTCTGCAGTTTAATGATTTGTCCAATTCACAAGAGTGGCTCGTGCTAAGTGCTGCGGGCTCTGAGTGATGCATCCAGAGCAAATTTGTTGACATGGCCATTGTGAGAGCCATGAAGAGTAAAGTTTCAATAACACCTAGTTGATGTCATGCAAGTGAGTGCAAATAAAATATGGCTCTTTTTAATGAACATTGTGATGCACTGTCAGTACATTCCGACAAGTTGGTGTTGGATTTCTCGTATGTGGTCAGGTTTACTTCTGTGGGTGTGTAAGGAAGGATCGTCATCAAACAATTCTGTTCACTCGCACTTGTTCCATGTGTATATGTCTCTGACAATTATTTTCCACATCTGATATGGGTCAAGTTCAGATGAGATTCATTTGATAGAATTCTACTCAATCAGATATTGGAATTTGATTCATTTAGCAACGTTTCTGGTTCAGGTCATCTCTTCAGGCACTTATTTTATGTTTAAGATTGAAAAGAATCCAATTTGTTTTTACTCTTTAGGCAGTTATTTAGCATTTGATGATACCACAGAATCGAATAGATGAAATTCTTTCGGCAGCGATTCAGTATTTGGTGACGCCATAGAATTCGATATGATTCGACTATTTAAGCAATGAGTCGGTATTTGATGATCCCACCGAATCAGATACTATGTGATTCAACTTTTTAAACAGTGATTTGATATTTGCTGACAACACTATATGTAACGATTCAACTCTTGGCAGCAAATTAATATTTGACGATATTAATGAATCTGATAAAATACGACTGAATCAGAAGACTTCACTTTATTAAAAACATGGCAGTCAAAGGGACATGAGATTCATCAGAACTACAGTAGGGTCATTCCATTCCAACTCAAAGGCATTTCCAAAATCTCCCAATGTGACAATCTCCGCTTTTCATGAAATTTTGTATGCAAGTACCTTCATATGTCTTATGAACACATGCAAATTAGTTCTGCTGAATTCTCAGTAGTTTTGGAGATATGGCTGTTTAAAGATGGACATTTCAACCCTGTTTTTTTTGCTCGCTGAGCCATTTTGAGTATTTTTGCATTTTTGAAAGCTAATGTCTCATTTAAAAATGCATGTTTAAAGCTCAAATTTGGTATGTAGAATATTTGGGTACCAGACAAGTAGGTGAGGCTTTGAACATGGAAAAATGAATGAATTAATGGAAAGTGGTTCATGGCATCATTATATTTTGTATTCCATATCTGCTGGTTATTGTTCTCACATATATAAAATTTCCTTGTCATCAGGCTTTTAGTTTTTGAGGTATTAGAGCACAAACAATGGGTGAAAAATCGCAAAATTGGCAAAGGATAGGTTTCTCGCGTGCACACAAAAACTATCTCGTTTTCATAATGTCCCTTTAGGGGCTCCTTAAGCTTGACATGACATACGTGGTGCGCAAAATAAAAGTCAAGTATTTTGGGAACACCTCAAATCCCCAAGGCCACATCTTTTGCCATCACCTGGCGCTTAAAGAAACGGAGCAGCAACTTCACTATTGGAGCAGCAACTTTACTAAACTCCCAACCAATTCTGAATGAGCAAAGTGGATCAGTAAATCTACAAAACCTGTTGTCTAGTAATATCATTTCTTTCTTTCTTATAGAAGCGTTGTTCCTCGCTTAAAGAAGAATGTAGTTACTCGTGAAATTGGCTCCCTTTTGTTTGTAATAATTATGAATCAGATATCGGTTCGAATTAAGAATTGATTCTGAATCGATTCGTCATGACAAACTGGAATTGAATCGTGAGTTGTTGTAAACGTTTCATGAAAATCGCAAAAGAAAATCGCGAGAAAAATGACATTTGTTATGCTATGAAAAACGAAATAAACATATTTAAAGTTTGACAGCCTTATCTACTTGTTACCCAAATTTTCTACATACCAAATTTGAGCTTTATACAACCATGTTTAGCGGAGATATTTGCTTTCAAAAAAAAAAAAAAAAAAAAAAAATCGCTCAGCACACAAAAAAAAGGGTTGAAATGTAAATCTTCAAACAGGCATATCTCCAGAACTAGTTTGCATGTGATCGTAAGACATATGAAGGTACTTGCAAATAAAATTTCATGAAGGTCTGAGATGGTCACCAGGGAGCCTATTGTTGATTAGGAATGGAATGACCCAGATGACTAAAAGTCTAGATTAACTCTGGTTCAACTGTGCTTACACACACATACTCAGTAGATGATACACCATATATTATTTTTGATGGCAGTGACCCCATGTACTCTCTCAACCTACTGCCGTACATTTTTTACTTTTAATAGACAAAGCAGGTGCGGTGGGCGTGGCCGAGCAACGAGAAACATTTGGGACGAGTTTAACTTTATGCAAATGTAAGTCAAAGCATGAGACCAACGTACAAAGATTGAAGCCATGTAAGGAGTTAAAATGGCAATGGTATAATACAGGTTAAGGACAGTGAGTTCTCTCTCTCCCACGCGGACACAGTGTGACAGATCAGCAGACCATTAGCTGAAGAGGCACTTTTTTCATCAACGCCGCTCCCATAAAAACGCCTCAAGAGGCCCTGCAGCGTTAATTATTGTCCCTGGTTTGAAAAGGGCCGTGCACACGTGTGTGTGTGTGTGTGTTACTGCATAGAAACTGCTTAGACTGTGACTTAAGCAAGACTTTACAAACTGACTCGGTTGTCTTTTTATTCACCGACTGCTTTGTCTCACTCTATCTCTGTCAAACGCCCCTCCATCACCCTCTACCTTTTTGTCTTCTTCCTGTTTTTTTTATCAGTCACGTCCGAGTAATGCAGTGTCTCACACACTCATGATACAGAAGTGTGTTTAAAAATACACACTTGTGTCAGCGTGCAGTGCTTTTTTCCCACTGTGCTGGTATGAATGAATATTATGAACATATGAATGTGTGTGAAATCTTCAGGCTGTGTGCTAACAAAGTGTGGACAATACCACAGAAATTATTTATACCGTTATTAATTCAGTTCTTACATTCTTAAAGAATGCACAGTAACGTAGCATCTCTTACTTTATAACTTTTTAGCATACAGCCCACTATATACTCGTTTATCAGAGAAATATCTCAGTATACTGTTTGGTGAATACAGCTAGCACAGTGGTTAGCTCAGTGGGCTAGCCAGATAAGTAAGCTGTGAAGACATGCTACATTGGTTATTTTTAAACCATTGGCTTCTGGAAATCTGCACATGCACATAAAGCATCACAGATATGACTTATCTACACTCATATTTGCAAACAAATCCCTTGGGCAGAGTCCAGAATGTTCCTTGGAACTTTCCTGGAACTCTGGAATTATGGGCTTGGTGAAAATTTAGGAAGCCACAAGCCACAGTCGGCTTCAAAAAAGGACAATGTGTATCTCAGGAGACTTCGAATGCTGCCTGAAGTTCTGTCTGGTGTAAATAACAGGGTGTCAAAAATAAAGACATGGGGCACAAGTCACCGTCCTCATCGTAGCTCGTCTCTTTTACTCGGCATCAATATTTTCTGCCTGCGTGTTCCATGAAGACTCGAGTCACACCCCCTAGTCCACACACAGGGCTCGTTTGAAAACCCGTTCAGTTGTTCAGTTTGTTGCTTGTTTACACATTTCTAGACGTAACGCAGGTTTTCAAAATGGCAGACGTTTCAGAAGGTTTGTGTGTTTGCTCTTTCTTATTACTACTTTTATATTCTCTCACACCAATTAAGCAAGCGCAGTTCTGACCATTTTCTCAGTATCACAACAATAGAAACACTACAGGAAGAATGCGGACTTGGGATGAGGTCTCTGTGCAGCTCCCTAGCTCAAGAACAGATTTCACAAAAAAATTAACAAAACCTCCATCATTATCAGACAAAACTCTCAATACAATGTTAATACAGTTTTTGGGACACAAAGGAATGTGGTGTTTGTGATTTTCCCATTCTCTCTCTGTCTCTCTCTCTTTTTGTCTGTCAGGAAATTCCTCACTAATGAGGTATTTCTTGAGGTCAATGACAGGAAATGAGTCAAACCTAAAACTAGAAAGATGAAGTAAATGAGATGAGTGGAGGGATAAAGAGGATGGAGGAAGAGAGACAGAGTTAGACAGAGAAGAGATGGAGGGAGTGTCTGATGACCTCATCCCCTCATCTTCTCCTCACCCACTTCACTTGCCTCATTCACACCTTACCACCTCACTCTCTTCGTCCACATCTCGCCCACCTCGTCCACGCCCCAAATCACTCATCTCATCTGCCCACTTCAAGTTACCCACACCTCGCCCACCCTTCTCTCATCCGCACCCATGTCCACCTCATTCACCTCATCCTCACTCACCTCGCCCCCACCTCACGCACCTCATCCTTATCTTGCCCACCCCTCACTCTCCTCATCCATCACACTCTCGTCACTCACATCAAAAACTCAACAGCCCTTAGTTCCTCTAACAATCAAGCCATAAAGAGGTGTCCCAAAATCTCTCTCGCACTCTCTCTCTTCTTGTACACGCCATTCCTTTTGGCTTTCTGTTGATTTTCACAACACTGTTTGTTCAGCTGTGTCTCACTGTAAAAAATGTTCAACCCAAGTGAGAACACACACCTCTCAGCTGGATATGGAAGCATCTCACTCTCTCTTTCTCTGCCCATTTCCTTTGGGGATGCAGTATTTTTTTTTTTTTAAGAGCCCTCAGTGTTATATTGTGTGTGTGTGTGTGTGTGTATGCGGGTGCAGCATTGTGGGGTTTGTGAAATTGTGTGCTCTTACAGACCACAGTTTTGCTCTCAGAGTTGAGACAGTTTTTATATTCTTCTTTTTTTTTCCCAACCCTGCAGCAATCTGGGCGTTGCCGACCTCTGCCTTCTTTCTGCTTCTGTCTATTTTCAGCCCTGGATGTGTGCAATCTCAGATCACAGGCTGTTGTGCCTGCATGATAAATAAATCCTTCTTACAAACACTGTCCTATGTGTGAAGAAGCACAGCTTCTAATATAAAAGGATTTAATCACACCGCATGATGCCATCACAGGAGCAAACGAATGTTTCATACACACTCGCATGATATTAACTCAGACACGTGTCTGTGCTTTATGAGCACACACACATTCTCTCTCTCGCTCTCTCTCTCCCCTTTTTTGGGTAACTGTGTGGTCTGGAGTCTCATCAGAAGTGTTTGCCAGTTAAAGAGCTAAATTTAGTGCTCTATTACTGAAGGCTGGAATGCCCCAAAACAAACATACACACACACGCGCGCACACTAAATTGCATGTGTTAGGTGTGGGAATTTTGCCTTATTTGGGAAATGTGTTTGAGAGAGAGAGACAGAGAGATGCAGTTGTATGTCACACTAAAAGTGTGAGTGTGTTAAACAGATACAGACATTTATATGTGGCTATCCAAAGTAGAGGTTTGTAGTCAACTTTAATTTAGTACTTTCTGCAAAAGCCTTATTCCTAAGCAGTAGGAGATAGCACAAGTTGCAGAGACATGTTTTAGTTTGTTGTTAAGATCATGTAACTGCAACCCTTCTGCAAGTAAATGTTAAGTGATACCTTTGCTGCCCCACTGATGATGTGATATGAGACTTCTGTTAGAGATGTTGCAATACATGCAATTACCAATACACAAAAAACTGTGTGTTTTTGCCATGATTTATTTAAATAAAACAAAAATATTTCACACATGTAGTGAAATGCTTATTACGAGTGTGGTGTATTCGAAGAAGAATAATAAGTATCATTATCAAGAAAAATAAAATATCGATCACTATTTGAATGATACCAATAGTTTCAAATATAAAATATAGTGTAAATGGAGTGATGATAAATAATATGGTATGTAAAGTGTCAGTGCAGTATGCACACAAAGATGTCCAGTGAGTGTGAGGTTGTTGTGTGCGCAGAGTAGTGCAAGGTGTACAGAGAGTGCAATTTGTGTGTGCAACAATCAGCTGAGGTGGAATGTAATGTTCATGTGTGGGGTAGAGTCTACAAAGTCTAGGTACTAGGTGTTCTGGTTGAGGGCCGGAATGGCCTGTGGGAAGAAGATCCTCCTCATTCGTCTTAGTGTTTTGCTTTCAAGGAACGGAAGCGTTTCCCTGATCGCAACAGAGAGAAGAGTCCATTGTTGGGATGGCTG
>JBCNYG010000021.1:45990258-46003571 GCA_039654305.1 Porochilus rendahli | reverse complement strand
AGCTTGAGAGAAGGAGAGGGAGAGAGGTAAACAGAGGGAGGTTGTGTGAGAGGTTGAGAGAGAGAGAGAGAGAGAGAGAGAGAGAGATAAAGAGACTTGAAAAATGATTGTGGATGTTGTAAAAGTTCGTTACAGTTCAGAATGTTTCCAGAGAAACTGTCTATCTTTTCTTCTTTTTTTTTAATATCAGGTTTCACCTCACAGGAGAGCCACACACACACACACACACACACACACACACACTTGATAAAGCACCATTGTGTGGAAAAATGTTGTTTCAAGCTCATGTCAGATCACTGCAGCAATTTAAAACGGTGATCATTTTGCATCAAAAAAACACACACGCACGAAGCGCACTGCACTCCCGAGATACATTACAGCGCTTCAGAATAAAAACTGTAAATATTAGAAATGTTAAACTGCATCATTGTGAATAATAACTCGGGAATTCAGGAGAGAACAATAACAGAAACGAGTCTTCAGTTTGCTGAGAATAAAGAGGAAATATTTTTAGTGGTTGGAAAATATCACTCATGGAAACTCGGAGAGGGTTCTTTTCCTTTGTTTCCTCCGTTTAATGAAGCCGTTTTATTACCCGAGCACGTATTAAAGTTCACGTTGCTTATCTTTAACCTGCTTTAACTGGAATGTAGCTCACAGGCAGCCGTTGGTGCTCTGCCATCGGAATGCACATGGGCTGGACGGTTTTCAGCTTTAGTACCTGCAGCACGTTTCTGATCATGTTTGTTTTTGTGGGTTTTTTTCGGGACAGAATTCTGAGGAAAGAGGAGGCGGTGTGCTGAACCGTGTGGCCACATTCTTCGCGAAGAAGCGGCGCATCAGGACGTCATCTGATGGGAAGGAGGAAAGCACGTCGCCTTTTTCCAGCCCCAGCAAGTCAGCAGGCCTGACACGGACCTTCGCGGATGGAGAAGAGCGCGAGCAGGGTTTCTTCTTCAGTAAAGGGAGCCCGAGCGTGCAGAGCGTGGCCTCCATCGTCGCAGACGGAGGTGACCTCCCGTTTGCAGATAGTGACAGCAGCGGCAGCGTGAGAAACTTAGCGGTGACGCCGAAGAACAAAGACAAACAGGGTACGGACGTGCTGGTGACGGAGGTGAGCAAGAAACTCCAGGTGTTTCTGGAGGAGATCAGCGTCACAGACGAAGGACCAGCGAGACAGATCACGCAGAAAACGATTAAACAATGCACAGAGATTCCAGTAAAGGACAGCTCCGGCCCTAAATCGCCAGACCTCAGAAAGACTGCTCTGAAACCGGTTGTGGGAGGAAAAGGGAACTACAGTGCCATCACCGGGGTGACGCTGAGCTCCAAGGTGAGGAGCGACTCGAGCCCATCGGATCTCGGCAGCACCGATATCATGGGGAAGAAATCGGCAAGCCGAAGGCGATCTCGCAAGCTGAGCAGCGGCTCTCAGGAGCCCTTAAGCCCTACAAAACCCTCGTCCCCTGAGGCAGAGCATGGGTCCGCTGCCCAGGCCTCGCCCGCTCCCTCTCCCTCACCGATGCAGCTGCACAAAGCCATGTGGGTGGAAACACACCTGGAGGAGGATGGGAGTGAGAGCAGCTCGCTCGGTCAGGGCACGCCCGTTCAACAAAGCCCCACGCTGGACCGCAGAGCCGCGCTCATTGCTCAAGAAGCGCAGGACTCGGGCCCCGACTCATCCGTTTATCAGGACGTGTTCGAGGAAAAGCTCGAAGGGGAAGCCGGAACAAAGACAAGCGTCGCTTCAGACGAGAATAAACCAGACAAACGGAAAAGCGTTAAGCTTTCCAGGAGCGAGAAGTATTTCGCGAAAAAAGTGTGGCTGAACTCGCAGTCGAGTCTGGACGGAGAACAGGAAGAAGCGAACGCCAGCGTGGAAGTAAACACACAGAGCAACACCCAGAGCAAGCAGAAATCCGAAGTCAGAATGTAAGTGCTGAGTTATGTTTGCACTGCTCTTTGAGTGTGTGTGTCTGTGTGTGTGTCTGTGCACATGTGTGTGTGTGTGTGTGTCTGCGTGCGCGTGTGTGTGCATGCAAAACATCTTTTTTCCATCCGTGATCGATATGAGAACACGCTGTGTCACACAATCTGCTTTCCCTTTCGAATTTCTATTCCAGTACATAACAGTAACGTCTCGCCGCTTCTCGTAAATCAAAAGTGTGAAGTCTGATAACAACGCTTTATATTTTTAGGGGTTTCATTATTTAAAAAAAAATAATAAAAATGTGGAAGACTCAGGGGTGATGCTTCAGTCAACTGCCTGTCAATTTCATTCCTTTTCCTTCTTTACAGAAAACACTCACATCTGTATATGTTTCCAATTACCTGCAAGAGAGAAAGAGAGGGGGAGAGATAGAGGAAGAGAGGGAAACAGAGAGCGCGAGAGGAAGAGAAAGACAGGGAGGGACTGGAAAGGAATAGAGACAGAGAAAGTTGGACAGAAATGGGGAAGAGAGGGCAAGAAAGAGGGGGAAAATGATAAGGGGTAAAGAGGGGAGAGCAAAAGAGACAGGAAAGAGAGATAGAGAGAGAGACGGACAAAGAGTCGGGAGAGAGAACAAGGCAGAGAGAAATGGAGAGAGGGAGAACATGAAGGGGCGGAGAGAGAGAGAGAGATGAATAAGGTCTTTACTTAATGATTTAAATGAATTTAGATGAATAATGTTTACTTAACGATTTAAATTTTGAACGATTTGTTTTGAGTGACTCATCAGTGACTTTAATTTGCTTTGGTGAAAGCTTTATGATGGATTGGAACGGCGCTCTGGTGTACAAACATGACATGTTTAAACACGTTTAATCTGAATAAGTACTCGCACGCATTTTCTCTCAGTCGTATCTTTAATGCATGCGTATTTTCAGCCTCAGCGGACGTTTCCGGTAGGCCGCATTAAAGTCCGGTCCGTAGGCTGTAATATATGGTGATTTATGGACGTCTGAATCTAATTATGTTTAAAACAAAAGGTCAGCGTCGCTGAAAGCCGTGTTTATTTGCATATGCGTCACTAATTATTACAGTTGATTTGATGCTTGTTTAGAGAACTCTGGGTTGTTGCTCGGGACTTTAATTAAAGGTTTTGGAGACCGAGCTCAATAAAAGAGTCGTAATCGGGTTTGTGGTTGAAGGAATAATAATTATGGTGTAAGTGTTGAACTGTTTGAATTCTGCCGTGGCTGATGATTTCAATCGTCCTTAAGTTTGTTTACATATCCTCGTTTTTGACTTTGAGACTAAAGCAGTACTCGACACGTGAAACATGTTCACATTCTTTTCTTCCCTGATAGTGTGCCAAGCCGCAAGAAAGTCAGTTTGGAAATTAAAAATTCCGACCAGCAGTCACTTGACTCTATAAGCGAAAGCAGTGATGCATCCGTGAAAGAGGAAGTTAACACGGAGCCGGTGCTTGATAATGACGACGTAGAGAAGCTTTCTATTAACATTCCAGACCCCGGGGAGGACTCGCCAGATATGGCTGGATACAAGAGACCCATCCGAGTCACCAGTTCTGTGGTGATCGATCCGCAGACCTCGGGTATGGCGTCCAAACGCGTGGATAAAGCAAGCAGTGGAACAAATGTGGCAGCTACTGGAAAGGGTCTGGCTCCACCGGCGGCACCGAAGACAAAAGCCGTAGGGGGTCGAGTTACAAGCCATACAGAGGCCACAAAAGAGGAAACCACGAGAAAGACTGCACAAAACGGCACAGAGAAAAAGCAGAGTAGATCTCCGACTACAAAAGAGCAGCCTGGTTTGTTCAGTAAGCCTATAGACAGGTCAAAAATTACAAGGAAGGCACCTCCTGAAGTTCTGCCAAAACCAAGCAAAGCACTGAACAGAGGCATGTCACCGGATACGTCAGTTTCCTCTCCGTTTCTGACACGTGAGCCGACGCAGGCTGATAGAAGTAAATCCGGCTCGAGTAACAGTGTCACAAAACCATCATCACCGGCTGCGAAAAACAATGCCAGGTCACCTGTTAAGGAAGACACAAGTGTGGTTGCTTTAGATGTACCTAAACCTTCTCAGACCAAAGAACCAAAGAAAGGAATTATGAAATATGTAAAGACAGAGGAGAAAACGGAGCAGCCGTCATCTCCCAAAGGTTTAGAGGAAACTAAGGACATGATTGACTCTAAAGATGTTGTGATGTCCAGAACACAACCACAAACGCCTACTGAAAAAACTCTGAAAAACAAATCAGTGAAGCTGTCCATTAATAAGAGCTCGAGAGTCGTCAACAAAACTGAAACTGATAACAAGCCTCACTCTCCTTCAGAGGCAGAGCAACCAGAAAAGAGTAGCACAAAGAGCAAGGCTGCAAACGAGCCACGGATCACCAGGCCCAAGACTCCAAAAAGGCCCAGTGCTGAGGCATCACCAACAGGAAGCAGGATGCCTCGCTTGACTCCGCCTAAATCTCCGAAACGATCCACAGAGGACAAATTTAATTATGGAGAAGATGACTCACCCAAGCCACCCTCGCTTTCTGATACCAAGCCAGAGAAGGATGATTCATCTTCAGTCAACGGTCCTCTGAGTCTAAACAAATCTGCCGAACGTGACCAAACTGTTGGGAATGCCGTGGTGGAGGCTCCTCCGCCAGAAACCAAAGCCATGCCACTTCTGAAACATCCGACTAAAAAATCCAGAAGAGAAGGGGAAAAAGTGAAAGTAGACCTCACTGTAGACTCTCAGACTGAAGTACATGAATCAGAGCAGAACACGGACAAAGCAGAAGAAAAGGAGAGTGTGAGCGTGGAGACCACGGAAAATATTCCTGACCTGGAAACATCAGCTCAAGAGTCTGAAGCCAACAAGGACGAGGCCGCGGTGACTCAAGACGAGGAGCAGAAAGTGTGCCAGGAAAAAGAACTGCAGAGTGTGAAGATCGCCGAGCCTTCAGCAGACACGAAAACTTCGCCTCAAGCGCTGGAACAGGAAAGAGATGCGGACAAAGAGGTTGAGGATGTGACCAGGAAGACCACAAAAAATACTGCAAAACCTTTAAAAACCTCACCTGAAGCATCCAACAAAGAAAAAGACCCAGATGCAGCAGACTCAAAAACTCCAGCTCGAGTGTTTCAGCAGAAAATAGACGAACCTGAAAGGGTGCCAAGCCCGGACGATAAGATCGACGAGCGTAAAGTAGATTTCAAATTGACACAGCAGACTGAACAGAACACAAACAAAGCTGAAATGGTGCCAAGTGTTGATAAGAAGACAGAGGGCCATAAAACAGAACTGAATGTAATTAAGGAGGCTGAACAGGAAGCAGTAAAAGCTAAGGAGGAGGCTGTAGAAGAGAGGACAGATTTCAAAAGTCCACGTGAAATCTCTAAAAAGGAAACGCAAACTCGAGATCTGCAGAACACAGAGTGTATAACAGAGTTAAAAACATCATCTCGAGTGTCTAAAAGCACGGATAAGACCAACGATCATAGTGCAGGTCAGGTGTCTGAACTGAAAATAGATGGAGCAAAGACAGAAGCGTTGCCTAAAGAAGACATGAAGGCTGTGGAGAGTAAAGCAGACCTAAAAGCCCAACCTAGAGTATCTAACCAGAACACGAGCAAAGCTAAAGAAGTGAGCCAGACTTGCGATTTGACTCCAGGTCAGGCCTCTAAACAGGAAACGGACAAAGCTGACAAGTTGCAGGATCCAAGCGTTAAATCTGAAGACCTGAGTAATTCACATCAAGTGAGTACTGGAAAGAGTGCTGTTGAAATAAAACCAGAAACAGAAGCAGATGACTCTCCACTTACAAAACCACTGGATACTGGCACACCTCAGATAAAACCAGTTCTGATCAGTGAAGAAACTCCTCCAGTCGAAGAAAAGAGCAAACCAACTCCTGAAACTGTGGATGAAGTGTCAATCAAACCAACAGCGAGCATCCAAGAAGAGTCGAAACACCTCAAGACTGGAAACCTTCAGCCATCTAACATGGAACAAGCCACACAAAACACATCAAAATCTAAAAGCGAAGAACAAAACAACATGGCGCTGAATGGTCTTGCGGCCAACGTCCTCTCTAAAACCACAGAGGAAGTGAGTCACGAGGAGGCCAAAGTTCCTGCATTTGCTCGAGACTACAAGGATGAATCAGAAGTTGTGAAGTCATCCGATACAGAAGTAGAAGCTATGGCACACGGTGTACTTGAATCACGAGCCTCGGATTCTATTAAGGAAGACGTCCAAAGGAAACCTGTTAGCAGGGCAGAACTGGAGCCTCTTAAGAACGGGAACCTCCTTCCTGAACAGAGACCTGAGCCACCAAGAAGTACAGTCCAAGCGCCTTTCCAAAAGGAGTTGGCGACTGACGTTAAAGAAACCAGTCACTTCCCCCAGAAACATAAACCCGACCCCACAAAATCTCAGAATCTGCCCATCTCGGAGAAAATACCTCCATCGATTATTAACCTTCCCAAAACTACAGCTCAGGACTTTCTGTCTAAAAACAACTCGGAGAAAGAGTCTCCATCTAGCTGGCTAGATGTGGACCAAGGTTTTGAGAAGAAGCAAAACAAAGAAAGGAAAATGGATTGTTCAGCAAGTGATGAAAATCTCTTGGATATCTCCGATGACTCCAAAGACTTTGTACGCAAAATCAAAGAACTCTGCTCCCCTTTCTCTTTTCCTCCTAAAAGGCACGGCCAGTCCAGGATGATTTCGCCTCCGTTTGCCATGCCAGCTATCAAAGAAGATCGCTTTGAGAAAACCTTCGATCCTGAGGAGTTTAAGTTTGGAACTAGGAAAACTACAGGCCCAAAAGATCTCTCTCCAGCCATGTTGATGAAGAAGAAAAGCGAAGACATAAGGACCAGACAACTTCCGAAACGCAAAGGAACTGAAGACAGTTTGATCTTTAAAGCACTGGCTTCCAGACGAGGACTAGAAAAAAACGAAGAGGAAAAGACAGCGGAGGACAAGGAAAACGGCGAAGATGAGGGCGATACTGAAAATTCGGTAAAGTTGCCTTCACGGTTAGAAAGAATGTCCATCCTGACAAACCTCATGAACACTTCCAAGAACTCGAGGAGACCTCAAACCCAGCCTGAAGCTACAGTTACAGATGGGAACACGACTCCTGCAGTGTCCCAACAAGTTCCGACACCTGAAGACAAGAGGAATATCACGCCGCCTGGCGTTGTGCCTCTGGGGCAGGTGGAAATGAGCTCGACAGATGGTGTGATACTTCCTGATGTTTCCGGTGATTCACCAAAGAGCCCGCTCACTCCTCCTTCCCTTCCGAACTTTTGCGATATCAAGCTTCCTGATTTCCTTGGGAAGTACCTGAAGAAGGATCAAGAACCCCCAGCCTCTGGTAGCTCTCCCAAACCAGAAACTCCTTCCCTGTCGCCCGCCGTACAGACAGAAGTCAGCTCTGGAATTCCAGACACAAATACAGGTCTGAAGAAATTTCCGGAGCCTCCAGTACCAATTTTTCCACCCAAACCACTTGAACAAGACAACAAACTACCTTTACCTCCACACACTCAGGTGAGTAGGTATTTATCTTCTTGCTCGTCTCAATTCTTAAATTACATATTATGTACATCAGAGCAGAAAGAAAATGAAGACTTTCAAGTTCCTCTTGAAGAATTTGAGGGTATTATTAGGCTTTCTCTTTCCCTTTTGTAGATCAGATGCCTTTCAAAAAGATTTGTAAGCCCTGAAGGGAGACTGGACACTTAATTGAATCACTAATTCACACCAAGTCACTTGAGAGTATTTCCCTAATTTATGGGAAGTCATTATTCTGATTTCAGGGCGACACAGTGGATCTGTCTCACCACAAGAAGGTCCTGGGTTTGAGTCCTGGGCTCAGAGAGGGCGTTTCTGTGTGGAGTTTGCATGTTCTCCCTCATGCTTGTGTGGGTTTCCTTCTATAGTCCAAAAACATGCACATTAGGCTAACTGGCTGTTCCAGATTGCCCCTAGATGTGAGTGTGGTATGGTTTTGTGTGTGTGTGTGTGTGTTGGCCCTGCAATGGTCTGGCAAGCTGTTCAGGGTGTACCCCACCGTTGGCACCGTTGCAACTCGAATGAGTTATTTTTATTTCTGATGCAACTGTTTCAGGCATCGTTTAGTCATCAGCATTTAATGTTTTGATGAATTTCCTGTCCTTATATTATGGGATGTCCCGTGCAGTGGGCAGTTAGTGATGCTCCACAGGGGGCCAGATGCCCTGTCAGTGATTGACCTACACATTCAGTGAAGTCACAAAAAAAGGGGTGACGGGTGTTGGTTTGTGCCCACTGAAACCCCCCACCCCCCCACCCCCCACCATGAGTTGAGAAGTTTTGGGAATTAATTTTTTTTTCGGATAGAAAATCATAATAGTTGTTATGATTGTTGTGTTGACCATCAGCTCGATAAAAGCCACACAAAATGTTATAAAGTAACTTAACAACTTTATAGATGTGATGTCATTTCGTTTGCAGATAACAAAAGAGCGAGGCTTTCACAAGCGACCTGGAAAGGTAGTTTTGCGAACAATTTCTCATCACAACTAAAGAAAGTAACAGAACTTCCAAAAGTGTTCTAATGAGATTGTGTCTCATTCCCCTCAGCTGGTCATCTTCCAGCGAGCGCAGTTTGGCGGCGAGGCATACGAGGTATTCAGGGACATCGACGACGCCACGTCATTACAGCTGTCTCCTGTCATCTCTCTGAAAGCCGTCAGAGGATGGTGAGGAATGTAAATTCATGGCCTTTCTTTAAATTTTGTCGTGGGAATAAGGAAGAAGTTCCAAACAGTTGTCACAGGGTATAGGGGATTGCTGGACTTGGTGGAGGTTTGCGCTCTCTGGGTGCTCTTGTTTATTTTTTAATCACCCCTTCCCCTGAAGGAATTCCCACAGTTATGTTTGTTGTCCTTAGAAGCAAATTAAAATCCTGACGCCGTAGCGGACAGAATCCCATCATACTCTGCGCAGTTAGAGTCGCGGGTTCCGCATCACTTTTCATTAACGATCTGCTTTTTCTCAGCTTAGCGTTAGCAGTCAAAAACGTCGATCTAGACCCATTTTATTTCAATAACGAATTTAAGATGTCCGAGATGTTGCAGTACAGCCGCTGCTTCCCTCGAGAGTAAAGAACGCTGATCTACAGTAAACATATTACATGCAAATACCCGGCTTGGGTAAATATTATTACAAATCCAGTACGTGCCAGTTCTGTGACCTGAGAATGTTTGATGGATATTAAATCGTACAAACATTGAGTATCATAAAATAGTCATTGGCGGCATTCCTCCGTGTTTTTTTTTTTTTTTTTTTAGTTGGCTGCTTTATGAAAAACCAGGATTCCAGGGACGGACCATCGCCCTAGAGGAGGGGCCAACAGAATTAGCGAATGAGTGGGCTGACCCAGATCCTAACCAGGAAGTGGGGCCAGACGGAGTTCCCGTTCCAAACCAACCGATGGTCATCGGCTCCATTCGTCTTGTTGTGAAGGTAAGAGCTTTGAAATCACCGTCAGGTCGTGTGCTCGGTGAAGAAACGCAGGATGGGTGTGGTTTGCTAGTAGTTGTACTGATGTATGATGAAGTGTGATTTTGTTTTCTTGCAGCAGAAATCAGGAGCGTTTCCTGATTGCTGATATGATGTTTATCTGCATTTTTCAGATAGATGAATCCTTAGTTATCGAAGTAACTTAGAAATTATGGCTATCTGTGTAAGAATACAAGTCCTCTAGATTGTTTATCACCACCTAGTGGGCTCCGAAAGCTGTGCGTTAAATTTTACTTGATGGTTTCGTTCTTGATCGGCTGAAATTGTCGCGTTTCGTATTCAGTAAACCGGGTTGTTCTCAGCACGCAGTAACGTTTCTAGTGATCCGTGCATCCGCCTGGTATTCCGGTTAGCGTGATAGCTCAGGAGCGACTTTTTAAATGTTTGTAGGATTTATCTGGTCCATCATTGGAACAATCAGGTGACCTGATTAGATTTTGGAGCGGATTTCCAGAGGAACATAATCGAGGTCAGATATCAGAATCAGAAATCGCTGCCTCGCCGTTTGAAGTATAAGTTAGAACATTTTTGATTTGAGGCATGCAAATTTGGCAACAAACAACAAACAAGAACTAGAGCTGTTGGTTTTAGAGGCATCACCTTTGACAACGTTGGCATCAAGTCCTACTTGTTTTTTTTATTTTTTTTAAACCTGGATTCCTGATTGGAGATAAAGACTGAACTGGTTTTTAAAGAAAAAGTGTTTTCACATCATGTATAAACGGTTCTGCTGGTTGTCTCTGGTATTGGCTCACATGTTTACTCCACTACACGGCTCTACACGGACTTCCTGGAACCTTCAGGAATGCTGCCTCCACCACATTTTTGAGAAGGAGATGATAGTGTCAGTGTCATGCGAAAGTCAGGAGCTATCGCGCTAAACATTTGGGTCGAAACGTGAAATTGGCTCAGGACAGGAATTCAGATTTGACACACCAGTGCTGAGTCGCTTCTTGTAATGTAACAGAACTTCAGGGTTGAAAAGAGAATACGGAGCCCTTCTTACCGGTGTTGACTTTAAATGTTTAGCGCCATATTAGCCTGTAGTAAAAACCTTTCGATTGACAGATGGAGGCATGATCCTTCAAATCAGCAGCATGAAGTACACCGAAGTGGTGTTATGTACGAAATAAAACACATTCTTGTATACTTAGTCACACGACGACTGTGGTGTGATGAAGCGAAGCTCATCCAACCTGAAGGTGATTGTTTTTCTCGAACAGCACACCCTGGACCGTTTAGTTTTTTTAATCATTAGAGCCAAGTTCCTGTTACACTTAAAGTTGGCGTTGGTAACTTTAAAGCTGTCTACACAAACCCTTATACTGGTTAAAATGACCATTACTAACCCACAGTAATCCATAACTTATGAGATCTGTGGCAACTGTAACATTGTAAAGACACCAACCAATCACTGCGCGGCGGTCCACTGAGAAATGTCCAATCAAATGCTCCCGTGTCTCCCTGCTTGTATGTGACCCTACTGTGCATGAACCAGTAGTCAGAGCAGAACTCGTACATATGGAGGGGGGTGGTGTGGGGTCTTGGGGGGTGGGGTTTGGTTTAGCAGGACTTCTGAGTGCAGTGGAGGGGTCAGCCGGAGCCTTGAAGAGATGCTACTTCCAAATTTTGCCGGCTTTCCAGATTACCAACCCCAACTTTAATCTATAAAAACCTTTTCTTTTTTTTCTCTCCTTCAACCTTGAAAATGCAACACGAACACAACACTAAACGGATTGGAGTTTGCACGTTCTCCCCGTGCTTGCGTGGGTTTCTTCCGGGTACTCCGGTTTCCTCCGACAGTCCCAGAAACATGCACAGTAGGCTGATTGGCTGTTCCAGATCTCCCGTAGGTGAGAATGTGAGTCGTCCTTGCTGTGTCATGGCGAACTGTTCAGGGTGTACCCCGCCCTCACCCCGAGTCGGCTGAGATGGGCACCAGCCTTCCTGTGACCCTAATTAGGATTACGCGGCCTGGAAAATGAATGAGTACTGAATGAATAAATATTGAGTGTATTTGTTTATTATATTATGTATAAGTACATTTTCAAGCTATTTATTTTAAATATTTATTTTTTCATGTTTTGTAATTTATTCTGTGCAAGTAGTTTCCTTCCTTATTATTTTTTATTTAATTTATTATCCGTTCCCTCCACTGACTCATTTTCCTGCCCAGGATTTATTTAAACCAGGCGTATTTTATTCCTTTACTCTAAAATTTGAGAGATTTGAGCTGGAGTTGTTTTTCAGCCTGTGACTGAGTAACCGCGTTTCAACAGAGAAACATAGCAGAGTGAAATCCCGTCCCGGATTAAGGGATTTGTTTCCGGGGCCTCTGTGTTAGCCGGTGTGAGCATCAGCTGCGTGAGGTCGTTAGTAGTTTAATCCTCTGTGATGTGTTTATGGCTGTGATGGTTAGTGGTTAAAGCCTTTCGGAATCCTAACAACCGAAATACTGAACGTTCTGGTGTTCTCAGCAAAAACAAACTCCAAGCACCTGAGAGAACGGCCGCAAGTTATTTTTATATTTAGGTAAGTAATAAATCCGGCCTTGGAGAGTAATTAATTTTGACGAAGTTAATTCAGTGACTTTTGCTTTTTTTTCTTTATCACCATCTTGTTGATGTGTGCTTCATATAACAGTTATAGTTTTAGTACATGGGAGCATAAACGAAAAGGTTTTTATGGCGTATTTCTATTTATTATTTTTATTTATTTATTTTGGGGGGCAGTGGTGGTCCGGGGGTGGGGTGCTGGCTTACTAGTCCTAAGGTTGGGGGTTGACACTTTACCTACATGCATTTATATTTCAATATATTGCATTTATAATCATTTTATATATTTTTGTATCCTATATTTTATTGTATATTAAATTTTTATTTTGTGTATTTTATTTTATATTATATTTTACATTTGTATATTTATATTGATCTTTAACCGACCTTTAGTTTCGGACAGTCGTAACAAGCATTTCACTACATATTATACGGTGTATGATTTTGTACGTGACAAATAAATTTGAATTTAAAGCCCCACTATAACCGGGCTGTCACTGCTGTCCCCCCAGTGCGGCTAACTGGGTTATAAAAGGCTGGCCATGTCTGTGTTGAGAGGTATGTTAAAGTGCCGTCGCTGTCCTTCGTAAAGAGCGGGCCGTCGGTTGCCGTCAGCGTGTTTCTGCCCTGCGATGGCCTGGCGAGCTGTCCAGGTTGCACCCTGCCCTCGCCCAGAGTCGGCTGAGCTGGGTGCCAGCCTCCCCGCGATCCTTAGGATTAAGCGCTTCAGAAAACGAACCTATTTTTTTAATAATCAAGACAATGGATACTCAAAGCTTGTCACAGTCACTTGGAACAGAAGGCAGCATCAGTATGGCGCTTTAAAATGGAATGGAAAATTCCGTCTGCGAACCGGTTTGGTTAGAATGGAGTCTCGACCGCTAGCTGCATATGATAGCTTCTTCCCTGAGGCCTGTTCCTTAAAACAGGCCAATGAAGTCATACTTGTTGGGAAAAAAAGCCTCATTCTTAGTTTTTTTTTCCAAATTGTCGTCAAATAGTTTAGTAGCAAATTTTGTTGCTGTTTTGCCGACGAACTTCTGATCGGGTGCACGAGCCGTCCGGGTAGGGTTATCTTTTAGACTAGCATGAAGTCGACGCAGAGTCCACAGAGCCTGTCCGAGCCTTTCATGGGTAAATTATGTAAAATCAAACATTCATTCATTCATTCATTCATTTTCTGAACCGCTTATTCCTAATTAGGGTCGCAGGGAGGCTGGCGCCCATCTCAGCCG
>JBCNYG010000021.1:45933860-45959454 GCA_039654305.1 Porochilus rendahli | reverse complement strand
AACTACACAGCACCCCCTGCTGGGCCTGTTTGAATAGTACACTTCCAAATCAAATTGTCCTATCTGACAATGTTAAACAATCCTTTATAAAATTCTTGGATCCAAATTTTGATCCAGATCATCTTTAAAAATCTAAATGGAATCTTCCTGGTCCATAGCCTCACCTCTAGTAGAAATTAAAATCTCTCTGTATATATTACGTTTTGCTGAATTTTTCTAACAAACCCTCAAACTGGAGGCAAACATGTAAATCGGTCAGCCCAAAGATGCACCGGTGCAATGCCTGGTATGCCAGATGGCCAGTCCAGCCATTCTGTTTTCAGCTGCGACTCGCCAAAAACCTTCTCCTTCTGGACGCACTCTAAATCACATTCCTCTGCTGAAACGCCAACCACATTCCTACCTTTATGATGCACCCTATGTGGCTGAGCAGAAAAGCATTTGTATATGTTAAGTGTGAATTTGATTACCGAGGATGTCTGTTGCCCATCAGTCAGAGAGCACACGTGCGTCTCTCAAATTACATAAATATATTTTTACACTGCGTTATCATACACACCAACCCGACACTGTTCCTAGTTATATAGTCATGCTTTGGTTCACTTAACAATGCGAAGCTGCAGGAGTGTTCATGAACATCACTGTCTGGTAAAAAAGCTCAACATGAAATCAAGTTCTGGAGATATTCTTTAATATGATCTTAAGTTTATTGTCATGGAAACATAAGGTCATCAGGTACCCTTGCTGCTGGCTCGTCTTGCTCTTTATTTCTCTCTCATTCTTTTACTCAAAAAGTACAAAACAGGAAATCTCAGTGTGATCTTTGTAAAAATGTTAGCATTCAGAAGTTAGAATAGAAGTGTCCCTGAAATACTTGACTTTTATTTTGCACGTCATGTGAAGCTCTTTTTTTTTATAAAATCCGAAGTGCGAGCATTTGCCGAAGACTTGAGCGAAGACTACGGCGTTTGCTACGGCGGCACATATACTAAAATTGGAACGATACAGGGAAGATTAGCATGGCGCGGGGGGATGGAGCGTTGGGGAGGTGTGAGATGGCGTGTTAATTCTTACTCTTTCCTTTTCTGGTTGGGGGGGGACGACGACGACAACTAGTCTCTTTTTGAGTGCGGATGGAAGGACTCCAGCGTCGTCAACCCCCCTGGCACACCTGAACACGGGAAGCCTCAGGCCACCTTTCGTCAGGGACCCGGTCTGCGTGTACAGCTGTACACCTTCCAGGTCCTGAAGACAAGCGACGTGCTCCTTTTGGCCGTTCCAGATGTCCCAGAACCAGCTCTCATCCAGGAAGGGCAGCCCGATGGTGTCTCTCCCCTGCGACCCCAAGAAGGCGTGAAGGAGGTCCATGATCAGCCTGGCGGTCTGTTCCGTACCCCTGGTACGCCTGCGACAGTGGGCGAAATCCTGTTCAGAACGTTGCTGTCCGATGGGCTGGGGATGCTGTTGCCGACCAACTCGTTCCTCTTGACCTGTAGGCCGCAGGTCGTCTTCACTCCACTCGAAGATGCACTGCGACAGAGGGCCCATGAAGGTGCCGTACAGCTGGTGGGCCTCTGTGGTGCATCCGACAGCCAGTCTTCATGAAGTGCCAGATGTGGCGACAGACCTGTAAAGTCGGCCACTCGCCGAAGACGCGCTGGACTCTCAATCCGCCGGCACTGCAGCAGTCGCCGTCGACATAGAGGAGCACCGACGGTGCCACTCCCGCTTGCTGTACCACCTCATCAGTCCGGCAACGCCGGGTGCTCCTCAAAAACCGGTGGCAACACCAGTCAACTCACCAAGGCGGTCATGAAGTGCTTGCAGTTCTACAGGTACTGCGTGGCCTTCGCCAGCCACTGTTCGCTGTGTTGCTCCATCAACTACCCAGATCGGACGACCGAGTCTCAGACGGTACTGGCTGTATTTATTTGTCCTGATCCATGTCAAAGCTAGGCTAAAAGCTGGTTCTGTACAAGGCACTCACTAGAACAATTCACGACGGAGGTCGTGTCAGGCCAAACGGTACGCGCTGTGAGTAAGGTTGGAAATGTTCGAAAAAACATGTTCTTAAAAATTGAAAATTTGGATCGATTCAGAGTTTTAATAAATAATTGTGATTCAGACATAAATCGATTTTTTTACCCGGCACCCCTAATATATATATATATATATATTACACACACACACACACTTCACCCTCGATTTCCTGTACCCTTATTTCCCTGTTTTTGGATTTCCCGTACAAAATCGGGTGCCGGACATTATTTGGTGTTGCCGGAAAAAGGCTCGGACAAGTCCAGGAATCAATGATGGAAGTCCGGATCGGTAATAATTTTCCCAACTTTTCTCCTGTCTGACCCTTTCCCCTCCGAGTGGATGGACGAAAATGAATCAGCAGAGGAGCACGAAATAATGTCAGACCAACAATCGTGTCATTCCTTTATCGGAGAGCGAAGTGAAAGTGAGGACAATGACGACAGCCGGAACCCTCATTCAAAATGAATGTGATAAAAGAATGTGCTGATTCGCTTCTTAAGTTTTTGGAAACACAATATTGTGTATTAAGTGTCGGATAAGTGTGTAAAAGTTCGGTGTAAGTAGTGTCTCCACCAAGTTTGGTGAGGATCTGTGTCCAGGTGTGGATAGGATTTCGTTCATAGGCCAGCTGACAAAAAATCCCAAGCAAACAGGCAGAAACTAATAGATGTGATTTCAGTGGTATAGCCTTGTTCATACAGATACACGAGTGTATTTCATCTCCTCGGTATGTGCTTCTGGCTGTCCCCAAGGTGCTGACAGGGGTTAAAACTAACACTGCGGTGATCCGGTTTTGGATGTTCATCCATCCAGACAGACTGAAACCTTGTGAATTCCAATACAATATATTTACGGGAAACTGCACCTGACATTCCACCAGCCTGGAGCTCATCATTGGTCGACTAGCTTCCTCCTCGCGCTGCCTAAGACATGGTGACCTTTCTCCCCTGCAGTGACTTTTTAAAACTGCAGGGTTGGAACATATGAGTAAAACAATTATGATAAAAAAAAAAAAAAGTCAGTTTTTTTCCCGCTCTCTTATATTCTCTCATAATGTTTAGAAATGTTACAAGTTAAGGTGCACTTACGCAATACTGATCATGATCCCGATTTGGGCCGATAATATTCCGATGTTAGTCCAATGTTTCAGACAATTTTGTTCCAATATGGACTGACGTCCTCCCACTGGTACCCTCTATTCCAGGATTCCCTTTTTAGTTTGATGTTATTACGATCTATACCATTTTTATTCTGATTTGTACCTATGTGTTTCCCCCAAATTCTACAAATAACACAAATTCCTCCGATATTCTGCAATTTATACCACCGTGATTTCCTTTGATAGAACATCGGAATATAATCAGGGCAAATCAGGATCATGATGAGTATCATGTGAGTTCACCTTTACAGTTAATTCAGATTTAAATTTTTTTCAGAAAAATGTTTACAATCAATTTTATTTCTTATTTTCATTTTTAATTTTTTAACAGGGCAAGCACTTGAGATGAGTATTCCTCCTTTATTTCAAGCTTCTTTTCTTATCACGTTGCAAGATAATATGTAAAATATGTAAACTGAAAAACTAGCACCATATCAGACCCACTTCAACTTTTAATTAATATTTTAGGCTTTTCTGGATGAATTGGTGCCGTCAGAATAAGCAAATTTGTAAATATGTAAGTGTTCGTAGCTGTTGTATTTTTCTAAATCTAAGACAGCTCGACTTCTGCATGCACGTTCTGTTGTCGTTTATTCAATTGCATGCATTGATGTAAATTATTTAGAGGAAGGCTGCTCGTCAGGCCAGGGATGAGCTACAGCGCTCGAGGCGTTAGCTCAGAAAATTGTGAGTGTTCAGACTTTGATAGATTTTTAATTATATTTATTCTCTCTGGTCTGACAGAACGTCTTCTTTAAAGACGACTGGACAAGAAAGTATGCGTTTGTTCTCCCCATCCATCTTAAACAGCTCATGGTTCATTATGTAAGCGCCGCTGCAGAACCAAACACGCATAAACTATCTAAACTAAGTCTAAACTAAACTGATCAGTTTAACTGGTGTAATTCAGGATTTTAGGAAGAAATCTAATAGAGTAAACTTTAATTACTGACTGACCGAAGTTACATACCTCAGCTTTAACTGGATTAGTTTTCCAAATGCTGCACGTCCATGCGGAATCACTGAAACACCAGGGTAGCGGAGACTTTATTTCACCCATGATGTTTGTTTTGGTTTCTTCATTTTCCCTGCATGTTACAACACCAAACACATCTCTCACTCACTCATTTGCTGAATCGTTTAATCCTATTACGGTCGCGGGAAGGCTGGGCGAAGGCGAGGTTCACTCTGAACACCTCGCCAGACCATCGCGGGGCCAACACTTACACTCAAACCTAAGGGCAATTTGGAACAGCCAATTAGCCTAATGTGAATTGTTGGAGGAAACCAGATTACCCAGAGAAAACCCACGCAAGCACAGGAGGAACATGCAAACACACAGAAACGGCCTTCATTCATGGATTATGCGGTTTAAGTGAAGTTTAATTTAGCATTGCATTGCTTATAAATTAAGCATATAATTATAATTATAAATTAAGCTAATAAGTTAAGCAAACACATCTCCTTTACATCATGGTTCTCAGATAAATGTTATCATTAATTTAATATAAACTTATTCATTCATTTTCTGAACAGCTTAATCCTAATTAGGGTCGCAGGGAGGCTGGCGCCCATCTCAGTCGACTCTGGGCGAGGGCAGAGTACACCCTGGACAGCTCGCCAGGCCATCGCAGAGCAGAAACACGCTGACGGCAATGCAGCAATGCAATGTGTACTATATAGTTATGTTAGATTATTCTGAAATTCTCTAAATAAAATTAAGTCCTTTCATAGAAACGTACATGTTACTGTCATTAGACGATTTGCTGAAGAATCTTCACAGAAGACAATTTGAGCTGATGTATGTTCGGTTAAGAAAAAAAAAAGTTCAAAAAAAAAGAGGCAGGGAAAATAGCCACAGGCACTTTCAGAAAAGTAGCATTTTAAAAAGAGCATGATTCATAAAAAAAGGCACGGCGCTGCGCCATGGTAAAACAATCTTGCTGGAACACTGCAGGACCTTCTTGTCGTGAGGAGGACATGCTAAACAGGACACCAACGTGCCGCCCACATCACTGAAGAATACTAAATGATGAAAAAGCGTACTTTGCGGTGACCGGAAACACTGCTTTATCATGTCTGAAAGGACGAAAAGAGATTATTACTGATGCGTTTTATGATATAATTGGGTTAGTGTAACATAGGTTTTTGGTGCTCCAGCTTGACATGAGTGATGGGTGAAATGGTGAGTATGAGACCTTAGGATTTTACTGTCCTGTAAAGGTACCATTTTTGAGTAATGTGCTTGCTGTGTGACGGTAATGATGATGCATGTGATTGGATGAGCTTGAGATTAGAAATGAGTATTTTTAGAACTGTATGAACAGGAGAAGGTGGATTTTCTGGGGCATAGATTTTCAAGGTGATGTCAAAACTGCTACAGTAAATTCAAATACGTATCCGGAAAATTGAAAGGGCTTTTTTTTCCTTTTTTTTTCTTTTTTTTTTTTTTTGTCTGAACCCTGAGTTTTGTGGAATTTCATTCACCTCTATATGAGGGAGAATTAAGCCCTTAGTACTCCTGTAGGAAGATCCACAGGACAAGGAGGAGGGGTGTAGAGAGAGAGAGAGAGAGAGAGGGAGAGAGAGAGCGAGAGAGAGAAGCACATTCAGATGCAGAGTGTGAGGTGAGGATGGTGCATTAGTTGTGAAAAGGAGAGCCGAGGGAGCACACAGAAGTGAAAAGCAGATTATTTTTTCGAGAGAAGAAATGAAAGATGCTCAATAGCCGCTTTTTTGGAGAATAATTGTAAGAGGATATCGGGCTGTTGACCGAGCGCTTCACACGAATTGTAACTTATAGCATATCTAGGATGTCTTTTGAAGTGTACGGAGCGATTTAACGCTGTGCCCTGCGTTTTCTCCACAATGCGAGCGTGAGTGTCTGATTTACGATGGAGCGCTGCGAGAGCAGCGTGGCCGTAGCTGTCCAGCCGAGTCCATCACTGGACAGCGCCGAGCTGGAGTTTGCTCAAGCCGCACGCCGCGGACACCGCTTGGCCGTAGGCGCCTTCTACGGCTCCCGCCGCTCAAAGGTTCCGACTCAGACGAGTCCCGAGGAGAGTGTAGAGGGCACGGTGGCAGCAGGCGAGAAGCCAGAGAGGCAGGCTGGGGCATGTGGAGGGAAGTTTCTGGTTTTTTACCTGGACTTGTCCTTTGTCTTCTTGTTAGAGCTGGAGAAGCTGAGGATGGCGCGCGGATGCCTGTGCTGTGTCAAATACATGATGTTCCTCTTCAACCTGCTCTTCTGGGTGAGTAATAATCTTTTAGCTGTTGTCGTTATAGTAGAACAGTGTTCTTAAAGGGTGTAAAAGATTTTGCAGTGTTTTTAAATATAGCTTAATGTTCAGCTTTTTGCAGATGTGCAGAAAATGCTCTTAATTGCAGTCAATCAGAAGTGTCCATATGCTACATGCATTCTCCCATATGACCGTTCCATCTGGCACCATTATGGATTCTTTAGCTCTTTTTTGTAAAGAGCCCCTATATTTTGCTTAGATCCCAAAAAGTGCCACTGTGCACCGCTGATCCGTCAGGTTCGTAGGGAGAGCAGGAGCTAAACCCAGCTGAGATCAGGCAAGTAGCGCGGTACACCCGGAACAGGTCACCGGTCTGTTACAATGCTAACACAGACAAGTAAAACCATGCGTGCTAATGTGCATCTCTTGACTGTGGAAGAAAACCGGAACACCAGGAGGAAACCCACACATGCATGATGGGACTCAACCCTTATTTCCTCAAGTTCCAAACCTCACATAATTTATTTTATGACAGACGGTCCAGATCTAAAAAAAAAAAAAATGTGTGTAATTGCTGTGGTGAAGTTTTTATGTAAGGAAATGGGTTGGTTTGTGTTTTTGTAATGGGTCTCCGGAGTTTGAGCTTTGTAAACGAAGAGATGTAGTTTGCTCTTCACTGACTTCAGGCTTTTCCAGATGGGACACTCTTTAAGATTGAGGACTTCTGGGTAATAGGCAGATTTTTTTGGGCTTATTAACGTCAAGCGCTTGAAAACAGATTCACTGGTGATGGAACAAACGGGTAAAGCTGCTTTAAAGAGTAGCGGTTTTGGTCTTTCTTACAGCATAATTTGTGTGTAATGTAATATGTGTAAGTGATACAGAGCTTATTTTAAGATAAATGACCATAAAAAGCACTATACTGGGCAATTTTATCCCATGGATTACTAGTAGGGGCTGAACCATACCCAGCCAATAGGACAAAGCAATGAATTCACAACAGCAAATGGAGATGGCGACATGTTGCCGCGCATGCCTAGTAGTAGTGTTTCAGCACTCGCACGTACTTGACCAACGTCAATGTTTAATGTTACTTGATGGAACCACTGGTGTCATACGTGATCGTTATATAAGTACACAAGTGCTACTGCAAGGACAGTACAGCGAAACCGCCACAAATCCACCGCTAGTGTTCCCTTTGCAACCTGCAAGCCATCTCGAAGTTTTAACACAATATGATTTATCTTTTTTTCCCCCCTTTATAGCCTCAGGTGACATTGGCAAGACAGAACAGGTTCTTTACAGGGGAATAAACTTATAAAAATAGAGTGGATTGAATTTGGAAAAATTTCAAACCTACCCACTCTGAATATCTTTTTGATTTCAGATTGTTGCAGATTGTTTTGAGAATATTGCTAGAGATGCTTCTTAGAATTCTGGGAAGGGCGAACAAGGCCCTTAAACATGACATTCATTAACTATAAACACAGAAAAATTCTTTAATTAGTAAGAATTACTATCACTGTGGGCGGTGGAGTGGAGATGTGATTAGCACGTCCACCTCACAGCAACAAGGTCATAAAGAGTCCCAGTGTGTGCTTGCCCTGCTGTTGTACACACACACACACACACACAAACACACACACACACACACACACCAAGAAAAAAGAAACTTTTACACTCTCCGGCACGATTATTTACCGAATTTGATTATTTTTATAACGCAGCGCTATTGTTTAACCTTTGTATTCTATGTGGTTTTGGAGAATACCTCAAGGCAGTGGTAGCTCAGTGGTTAAGGCTCAAGTTTACTGCTCCAGAGGTTGGAGGTTCTATCAAGGTGCCACTGTTGGATTATTGAGAAAGGCCCTTAACCCCAAATTACTCATTCATTCATTTTCTGAACTGCTTAATCCTAATTAGGGTCACGGGGAGGCTAGCTGGCCGATTGGCTCAAACGAATCTCGGCGAGTGCAAAGTTCACCCTGGACAGCTTAACCTCCAGGCCACCACTGCCACCACCAAATTGCTCAGTTGTATAAAAAATGATAAATGCCAGTTGCATTTTTAAGACAGCGGTGGTGGCTCACTGGTTAAGGCTCTTGGTTACTGCTCTGAAGGTCTGGGGTTCAATCCCCAATACCATCATGCCGACTCTATTGGGCCGTTGAGCAAGGCCCTTAACCCCTTATTGCCCAGTTGTAAAAAATAAAAATGATAAACGTAAGTCGTTCTGGATAAGGGTGTCCGCCGAATGCCGTAAATGTAAACGGCTCAGGATTCCACTGCTATTCTAGTTGCTTTGCTACAATTACAACAGTCTGCCCTTGAAACAAATCTAACATGTAACTTCGAGATAAGAGGAGACATTTTAGTTTGAGTTGAGTGACTCAACCAGCTGTTTCATCTCTCGTTTTTTTCATCTAATGGAGACTGTTTATTTACAGACATCACAGTGGGGAAAATGTCTGTCAGATAAGATCCTCTTCTAATCTCTTAAAGTCCTCTCCCAAAGCTCTCCCCAAACCAGGGCCATCTGAAAATAACCCTCTCTCTCTCTCACCTACACACACACACACACACAAACACACAAAGTTTTCATTGAAGGTCTTGACGGATATTATCTTCGGCAAAGCATTCCGGTAATGAACGTATTCCTACGAAGTGTCAGTCCATCCAGTGATACACAAACAGACTCTGTAGGTTGTCCGTAGGGGATGAATTTAACACTTTGGGATTAACTCGGCTCTGTAGGAGTCACTGAGTCGAGTGTTAATTTAAACTGTGGTTAACGAACGCTGCGTGAGTTTAACACTGACCGTTTTTCTATGCAGGTTCCCGTTGTGATTTATTTACTTATTGACATGAGTTCATCCTGAAAATAACAATAAGTTTAGCCAAAGCCTTTCTGACAATGATTAATAGCACACGCTGAGAGCTTTTCTTACGTTCTGAGCAAACTGTGTCGATGCATTGGCCTAGTTTAGGTTGGAGCTTGACTGCATACCTCTCTCTCGCGTGTGTGTGTGTGTGTGTGTGTGTGTTTGTGTGTGTGCCTCACAGGCCTAGTAGGATAAATTGTTTTGGCAAATGAGGGACAATCAGAGACAATAGGAACACATGTACACACACTTATATTTGCACATATCCAACCAGTGCAGAGTCCAAAATCACCCGCATCCAAGTTAAAATTCATGTTAATCTTCATGGAAAAATTCTGAAGAAAGTTTTCTCTCACCCAGATTAAAAAAACAATCATTCCTTAGGGACTGACGCTAGGCAAGGGCGGGGTACACAGCCAGTTAGCATGTAGCTGTGCATTTTTTTGAACTGTGGGAGGAAATCAGAGTACCCAGAGGAAACCCATGGGGAGGAGAACATGCAAACTCACACAAAACCCACTGGAAAGCAAACCCAGGACTTATAGCTGTAAGGCAGATGTGCCAACCACTGCGCCACCGTTCCGCCCCGATCGAAAAAACAATGCCTCATTTTTTCCTAGTGTTCTATCTCAAGCAAACCCATTCTATCTGCTACAAGCCTGTCCTATCTCTGGCTGTTATTTGATGTGAATAGGTTTTGCCATGAGCTTTTTAGCCTAGATTTAGAATGGAGAATTCAGAATAGAGTCTTTTACTACGAGCCTTCACTATTTGCAGCACAATCAACCGAACACGTGTCCTCTCAGTCACAGGTTAGATTTAAAAATAGCAATATTGTACCTGAGAAGATGAACTTCTGTTCAGATGGTTTAGAGGAACTTAAGGGGATGTCGGGACGTGCTCGACCTGATGTTAATTCATATCGTTTTAACTGGTTGATCATTTTTTTTTACATGTCGTACAGAAAGCTTCTATGAAAGCCAACATAGAAATAGTTTTCTCGGGTTTGTCTTAAGGGTCACAAACTTCTGCACTCCGCCATGATAGCAGTATTACATAGAGATGCTTGTTTATGTCTCCTTTGGTCTGAGATGTATTCAGAAATATAGTCACAGGAACACTGATGATTGTGTGTGTGTGAGCGAGAGAAAGAGAGAGAGAGAGAGAGAGAGAGAGAGAAAGAGCGCTCATGGCTGACGTTTCATATTCCATGAATCATTTGGTATTAGTGATCCTGATGGTCCTCTTGCTAATGTTTAATTCAGGAGTCGTGAAGCAGTGGCTAGACCTCCTCTCAACGATTAAAGAACACACACACACACACACACTAAGGGATGGTCCTTTTAAAGAATAGGGTGTGTGAGGAGACGTGTGTGATGCACAGTCATGGTCTGCTGAAGCAGCACTTTTTTACTGTTCCAACTCTGACTCCAGCATTATTTATTAATCTGTATGCTCTTTTCTCTGCTTTCTCTCTTCTAATACTTTGTACATGTTTGAGATTGCATGTGTCTGTTTGTGGGGGTAGAATGGTGGGGGGTTGGAGTGAAAGAAAGATAAAGAATGAAAAGATCGCTTTAAAAGAAAAGGCTTTTATCGATCCACAGTCTGGAGCAATCTAGGATCGAACTGAGCAGGATCATTAAACTGCCTTTTCCACTTTCCCACACACCTGCCCAATATATTCAGCCTAGGTTGTGTGTGCGTGTGCGTGTGTGTGTGCGTGTGTGTGTGCGTGTGTGTGTGCGTGTGTGCGCGCGTGTGTGCGCGCGTGTGTGTGTGTGCGCGCTCAAGAGTGAGTGATGATGCAGACTGAATACTAAATTGCCTGCTTTTTAATGCAGTCATTTTAACCCACTCCCTCACTTATGCACTCAGATCTTTTGTGAAGCTTGTCAGATTTCTTTTACCGTTAAAACTTAGGCAAATTTCTCCTTTTTGCTTCTATTTTTTATTTTTGATGCATTAATTGCACTCACTGCTGTCGGCAGTCTAATCATAAGTCCTCACGGGAGTCCAAGTGCATGCTGGGAATTTTACCACTGCTTCAGAGGCTCTGCTTTTTATCAAAGGGTTCTGTGTGTGTGTGTGCAGTAGGAAAAAGAGCCACCATTATACACACACACACACACAGGCAGGTGTCTTACTATCCTTGCTAGAAACATCCTTTACATAATTAAATTTAGCATATTAAGACTTCACCTTAAATGAAGCTCTTTAAGCTTATTTTATTCATATTTAAATTTCAAATGATAAAATAATAATTTGAATTATATTTAATTTACATTGCGTGCACAATTATTGGGCAAGTGAGTATTTTGACCATATCATCCTTTTTATGCATATTTCCATATAACTCCAAGCTGTATAAACTTGACTGCTTATTGGATTTGAGCAGATCAGGTGATGTTTATTTGTGTGATGAGGAAGGGCGTGGCCTAAGAAGGTTAACACCTATATCAAGGTGTACATAATTATTAGGCAGATTCTTTTCTTCAGGTAAAGGGGGCCAAAAAAGAAGTTTGACTGACTCTGAAAAGTCTGTGCACACAATTTTCTCTGGGATCAATAAAGTATCCTGTTACTGATCGTAGAACTATCGACCACCACAAGACATACAAGTTAAAACGAAAAGCCCGGGCCAAGAAGCCATGAAGACGGCGTTCTTAAAAGGTTTTATGGACTGATGGAATCAGAGTGACTCTTGACGGACCAGACGGACCCGTGGCTGGATCAGTGTTGGACATAAAGCTCCACTTCAGTTCAGACGCCGAGGTGGAGGCGGGGTTCTGGTATGGGCTGGTATCATAAAAGATGAGCTAGTTGGACCTTTTCGGGTTGAAAAAAGACTTAAAATCAACTCCCAGAACCACTGCCAGATTTTAGAGGACACTTTCCTCAAGCAGTGGTTCAGAAGAAAGCTGCGTCTTTCAAGAAGACCAGGATTTTTATGCAGGACAACTTTCTTCATCACACGCATCAAAGTGCTCCACTGCATGGCACGCCATGACTGCATGACGACGGGAAAATGACGCGGCCCCCTTCCTCACCTGATTAAACCCTATTGGGATCTTGTGGGCTGTTCCTAAACGGGAGATTTACCCTGAAGGGAAACAGGACGTCTCTCTGAACGGTGTCCGGGAGGCTGCGGTTGCTGCTGCACAAAAAAGTGCAGATAAAGAAATTGACAAACTCCAGTTAATGGAAGGCTTGTGACAGTTACTGAAAAGGCGGCGGCTGTATTGATCATATTGATTATATCATTGTGAGATGTTTATTTTTTTATAATTTTCAGTTGTTTGTTCATTATTTTCACTTTAACAGCTGAAAATAAAACAAGTGAGATGGAAAATATTCTTTTTTTTATTTAGTCGCCTAATAATTCAGCGCACCAATATTTGCCTAATAACTGTGCACCCTGAGATTTTCTCTTAAAGACAAAACCGGACTTTTACCTTCTTACAAATTCAGCTTGGAGCTTCATTAACACCAGGATTGAGTGAGAGAGCTGGAGTTGGTAAAATATTAAATGGATCGTCAAAAAAACAACCTATATTATACATTTATATCATACTAACAGCTACTTCCAGCGAACCACACCCTTCATCGGCTGCGGCCGCGTCACAAACCACTTCCTTTTCACTTATACAGGTCATACATCTGGGGCACTGAGGTGGTTTATTTCCTGCCCTGATTTTAACCGGAACGCAGAAAAGTTTTCCCAACACGGGTTACGCTCAGACAGCAGAGACGCTCACTCGCAGGGCTGGAATAGGACACACTCACGTACATCGGGATGATCAAATTCATTTCTTTTCATTTCTTTTTATGGATCTTTATTCAAAACAGATTAAAGTACATATCTACTGTTTTTACGTAATTAGTGGAAAAGTTAAAGCTACAAAAAGTACAAAAACTATCGAAAGCTTGGTGGTACTGGGCCTTGAGCCCCTGATCGTCAAGATTCCTATGTAAGGGAGGAACTAGTTTATAAATAATATGTGAATAAACATAAAAGCACCCATAGAGTGCAAACCTCCACTAAGTCCAGCAATCTCACAAAAAAAAAAATCACAATGTTTAATTTAAAATCTTTTTTTTAAATTCCAGCATTCAGAATTTGATCCAGATCATCTCCGAAATCTCACAATGACCTCCTTTTACAAAGCTCTGTTACACATTTCAGGAAAGACCACACAGAACATTTTGCATAAAACCTGCTAACGTGCAAATACAAACCCAGGGTACAACGTAACCACCTGGCAGAGGTGGAAATAAAATAAATAAGATACATGGACAGACAAAAAGAGGGAAAACCACAGTTTTAAAAGGTAAAATATTTCACAGTGAGGAAAAGTAAACATTTGTGGATTGTTTTTAATAAGACTACAATTAAAAAACTCCCGAACCGATTCATATGGAACTTGATGGAAGGATGAAGCATGGGTCAAGAAAGAGGCCCGTAGGTTTTGGAGTGGATCCGAATCATGGACCAAATCTGCAACCACTGGGAGCTCTGCAGCTTTTGGACAATGAACCCCTCTTGACTTTATTTTTGTATTATTGTATTATAGTTTTTCTAAACTGTATTAATCCTGCAGGGGAATGAAACACACATTGGTTGCACCTGGAGAGCAGTTGGGTTTTAGGCGCCTTCTCGAGGGCACTTCGCCCATGAAGGTGGAGGAAGGACATTTTGTTGCACATCCAAATTTACAGGAAAAAAAAAAAAAGTCACTTTCACTGGTGCACCACTTCATCCAAGACATAAACCACCTCACTTCATGTTGGGACACCGTTTCAAAGCTATAATATTACAGTCTGATCCCAGCAGCATTAGCTCAGCTACGTGCTAGCATATTTCCAGTAGAACGCACTAATAGCCGCTTCTATCGCTCTCTAAGGTAAGGTCATGTGATTAAGTTCAGTTCTGCATAAGTACAAAATAATACAATATAAAATTCTTCTTCTTATTATTATTATTATTAGGGGTGGTGATATTAATATGTGTGTTGGTACCTCATCCCCTGGTTTGAAGAAACCCACGTCCAGACCGCACTCCATGATCACTCCCGAGACGTCACGGCCCAGAATCAGCGGAAATTCACTGCCCGATTTATTAATGCTCAAGGGGTCACGCTTCATGGCCAGAGTGGCAGCACCGTAACCTCCTGGCAGAGTAAACAACAAGGAAGTTTACTACAACAACAAAAAAACAAGTTGTGAGTGGAGCTAATCTGATGAGTAATCAATAAATGAATTCTAATAAGACTAGGACAAATTTCTCCGGTTCAGTGAACGCAAGAACGGCAGACGGACCAAACAAGATACCAGGGCGAGTGGTGAGAGACTGTCCCCACCAACTAGAATGTGTCTTCACCGACATTTCTAAAATGTCCCTATCCCAGGTCCCCAACAGGATGACTCGCTAGCTAATTTCACTCGCCCTACAGATTTTTGACACGCCGCGGCCAGCGGACTAGGTTAATTTTCCATCCCTGGCATTACCCCTCAAAGTGTGACCATCAGCACAGGTGTGCCCCAAGTCTGCGTGCTGAGTCCTTTGCTTAATCCACTCAACCCTCAAACACAAAAACAACTGTTGTGGGTCTGCTCTGAAAGAGTAATGAGTCAGCTTACAGGTATGAGGTTTGCAAACTGACAGGATGATGTGCAGGCAACAACTCACGCACTCATTTGTAACACCGCTTACTGCACAAAAAGGCAGGGTACACCACAAACAGTTCGCCAGAGTTATTCTAGAACTGAACGCTTATAACCCCCCCCTCCCTCCTATAACCACAGGTCCTTTACCGGTCTAAGACTGTCGACCGTATTTATAGGTCTTTTCAGGTGGCCATATTTATAAGTCTTTCGGTACTTTTACTGCTCATGTGTGTGCAATAACCTTGTGATTAAGTGCAATAGCCATTGATGATGACTAGTTAAGTGGACTTTTTCAAATATAGCATTGTTTCATAACTTTTATTTATTATATCAGTGTCAGGGTGTGTGAATGTGATGTGTGTCACTGTCTGTTAAGTGAGCAGCAAATCTTGTTGCAGGTTCTCTAGTGCAAAGAAAATAAAGCATTCTGATTGACAAAAGTAACGGCAACCTGTAAACAGATACCATGTGAGTGAGGTTATAACAATGTATGTTCCGGATTGAAATGCTGCACTGCTGCGAGATCTACCGCGTGCTGCTTGTATGCTGCGAGCCGACTACAAGAACTTAGACGATTATGAATCATTTTGGGAATTTGTACATTGACAGTGGAGTGACTGACTGCCCAATGTTACAGGGTGCCCTCATGCCTGCCTTCCTTCTGGTTTCTCTCTTTTTAGTTTTGCTGCCATAGTTAGTCGTGCCGGAGTCCCTGCTTGCACCCAGCACTAATAAACTCTTCTTTTACCAATAGTCAAACCCACCTACCCACCCCACCCCTCCCCTTTTCTCTCTCTCTGTGTTTTTGCTGAGGTACACATGCTACTCCTTGGATGTCGGTGATCCTGATCCTCCTGATCCTTCTGCTCAATGAGTCCTGTGGTCTGTCCTGGTGTGCTGATGCTGGCTGAAGTTTTCATCTTGGAAACCCCTCGCTCCTGCTGATGAAGCTCCATATGGGCTTAGATCTGCACTCAGCGACTGTGGAGACGACTTTTCGCTGCTGGTGATATAAACTCTCTTGTTGAAGTTATTTAGGACTTACAGTTGTGGTAGAACCAACCGGACTACATGTTGGACTGCACTGAAATTTTCTTATGTGGTTTGTATTTTATGGTTTCACCCAAATGATGACAGGTTCCCCTCCTGAGCCTGGTTCCTCTCAAGGTTTCTTCTTCGTGTCAACTGAGGGAGTTTTTCCTTCCACTATCGCTGCGGGCTTCTCATTAGGGATGTGTAGGGGGTTGTAGAATTTTTTTTTGATTTCTCCTTAAATTAATTTTACTATGTAAAGCTGCTTTCTGACAACGTCAACTGTAAAGAGCGCAATACAAATAAAATTGAATTGAATTTCATTGAACTGGAATGATTAACAGGCCTTGTAATGTGACATAAAAAAAACCCCAGCAATGTGGCGTCCTGCAACAAAATAAAAAAAAAAGAGTCTAGAATTTCTGAATTTTTTGTAGTTTTGTTTTTGCCAAGTGTGGCGACTCATGTTGCGTGATATCCATGATGATTATTTCTCGACCCTCTTTCCTGATGACATACAGTAACATGAACAATTATTGGTTGTGTCCTGACCAGGACGGGGCAAAGAATTTAGGGTTCTATGATTGGCTAATCTGATATAAAGTGTTGTGAAAGATAAGATCATGACGATGAAGGCTGATCCTGGCATGAGGAGGTGCCCTTTCACTGTTTAGCCACTTTTTTTTTATTCTATGGAATGTTATGGGCGTGGCCTATCGCCATTGACATGAAGCTTTAATTAATTTATTTACTAAGTAAATCTGGTCAGATTTTTTTTAGGATTGTCCAAAAAAAATAAATTTAAAACAACTTTATTGAAAGAGTGAAACATTACACTAAGTGTTCCTGCTTTTAATGATATTTAGATATTTAAACTCACACTGACCTCTCATGTTGACATCCAGGGGGTTGAGTCCAGCTGCATGCACTTTAATGACCACCTCGTTTGGATAGTATATAACAGGAAAGGCTGCGTTTTTGGTGAATCTTAACACACTGTTGTCTCCGTATGAATCAATAACCCAAGCTTGCATTACAGACAACTGGCTGGAAGAAGTGCTGAAACTTTTAACCCCCCCTGCATGTTTGTTCAGCCTGAGACACACACCGCACAACAGCTTTCTGAACACAAGCATGCTGCCAACCTTATTTATTACACACCACCACAGACAAACACCGCGTTAGCACTGATACATGAATATATAGCTGTATTACCCCCAAAAAACTACATTCTATCAAGTATTAATGCCTTAAATTTGCGTTAATATTCCACAAAATGCGTTAAAAGGCGAATTTAAGGATAAAAATAACCAAACACTGAACCACTCCAAAGTCAAATTCAAAGAACTTGCAGTACGTGACATTTGACCCCTTCCTTCTTCAGCCAATCAGACAGCAGTCTGTGGCGTGACGCTTTATGGGATATGTAGTCGTTTTCTCAGGATGACACTCATTGAAAACCATCAATACATATAAAACTGATAAATAAATGTTAAAATACCAACAAATAACAAATGTTTAGGCTTTTGTTTACAACTAGAGCATTGAAACTTATCTTGCATTGAAGGATTTTTGATATATTCAAGAGGAAATTTAAACAGGAAAATTTACTTCCGGGATGGACGTAGTTCCTAGATCAGACCAATCAGAGCTTAAAATTCCGCGACGTAACACAGGTCGATCGAAACCAACATGGCAGCCCACACTACAGGAAGCGCTTAATGTGAGAAGTCAGAAAAGCCAAGGACTTGTGCAGTTATGTTGGGTTTATCCATAAAAGAGGTGATTTATTTGGATTGTTTTCTTATTTAGGATGTAATAACACCGAGTTTTCAAAAATAAGCCCTAAATTTAACACAGTATGATATAAAAATACAAGTTGTTCAGTGTAACATTCATAAATGTATCTATTTCTGTGTTGTTATGTTGTCTGAAGTTGTTATTGTGTTCATATTTTGGTGTTTTAATAACTGATTATTTGCTCTGTAGCGCATTATGATGGTTATTCTTAAACATTGTGCAATATTTAAAATAATAAAAGTGATCATATATATTCTGTTGAGTATTATGGGATGTGGAGGGTGTGCTGGGTGTTTGGATTTAAAAGTTTTGGTGATGTGATGTTGCTCAGGTGTCCGCAGCTCTGAGAGAAGGGAAGCTGTCAGCTACAGAGTTGTGCAGAAAATGTCTGCAGCGCATCAAGAAGACACGCCGTCTGAACGCCTACATCACCGTGACAGAGGAACTGGCAATGAAACAGGCCCAGGAAGCGGACGACAGGCTGCTCAGAGGTGTGTGACAGAAAGACGGACAGAGACACGGCCATTAAAAAGCTGATAATCAATCATTCGCCTTTGAGGGCTTTTTTTTATCTTAATGCAGGAATACATGCTGGAGGAGACAACAAACAAACAAAGAACACCATACTCACACTTAATCACACAAAAGAACCAATTTAGAGTCACTTGTACACCTATGTTTTAGGAAAGTTAACGGAAATCAGGAAAAAAAAACAACATGGGGGAAATATGTAGTAACCCTAAGATCACGATTGAAGCGATGAGTGCCACCAGTTAGTCTGTATTGCCATCTTAATAATAATAATAACAGCAATAGCCATGTGATGGGCAGTGTAATGAGTGGTGTAATGGTTTACATGACCGCTATGCAGATGTACAACTTCGCCAGCCGTTCTATCGGACAAGATGAGTTTTCTAGGGCATTGTACAATACATAGCTTCCCCAGGACCCCAGTAGGATCGAGTGATTAAGCAAGAGTCAGCAGCATTATCACAGTTCTGAGCAGAAAAAAAAGAATTTTAAAAAGAATTTGATCCTATACATCAGGTAAACCTCTCGGTCCACTGGATGGGATCCCTTTCTCTGTAAAAGACAACTTCTGCACTGAGAACATCGAGACTACGTGTGCCTCTCGCATGCTACGAGGTAAGCAGGTGAAATTCAAAACAAATAAATAAATTATGGACAAAAATGTTGCTATGTTATAGAATAGCACTTCTGTGTTTGTAGGTTATTTCCCTCCATTTAATGCTACAGTGGTGCAGAAGCTACTGGATCAGGGGGCTGTGCTTGTTGGGAAGACCAACTTGGATGAATTTGCTATGGGGTAACATAAACGTATCAGAGCATGACCCTAGATCATAGCTGAAGAGGTTAAAGATTTTTACTCTCTCTCTCGTTCTCTCTCTCTCTCTCGTTCTCTCTCTCGCTCTCTTTTTCTCTCTTTCTCGCTCTCTTTTTCTCTCTTTCTCGCTCTCTTTCTCGCTCTCTTTTTCTTTCTCTCTCGCTTTTTCTTTCTCTCTTTCTCTCGCTTTTTCTTTCTCTGGCTTTTTCTTTCTCTTTCTCTCTCTCTCTCTCTCTTTTTCTTTCTCTCTCGCTTTTTCTTTCTCTCTCTCTCTCTCTCTCGCTCTCTCTCTTTCTCTCACACACCAAACACACCCAGATCAGGCAGCACTGATGGCGCCTTCGGTCCTGTAAGAAACCCCTGGAGTTACGCTGCTCCGTACCGGACTCTCAGGCGCGGGAGAGACCCGGACTCTGATTGGGTGATTTCAGGCGGGAGTTCAGGAGGAAGTGCGGCTGCTGTGGCATCTCTCAGCAGCTTCCTGTGAGTCTCACAAACACTTCACTGCTTTGCAGTGAGGAAACCCATAAACTGTAATACACATGTATCCCAAAAGTGTGCGGTAGTCCCAGGCAGGCGCGAGGGTTATAACGTTGAATAGAATGTTTACGTCGTTGCTTTACTGTTTCCTTTCGCTGGAATCAAAAGAGAAATAAATTTTAAATAATACGTTTATTATTATTAAAATAATAATTTTAAATCCTGCTGTAAAAGGACTGATGATTATTTCCGGATTACAGGAGCGTTCACGTTCAGGTGGCAGCGAGAATGTTGTGTTTTCCACCCAACCCATCGACACATGACCTGCGTGTGTGTGTGTGTGTGTTTCAGTGCACTGGGGTCTGATTCAGGGGGTTCCACTCGTAACCCCGGCTCTCTCTGTGGTGTTGTTGCGCTGAAGCCTAGCTACGGTCTGCTGTCTCGTCACGGCCTCATTCCCCTCGTGAACTCCATGGACGTCCCGGGTATCATGAGCAGGAGCGTCCACGACACCGCCATCACGCTCAGTACGACAAGTTTTAAATTTTACACGAATCCACACTGACATCGTTTACTAGACTTTTATCATGACTTACAGTTTTATCCTGAGATTTTATTCGCCACTGTAAAGGTACATAACAATCACAAGACAGGATTAAAATAAACAATTAGTTCAAATAAATAAAGTAAACAAATAGGATCACCTGGTATTTAATAATTATATAATTTTTTTTTTTACTGCAATACCATTAAATATTAGACAAAAATGTTAAACCTAAACTCAAGAGTTGCTTACCTATCGCATACGACCACCACCGACCAGGGAGAGGTGTACGCCTGCACATGCCCCCTCCACGACACACGACGCGTCCACCAGCACCTTCACACTCTGCTGCACAGATCTCTTCATGCACGGAGGGGACACGCTATCCGTCCCTTTGTATGAATGATCTCACAAACGCACATGATTGGCTGCTGATCGCTGTGAACGACAGGGAGGTGAATGTACGCCGTACCTCCTGTGAGGGATCGGCCAATCAGCTCCCATGGGCTCCTGGATGCACACGTCTGTGGCTTCAACCTGGATTCATACTCGGGCTCTCCAGGTTGACCTTGATGATGCGTCACTCAGGAGCCACAAGTTATAAATTAAGGCCTTTTTCAAATTTAAATGAAATGTAGGTAGAATTTGTCTGCGTATCTATTTAAGCGCCAGTATTTCCCTCAGAGTGTTTAGTATAAATCTCGTCTCGTTATCATTATTAGTATTAGTAGATAGTAGTGTTTTAATTTTCTGTTCAGGTGTCCTTCAGGGTTGGGACGGAAACGACTCGACGACAGTCCAGGCTCCCGACTCTCCCGCTGCGCTCCTTCAGGAGTTTGACATCAGAGATATTTGCGTTGGAATCCCGAAGGTAACCATAACGTCACCTGTCGTGTTCCACAATTCAGATTCTGAATCTCTGATCGCGATTCACACACACGACACACGCTTCATGAACACTAAACACTTCTGAATCGCCAGAACACACAAACACTTCTATTCATGATTTCTATTCTGATATGATGACGTTGTGACGTGTGTGCGTGCGTGCGTGCGTGTGTTGCAGGAGTATCACGCTCCGGGACTGTCGGCCAAAACGCTGTCTCAGTGGACGCATATGGCGGAAGTGTTCGAGCGAGCTGGCGCGCGGGTGCGTGAGGTGTCCCTCCCTCACACGCCGTACTCCATCGTGTGCTACCACGTGCTCTGCTGCTGCGAGGTGGCGTCCAACATGGCGCGCTTTGACGGCCTGCAGTACGGTGAGATTAAAAACGAATAACGCGCCAAACAGAGAAACGCATTAAAGCTGTTTGGATTTCAGCCAATCCTGAGTTTGTTGACCGCAGGTCACCGCAGTGCAGTGGAGAGCTCGACTGAAGCAATGTACGCCACCACGCGGCATGAGGGCTTCAACGATGTCGTGCGGCGTCGAGTTCTCGCGGGAAATTACTTCCTGTTGAAACAGTGAGGCACTTCCTGTATTTCTCCTTGTGTAAAAGTTTAACCGTTTCGGTACTCCAGACGTTTAGAAAACACCAGACTGTTGTCCTGTGATTAAGATCGTAGAACTCTTGAGTGTTACGATGCAACGTTTTAAAATTTGGAACTCTTTTAAAACTTTAGAACTCCTGCGTATTAAGGTGTAACGGGTTAACACTCCTAAACGTTACGGTGTAAGGGCCGTCTTCGGAAGTGAATAGGAAAAAAAATTGGGGAACGCAGTGTTTGGTGGTTCAATGGTATCTTTAAGCTCTGATTGGTTGTTGCTCGCGTGAAAGTTCAGCTCAGTTGAACTCTCGCATTCCCACCCACCGTGCATCGTTTGAGAAACTTTCGCCTCGTATCGCTTCATCGCTGGCGATCGTTGTCCTTACACGGCCGCTTTCACTCTCCACTTCCTGTTTGAAAGTGGCTTCACAGTGTATCAGTGTGGAAGTTTATCTCCAGTAATGTCACCTGCACGTGTTTAGGAATTACGAGCGCTACTTCGTGAAGGCTCAGCAGATAAGGCGTCTGATCACGGAGGATTTCCGGCGCGTGTTCTCCTCAGGTGTGGACGTCCTCCTCACGCCCACCACTCTGAGCGATGCAGCTGCGTACTCGGACTTCATTCAGGAAGACAATCGCACCCGCAGTGCACAGGATGACATCTTCACCCAGCCGGTCAACTTAGCAGGTGGGATGATCGTCTCGACCAATCGTACGCCGAGACATCCTCATTCATATATACAGAGAAAATTATTGTTATATTATTATAAAATATATTTTAAAAAAAACAAACGTTATTACTTTTGATAAAAGCTTGATCTTTAAAGTGTTGGCATCTCTGTCTGTGCCATCGATAGAAAAGACTTGTTCACCCCATGAGGGAAAAAAACACTGAGGAAAGTTCGTGATGTGCTTTTTATCCAATCAGATTGCAAGTAAGAAAAGGACTTGTTAAAACAAAGTAATACATTTCTTCCCGTAATTCCCATTTCCTGCCACCGCTATACCTCGTCCATATCAGTCCCTACTGCCTTCCTACGACGCTGCGCTGTACAGTGTGATTTCGGAACGCCTCTCATTTCATTCTTTCATTCATTTGCCACACATTTTTAATCCTATTAGGATTGTGGGGAGGCTGGAGCCTGTCTCGGCCATCTCTGGGATGCGGCCTAAATAGTGTTCCAGTTCATCACAGATCCAACACACACACACACACACACACACACACACTTTGGAACAGCCAGTTAGCCTAATGTGCATGTCCTTGGACTGTGGGAGGAAACCAGACTTCCTGGAGGAAACCCAGGCAAGCACAGGGCGAACATGCAAACGCCACACAGAAACAGCCGTGCTGATCCCGGGACTCGAACCCAGGACCTCCCAAGTCCAATATTCCTGTCCTAAATTACATGTTTTTCCCAAGTGCAGTGTAATTTATACTGACACCAGATTTCTCTAAAGAAGAATTAAATGATTGACCGATTAATTAATTTATTAATTGTGTTATTAGTTAATAAATTAATGTAATTTTTTTAATGTTCAATTTAATAATATGTAAATATTTATAATTATTATTTAATATAGCTTTATATATGAATGTATTAATTTAATAATTAATTTGGGGGTGTTTTTAATAATTAATTTTAAGCCAATTAATTAAATGCATTATAAAAATATTAAAAATGTGATAAAACAATATGGAAGCACATAATTATTGTTATTTTATTTTCTAATCTCTATAGATTGTAGCAAATAATCATAAAATATAGATTAAAAAAAGCCAACCTCTCTCACTGGTCTCTCCTGTCCAGGTCTCCCTGCGGTCACCATCCCAACATCCCTCTCTAACCGAGGACTTCCTCTCAGCCTGCAGCTGATTGGCCAGCACCTCATGGACAGGAAGTTGCTGTCGGTGGCTCACTGGATGGAACAGCAGCTTGATTTTCCCCTCATCCGTTTTCAGGACGAAGACGACGAACAGGAAACAAAATCCGAGCAGAGCAGAGACCGAGACCGAAACCGCTCAGGAGGGTCATGAACGATGACGTCGTCCCACCTGAGCTGGACTCTGATTGGTCAGAAGTTGCTCAACCGATTCACACGTCTGAGCTTACTAACGACCAAGTCTTGACCAAACACCTGACCCATGATGCTCTGCTGAGGTTTTCTGTGAGTGACTATTTAATGTTGACACTCGGAGGTGAAGCTGGAACTTGAAGCGCTCCGACGTCTTCGTGTGGCTCTGTAGAGGAAACAGATGTTCATCACTGCTACAACACGAGTGACCGAGTGTATCATGGACGTTAAAGGTGGATCGTACAACATTAAAGCCAACGACTGTATAAACAATTAAGTGTTGTATCGTTCTTTATTGAATAAAAAACGGTTGTGTGATAAGAATATACAGAGACCAGTCATAAGTAAAAACAGACCTTATTCTCATCTTTCTGAAGGTCCAGGTCGACCTGGTCGTGGATCCGTGGTGATCTTACTTTGACTGTTGGACTGCACAATCTCTCGGTTTACCGTCGACAGAGGAAAGTTCTAATTGTCGGTTATTTGTCGCTTGCTGATGCCGCTCTCTGACTCACCTACAATTCAGCCTCTCTGAAAATCGGACCGTTCGTGAGCTCCTGGAGAGCGAGGCATGCTTGCACAACTTTGTGCAACTTTATACAGCAGTCTGGCTCGTGTTGATTAAGTTTAAGTCATTAAATTGACCGATGACTACAGTTTTGAGGGTTTCTATTTACTTATGTCTGTTCTCTGTATATAAAATACATAAAATATTTCTATGATGGAGGAAAATATTCAACATCCTGGTAAAAAACAGGGCTTTCTCTTCATCCTATAAAAACACCCCGCAGAGGATGCTGGGTAAGGGAATCGACACCCCGCAGAGGATGCTGGGTAAGGGAATCGACACCCCGCAGAGGATGCTGGGTAAAGGAATCGACACCCCGCAGAGGATGCTGGGTAAAGGAATCGACACCCCGCAGAGGATGCTGGGTAAGGGAATCGACACCCCGCAGAGGATGCTGGGTAAAAAAAAAATTACAAAAAAAAGTATTGTTCTTGTTAAGCAGTGCTGGGTTTGAGGTACATGAGAATGAGAGACCCCGCCTACATAGACAGTGTGATGTCATGATGTTTCCACAAGCTATTGCTCTGATTGGTGGAAAGTGTTTCTTTTGATATACACAAGCATTCGGCTTTGATGTGAAGGTGACGTGTGCTTATCCTCCACCTTTTATTAAAGGATATAAATGTCATAAATCACCTTTACAGAAAATTCTAGAACAGATGAGAGTTATTTTAATTATTATTGTTGCTATTATTAAGCTGCTTAATCCTAATCAGGGTCTTGACCGACTCTGGGCGAAGGCGGGGTACACCCTGGACAGCTCGCCAGGCCGCTGCAGAGCCAACACACATACAACCATTCACACTCACGCTCACAGCTAGGGACGATCTGGAACAGCCAATCAGCCTGCTGTGCATGTTTTTGGACTGTGGGAGGAAACTGGAGTACCTGTAGGAAACCGACACAAGCACGGGGAGAGCATGCAAATTCATGATGATGAAAATAGTGGTTCAGATTGAGGATGATTGAGAAGAGGTTGAAGACTTTCACCACACAAGAAGAGCAGGAGACCTTCACTTCCTATCCTAACAGAGCAGAGATGATGTCATTAGAACATTTCAGGAAGCTGATGGTGGTAGCGTGGCTGGGTGGGTGGAAACGAAAGTGGGGTGAGTTCATGTAAATGGAGACTATAAACATACATACACCATGTATTTATAAATCTTATTTATATGTGTGTGTGTGTGTGTGTGTGTGTGTGTGTATATATATCATATATATATATACACACACACAGACAATGGGGTGTGTTCCTCTTTTTGTCCCCCGCGTGG
>JBCNYG010000021.1:45897384-45908055 GCA_039654305.1 Porochilus rendahli | reverse complement strand
GCTGCCACACCATACATAGATTATTTATCCACCTGTGTTCAAACGCGTGTATGTGTATGTGTGTGTGTGTGTGTGTGTGTGTGTGTGTGTGTGTGTGTGTGTGTACCTGAAAGGAATGCAGCCTTGTGATCTCGAGCGATGACCAGCAGGTCAGAGCAAGGCGACAGCGCGAGGATGCAGTCCTGCATCCAGGGGGCGCTGTTCTGCTGTGCATCACCATCAGGCTGTAGATGACCGTGTACACACGTTACAGAAACACAGACAAAAAACCTAGAATGAGATGAAAATATCTATCCATCTATCTATCCATGCATTTATCCCTACATCCACCCATCCATGGATTCATCAGTTTGTTCATCCATGTATCTATCCATCCATCCATCCATCCATCCATCCATGTATCTATCAATCTATCTGCAAACTCCATCTGGATCTTTCCTTCTTTCAGTCAATCTATTCATCCATCTATGCATCCCTCCCTCCATCTACAGTATATGTCTATCAGCCAACCTTTCCATCTACATCTATCCTATCCATGGATTCATCCGCCCATTAATCCATGTGTCTATACTTCCATCTGCCAAGCTTTTCATCTTCATCTGCCTGTCCTTCCATCCATCTCTCGCTCTCTTTCTGTAAACTTTCATTTCTCACACTGAAAATCTCTTTTAAAGTTTTCGTCTGATTTGAATTCAGGGATATATAAGCGGATGATAAATGATGGAAAGAGAGAACGAGGATGAGTGAAGAGCTTTCCAGTATTTTATAAAATCCTTGTGTTAAACGAATCATCTCAGGGGTTCAAATCATCTACTCAATATTTATTTCTTACTTTTATAACGGTGTCAGCAGTGGCTGTGTGTGTGTGTGTGTACAGACCATGGTTCCATCTTCTCTGGTGTCCGCTGCCTCCCAGGAGCCCCAGTCTGAGTCATCCCATGCTAACTCTGTCTCTGAGAGAGAGAGAGAGAGAGAGAGAGAGATATGCTGGAAACGTTTTTAAAAATAATTAATTATTATAAACTGAAGAACTTATGTTCGTTTATGATAAATTTAAAGATATGACGGTGTCTCTCTGTCCGTGGTGGTGGTGGTGGGGGGGTTGTATGGAAACGCCGTATTACTGCTTTCTGACTTTCTGCTCCGGAAATAAATCAGGACTACTGAGTGCAAATATACTGATATAAACATCTGGACAAACAGGTACAATGATAGAAACAGAAAGAAATCCAGAGGTGGTGAGATTAATAAAGAGACAGACAGACAGGTAGAGAGACAGGTAGAAAGGCAGGTAGTCAGGCAGACAGAGGGTGGTATCGAGACAGACAGACAGACAGAGGGTGGTATCGAGACAGACAGACAAAGAGGGAAAGGTTGAGAGACAGACAGATAGGTGGATAGAGGGAAGTTAACAGAAAGAGAATTGTAAACAGATAAATAGAGATAGAAAGTGATAGAAGTGAAAAATATTGTGCTACAATGTGTGTTTAAACACCACAATCCACCCTGCAGCATTAACACCTGCTGTTTTACCTATCTCTCTCTCTCTCTCTCTCTCTCTCTGTGTTTGAGAAAGTAAGTGATGTGCTTGTGCCCTTGTACAGGATGACTCACTCAGTAAAGGGCAAAGCTTCTCTCCCTCCATCTCTGTCACTGCAGTGCAGTAAAATGCAAGACACCTCTCTCTCTCTCTCTCCTCATTCTCATTCAGTCTGACTCGGACACTGACATGACCACTTAGGTGGGTGTTTGAATACACTGACACAAAAATACACAGACCGCGAAAGCATCTCACTGACGAGCTGCATTTTGTGGAATAAATTCTAGAAGATAAAAGCAGTGACGCTGCAGATGGACGGCTGGTAAATCGGTTCTGAATCGAGTGAGTCAGTCTTGGTGAACTGACTCTCAGTAATCACAAATAAAACACTACATACAGTCTCTATGTGTACATTCATGATGTCTTTTGGACTACATCATTATTTCACTGGATTAAAGAATCTTAAGGGCGGAGCTTAAGTTAGACCTTATTAGCCAGTCACACTGTTCATTGTATGACATCACTAGTCATTTTTCATTTCAGTGTGATTTAATTACTGGACAGGTACCTCAGATCTGTGCATCAGGTAGTAGATTCAAAAATAAGGTGTGTTCCACTCATATAATCCACTCATTGCATCTAATTGGGCATTAAACACTTTTTTATTTTGAAAGAAAGTCTCTTAAATGTGTCCAGTTATTTGTTTAATGACTTCATAGCAAAACTACGTATTTTTATTCACACCATACCACCAAAGGTAAGTCTGTTGGGCTTTTACACCCAAGCCTAGTGGTGCTTATCCCCGGTTTCTGTAGCGTGAAGCGACTAGGAGTTCACCTCATCCTGGATGGGACGCTGGTCCATTGCAGGTTACCTTCCCAGTACGTTTACTGGTACCCATTTATACTGCTGGGTGGACAGATGCACACTTGTGGTTTAGACTTTGCCCAGGGGTCTAACGGTGGGGGTCCAACGGGGATTCGAAACTATGATCTCTCGATTGTGAGCCTGGCACCCTAACCGCTATGCCACCGGCCCCACTACCATAACACCAAAGCCTCAAAGTACCAAAGCTTCACTGAATCATGACTCAACTGAGCTAAAAACATTCTTTTGTCCTGCACTAATCTTCTAATTTATTACAATTGACTGACAAAAGTCACATCACAAGTCCCTGTTTAGCTAATTAAGTGTTCACATTACAGTAGTGTTCTAATCTGAGTCAGATCAATCACTGAATAGTGAGCCAAATTAATCACTCATGCACTAACCTATGCATTTACTTAGTGGTTCTTAAGAGTCGATTCACTGAAGTGAGTCGTTTCATGACATTTCACAATTAGTGTTACGAACAGTAGTTCTTAAACATCAATTCACTGTATCAGATCACTATTAAGTTAATTTAATGTTGGCACTTACAGTGGTGTTCTGAAATTATTCAAATTCATAATTTACTATTGAATCAAATGAATCAAATTCAAGCACTTACACGTAGTCCGTAAGAGCCGATTCACTAAAGTGAGTCATTTCATCAAACGTCACGATTAGCAAGCTTGCTACATGTTGTCAATACGTTTGTTAGATTCCTAAATAATAAGGATCATCATTTAAATGTCTAAATACGCAATTTTCAACGTGTTATTAACAAATAATACTTTATTGCTGAAAAAAAGAGGGCTAGCCTGGGCCAACTAAAATCTTCCACAACTAGCTGTTTAAGATGAGAATTACCTGTTTGTTCTTTGTTGTCATCTTTGGATGGATTTTTCTGACTTTGGAAGAGAAAATCCCGGACTTGTCTGAGTTCTTGAACGCGGCAAAAATCCAGCAAACTGCAGGACATCCTGAATTAAACAGCGCTGAGAGCTAACTGCGGCTAACAAGCTGCTAACCTGAACATTAATGAAGAGCTACGACTTGTTAGACAACAGATAAAGTGTGACCCGAATGTATTAAAAGGGAAAAGTCTGTATCTAAAATGTTTTCTAGAGGGGAGGAAATGAAGACATAAAGCAAACAGATGTGTTCCAAACTGTTATCTCAGCTTCCACTGTGTTTAGGTGACACATCTTCAGCCGGAAAAACAACACAGTCAGAAGTCGGGTACAATCCGAAATGCTGTCTTCTTCCCTACATAGGTACCATGAGTAGTGTACGGCTTTAAGTGTTCTACGCTGTATTTAGTGTGCTAGGTAACGATGGCAGACGATTTTGGATGAAACCTTCGTAGAAGAAGTATTTTAAGCAGACACGTCGCCATCTGCTGCCTGGGAGTTTTATACAGGTTCGTTTGGAAGAACTTGTCAGTTTTCTATAAAAAAAAAATACTTTAAGGTAATCTAGGAAAGCATTTTTGTGAAAATCATAACGAGTGCATTGTATTGACTCCTAAATCTATTAATCTATGTGAAATATAGATAAATATGAAGTCGGGAAAATTCCATACGGGTGCATTTAAAAACATTTTTAAATGAAAACATATTTGCGTTGTACTTAATTATTTATACTGTATGTCACAAAATAACCAGCCAGACCAATGTCACTAATTAGTCATCATCTGCAACTTTAATGAATAATAATTTGCGTTTTAAATAGCTTGTAAAGGGGAATATATTATACACTGGCGGTTCAAGTGCAGGCTGAGAACACTGTTGCTAGGCAACTGGAAAAACATGGACCACTTAAAGTACTTTAGCTTGGATTTAAACAAAAAGGCTTTTATAGATAAATTTAAAGCGTGGATGAGAGTAAAAAGTGGATAGAAATATTGGAAACATCAACATTTCCCTCAGTTGTGGTAATAAATTACCAATAAAAGACGCAGTTAGGACTAAATTGCAATAATTACGTTTAGCATCCATCGACAATACGCTAACATTTCGCTGTATTGGAAAAAACAACAACGCCATCGTGGCACCTCTCTCTCTCACTCTATTTCTCTCTCACACACACACAAACTATCTATTTCTGTCTTTATGAAAACATTTGCTCACAATTAAAATCATTAAAATTTTCCACAAACCAAAACCGTTTATGTTTAACCTTACTCATCAACTTGTTGTTGTTCTTTTTTGTTTGTTTGGTTTTGGGGTTTTTTTGGTATGATGTTTTATATGATTTCCATTCATTTTAATCTGCTTTTCACACCTGAGCCTGGAGGCCCATCACAACCGGAGCGTTTTTACCGGTACTGCTGGGTAGACAGAGACACACCTGTGGTTAAGACTTTGTCCAATCACATTCAAACCCACTTTCTATCATCAGCTCAGCGCCCTGACCACCTCACAACCAGTCCTACCGTTTAATAATAAAAGCTTATCATCATCATTATTACTATTAATTCATTAGCTGATCCGCTTAATCCTATTATGATCATGAGAGGGTTAGAGCCTATCTCAGCCGACTCTGAGCGTTGGTGGGGCTACCGGCCCTTCCTGGCTATTTAGAAGTGAATCTGAGAAGCATAAATCCTGTTTTATACTGAACTACTTTACAAACACTACAAGATTAAATTGAAAGAATTTAAAGTTCTTACAGGCACTCCATATCTTATTTTGTTAGATCGATGTTATTACGGTTAATGTCACACTTTAAAAGTCATACACATGTATTTCTGATTTCAAAATATTACATTAATAATATAATATAATAACAAATGTCAGTATAATCAGATCCACTTTTACTGTTTTTTTATTTTGTTTATAATAAGGAACCTTAAAAGACTCATGTTGAAACAAAAAAACAATTACAAGAACACAAACATTACCCCAAATATGATCCTTTGGTTGCCCTGTTGTGCAAAAATAAACACGGGGTATTGTAAAGTCGGTAAAGAAATTAAATTTTAATGTTGTGATATTATGTATGTCTGCACTTCAATATGATTGTTGCTTCTTACAAAAATAAAATGAAATGTGTCTTGATAGATCAATGATATTCAAAATGATTTGGAAGAATTAGATTAGAAATATACAGTGATGGAGAGCTAAAGCAAAATCTAAAGCTATCAGACAAATCATAAGAATTGGATTAATGTACACCTGTATGTTCAACAGGAAATCCTAATATGGAAATGAAAGCCAGGAGAGAAGCGTTGGGTTCAAAACAGAAAGACAAAGCAAAGCAGAGTTCCGAACCCAGAGAAAGTACCAGACTGGGGACGCGGATAACATCAGATCAACAGGTGATCCTGAAACCGCAAGACACCACCATCACATCAACCACTCATCATTTTAATAACAACACTTCCCATCCATTCATTCGCCAAAATGTTTAATCCTACCAGGGTCTCGGGGAGGCTGGATCCTATCTCAGCCGACTCTGGGCGAAGATGGCTTACACCATGAACAGCTCACCAGTTCATGACAGGGCAACACACTCATACTCAAGGCGATCTGGGACAGCAGTTAGCCTAATGCGCATGTCTTTGGACGGTGGAAGGAAACCGGAGTACCTGGAGGAAACCCATGCAAGAATGGGGAGAACATGGGAACTCCACACAGATTACATTGTGTGCACAATTATTAGGCAAGTGATTATTTTGACCATATCATCATTTTATCCATAATCTCCAACTCCAGGCTGTATAAACTTGAATGCGTACTGGATTTAATGCAGCTCAGGTGATGTGTATTTGTATAACAAGGGAGGGCGTGGCCTAAGGAGATCAACATCCTATATCAAAGTGTGCATAATTATTAGGCAAATTCTTCTCCTCAGGAAAAATGGGCCAAAAAAGAGATTCTGACTCTGAAAAGTCAAAAATTGTAAAAAGTCTTTCAGAGCGATGCAGCACTCTTGAAATATCTAAGATATGGGGGCGTGATCACAGAACCATCAAACGTTTTGTTGCAAGGAAATCTCAGTTCAACTCAGATGCCAGCAAGGTGGAGGTGGGGTTCTGGTATGGGCAGGTATTATTAAAGATGAGCTAGTTGGACCTTTTTGGATTGAAAATGGACTCAAATGCTTCATGCTTCAGAAAAAAGTCTGCATCTTTCAAGAAGACTGATGCATGTGATGGATCGTTGTCTTGGATAAAAATCAAAGTACTCACCTGTGTGTCTGGCCAGTAAAGGCCTTAAAGATAAAAAACTAATGACGTGGTCCCCTTCTTCGCCTGACTTTAACCCTATTGAGAACTTTTGGGCCCTTCTTAAGCAGGACATTTCCAGTGAAGGTAACCGGTGCACCTCTCTAAACAGTGTCTGGGATTCTGTGGTTGCAGCTGCATGAAAAGTTGATTCTGACCAGATCAAGAAACCGACTGACTCTGTGAACGGAAGGCTTGTGACTGTTATCTAAAAGAAGGACAGCTATATTGGTCACTGAGTTTTTTTTTCAGAAATGGTTATTTGTAAAGTTTGAGTTTGTTTATTATTCTCACTTTAACAAGTGAAAATAAGATGGAAAATCTTTGTTTTTCATTTAGTTGTATAATAATTCTGCACACTAATAGTTGCCTAATAATGGTGTACATAAAGATATTCTCTTAAGAAAGCCAAAACTTCACTTTTACTACTTAAATGTTCAGGTTTGAGGGTTTGTTAGCATTTTGGATCGACCAAGAGCACTGTATAGTTGTACACTAACAATTAATCCTCAAAAATACAACTTGGCTAATAATTGTGCTCAGAATCAAACCCGGGACCTTCTTGCTGTGAGACAAACGTGCTAACCACTGCGCCGCCTTGATAACAAACGCAAAGTCGTCTAGCAGATGTACTGCAGCAGGAACTTTGTAAGCAATGGAAAACTCCTGAGGTGCAAGAGGAATAAAGTACTTTGGGAAGACTGATCAGACCACCACCTCACTGTCTCTCACACACACAGGATTTAAAACCTTGTATTGTTTTACATTCAGTGATTTAACTTCATGAAGTACCTGCTTCTTTTCCCAGTCGAGCTCCACGATGGTCATCTGCTCAGTCCTCAGACGTCTGGTCACCTGGCTGAAGCAGACTGCTTTATACTCCTGGCTGCGCCAGGCCGCTGTGGAACTAAAGCAGAGCTTCATGCGTAACCAGCACTGGCTTAAGTTGATACTGATCGGCTTGTGGGTGCTGCTCCTGTGGCTCCTCTCAAACCTGCACACGGACTTACCCTGCTTCCTCCTTTCGCTCGTTTTCTTTCTCTTCAACGAATGACAGGAGATGCACAGAGACTGAAAGAAAGGCTCTCCTCCTCCTCTTTTTAAATACCTTTGACTTTGTAGTGTTGAATCAGCACATCCTGCTCCCCTCCCTTTTCACGGTGAAGCCCTTGATTAAAAGTTCAGTGTTGTAATAAAAGCAATTTATTATTTAGAAGTGGGCTTTGTGCTGCGTTGGAGGGTGAGAGGGGGTATGCAGTACAAGATTTACAAGTGTTAAAATAATAAAACATGATTCAATACAGATGCTTGATTGTTTTTTTACTCAACCATGCAAACTGATTTTTAATTTCAAAAACGTTTTTCTTATTCTTCCTTCCCAAGAAGGCACATTTCCCAATTTTAAAAGTTAATTGGCCGAATGCAACAAATTATGTTGCTAAGACTGAAGCTTTTAGGATGTTTCCTGGGAGGCTGAAGCCTTTCCCTGCCGGGATTCACCCTGAACAACTCAACTATTCACACTCCCACCTAGGGGAAATATGGAACAGCTAGTTAGCCTAACATGCATGTCATTTATATTGTGGGAGGAAGCCATAGTACCAGGAGGAAACCCATGGGGAGAAAAAGCAAACTCCACACAGTAACGCCCTCGCTGAGCCCGGGACTGAAACCCAGTGGATGTCAACCACTGCGCCGCTCACTTCTCCATGATAAAGGAGTTTTTTTTAAGCAGCCCACAACGCAGAACATTTACTTTGACTTATGCTTTTAAGAGTGAAAAAAAAAATGACATTTCAAACAAAAACTTTAAATTAAACTAATAAAAATTTGCACATTCAGCTAAAACATTAAGTAAAATCAATGTTTAGCTACACACACACACACAGTCATTTTGTTGTCAGGTTTTCTATTCAGTCTGGTAGAGCATCAGTAAACAAAAACAGAGTTTACAGATTTCTGTAATTGATGTGCATGTTTACTCAGCACTTAATGTCTCTCCAGTCAAATATTTCTTCTTTCAAAACAAACTTTCTAAACCTGTTCCAAAGTATATATTAAATATTATAACCCTACACTAACAGAATAGAACTGATTTTGGATATTAAAATTATTTAAAAAATTAGAAGTTATAAAAAGAAAAATAGAAATCAGAAGAAAAAAAAAGTCTAAATATGGGAATAAATACACCACACAGGTCTACAAATAAGTCACTGATTTGTTGTACCTCCATTTATTGAGTTCAAAGAACATTAAACCCAATTATAAAAATTGCGTTTTGGAATCCTTGACATCCAATTATGAATTAAGTAAAACAGACAAAAATTAAAACAAAATAAAATTGACACATCAGTGAAAAAAAACAAACAAAAAAGGCATCATTGTTCACGTAAGAAAAGAAAACAGGTTCTTGCTTGGAGAAGAAGCGTCACTGACCACAGCATCAGCCAATCAAAACATTTCTCCTCTTAAATATTCATCTCCTTCAAATCAAGTACAAATGATTTTTATACTCGTGCTGACACACAGCAGACACCAGGGGGCGCCATCACGGCAATCATCTTTCCTTCACTATACTGTAGTTTTTACATTTTTTTTGACTCATTTCCCCCAAAAACATTTATTTTAGTGCACAAAAATACGACAACCATCACCTCCTAAATCAAATAAACTTTTTAAAAAATGGGAGGAAAAAACACTATTACACGCTATTAATGCAGTAAAGGCATTTTTTTAAATCTTAAATGAACTCCTTACTAGAAATCACCATCACACATCAATACTGCGCTTTAAAGAAATAAAGAGACGCAGGGAGAGAGAGACTTGTAGTGGTCATCGCACTCCAAAATCTGTTAACATCAACACTATTATTGTTATTATAATAAAGAGGAAAACGCACTGTGCAAATACAAGCGTATGAATCAGCTTCAATTCCATTTTCAATCGAGACCGAAAATCGCACTGGACACGGAACCGTTTTAATCATTTTCCACAGACACGGTACTAGGGTTTAATCTGAAACTGTCCCAGAGAGAAAGAGAGAGAGAGAGAGAGAGAGAGAGAGAGAGAGAGACATGGGGAATTTGACAGAACGCGAATGACAGGCAGAGACACAGACAGTAGAAGAAACAGAATGAGACAGAAAGAAATCAAAACAGAGAGAAAGGGACAAAGACAGGACAGAGACGGAAAAAAAGAGAAAGAGACGTCGTCATAAAACCGCTGGTGTGACTGCGAGACCGTGGTGCTCCGTTTCTCTCAAACACTACTCTATTGGTCACATGACTTCCTGCACTGCATCCACAGAGATCCCAATCACACCAGACTCTGATCAGAATGGAATGATCCAATGATGTCAGCTTCAATCCAGCAGCTCGCCAATATTGCAAATAACTTAAACAAAGCTAGCACGAGTTTGCGTACAGCAGTACGGTAGCAAACTAGCCGCAAATAAAATAACAGAGTTTGAGCAACCTCAGTAGCCGACTGCATCCAACTCGACAGACCGCGCAGGGTCCATGGTAACCGCATCTGCTCAGGGCAACTCCGCTTCATCGCTATGACAACCTGAGCATCAGTGATTTACTAGCTGCTGTTAAACGTGCAGCTGCTCAAAAGCTAGTGCTCAGCGTCACGTCTGTACCGTAGATCGGTGAAGTCTCACTCCGTAGTTAGCGCTGGCGATACACACTGGGATTAGCGTTAGAGTTAAATAACGAGTCTCGAAGGATTTTAAGGAAAACGTTCAGATTTACAAAAAACGTCGGTGTGATCAGAGCCCCGCTGCGTGGTTTAGACCACCACCGTTTCGATCGTAAAAAGACACTGAAATAATTTCAGACGTGCAGCTGGCGAGTATTAAAGAACCGCATTCTGTGCATCGCTCGCATCACTTTCGTCCCATCTCCGTCTCTCACTCGCTCGGTGAAAGCCCAGGTTACAACAAGGCTGCTTTACGTCATGCTACAGCGCGTGCGTGCGTGTGTGTGAGTGTGTGTGTGTGTGTGTGTGTGTGCGCGCAGTGTACATCTTCGTGCAC
>JBCNYG010000021.1:45798203-45808476 GCA_039654305.1 Porochilus rendahli | reverse complement strand
GTGTGTGTGTGTGTGTGTGTGTGTGTGTGTGTGTGTGTGTGTGTGTGTGTGAGAGAGAGAGAGAGAGAGAGAGAGAAGTCAAAAGTCATAAAAAAGTTAGAATGAAAGAATAAAGTAGTGTAAAATAAATACAAAATAAACAAAAAATAATTTAAAAAGGAAATAAAATAAAAAGAAAAAATATATGAAAAAAAATAATGAAAGGTTAAACATTGTTAGAAAATGTTATGAGCCGGTAAAGACACTGATGGGAGTTAGGGGTGGTGATGCTGTAAAGTGATTAGTGATTAGTTAAATTGGGTTTGGGGTCTCTCTGTCTCTCTCTCGGTCTCTCTCTCGCTCTTTCTCTCTCTATCTCTGTCTCTATCTTTCTCTCTCATTCTTTCTCTCTCTCTCTCTCTCTCTCATTACTGACTTTTCTTTGCAAATAACTTTTCACTGATCGATGCAAATAAATAACAACACAGGTAAATCATCACCCGTTACCTGCTGGTTCGAACTCCCTCCTCTTCGCTCACAGCTAACACTTGACCACGCCCCCTACTGCCACAGTAGGATTTTCAACCCAAGCTCGGAAATGTCAAATGATGTCATCAGGAACAAACACGTAAATAATAATTGGGGTTTAGTCAAAAATAGGTGTTTCATTTTCACCGGATAGATGGTTATCAACCTTTTTTGTGCTTTGAAAGTGTGACTGTTTGCAGTGATTGCTTTTAAAGGTGGCTGTCTGTAATCAGGTGCAGAATTATATCCATGCGTGGTTATAAAAATGTCTTTCAGTTAATTAGCATAACATTAGTTTACCCGAGATATGTTACCTTTAATTGAAATGTATTTATTAAAAGAAATTACGTCGTTTTGACTTGAGATTGAAAATCCGGAAGTTATTTTCAGTCATTTTACGGACACCATGCAAAACGAGACACGCTCTTGGTTGAGATGACTCGCATTCTTCTTTGCGTCTGGCGTTCTTGGTGTCTGGCGTGTTTATTAAATGTGTTTATCCAACACAAACACAGTGTCCCAAAGGTTCTTTGTACATGTTCAGTGCTGTGTGTGTATAACTGGGTGAATTAATTGGTGGATTAAATGTGAACGTGCTAAACTGGAAACAAACCTTTGTGGTTAAAGATGAAGATGAGGAACATTCATGGAGGAAAAGACAGAGAGCAAAAAAAAAAAAAAAAGAAAAAACCTCCACGCGGCGTCAGAGCAGGTCGGCTCTGGATTTAATCTCGGAAATAAATCTGATTTTCCATTAGCTTAATTAATTGCAAGCTTTAGTGCTGTGTGTCTAAGAGGAACACTGGCGTGTGTGTGTGTGTGTGTGTACTGTAATCCTCTGATGCCTGTGCAGTTCCGAATATGAATTAATTATCAGAGCTTTATGTTACTTTTGCTAATCACTTTAATGACTTGTGTTATGAACGGGTCAAAGGTTTGAAAGATCAGCATTAACTATAACCATTTTCAGCCGTGAAATGACCAAAGAGATTCCATTTCCATACAGCGCCTCTTTTAAATATAAAATAAAAGTTCAGAAAATTGTAAAAGACAAATAGCTTCCTATCATTTATTCGTTTACTCATTTGCTGAAACAGCTAGGGTCGTGGTGAGGCTGGAGCCTATCTCAGCCAACACTGGGCGAAGGTGGGGTTTCACCCTGAGCAGCTTGCTAGACCACAGGTCCAACACACACACACACACACACACACACACACACACACACACACACACGGTGAAACACACATGAATACACTGCTGTATCGTCCTTTATTTAATTTTTTATTTGGAAAAAGAAAAGTATAACTCATGACTGTGCATAACTGTAGAAAATGTTTTATGAGCATTTTAGTCAAGACTCTCTCACTGCAAAATGTTTTGAGTTTGGTATTTAGAAAACCATCATGGGGAATCCTTTCTATCCATTTAGAACCAAATGTACAAACCGTCTTTGTGTATGTATTGGAGGTATTGTAAGTATATGTGTGTGGGGGTGTGTGTGTGGGTGTGTGTGTGTGTGTGTGTGTGTGTTTATACATTATATAGAGAGAAATTTTACATCTTTTAATACCAAAGTCAAAAAACATCTAGAATATTGAAAATACACTCTGACTTCACCACCTGTCCAGTTATTTACACATATGCACATGTTAATAAAGTTAGAGTCTCAGAGAAATGGAAAACTCTGCCTGACTTTATTTCCTTAATAAAGCATCATGGACTGATCCAGAACTTACAATGTCTGTGATTCGCTGGTAGTTTTTAATAAGTGGCACTACCAGTGTCACATTGTTGTGCCATTACTTCAGTCAACGGCTCAGTTGTTCATCTGCTGTAGGATGAATCTGTGGGATGTATTTAATGCCGATGTCGGATTATTAATTGGGAGGGAACAGCTGTGGTTGTATGACGTCATGTTTGATGTTGTGATGTCATATTGAAGTGCCGTGATTGGTATCCATGGCTCTGCTGGGCACCGGCTGGTATTTCACTGGCATTTTTATAGGACTTTGGTGTAAAATTCCTCCATTTGGCGCCCGATGTTTACAGCGAGAAGGAGGGGGAAGCGTGGAGCTGGAGAGTGGGAGGGGCATGTTTCTGCTTGCGACGCCGCCAACACCGCCTTCAGAAAAAAGTGAAGGGACTGATAGAGCTCCGGGAGAAAATGGGGACATGGAATCATGGGAGTCCTGGCGCTGACAGATGGTGCTGGCGTCAAGACTGGAGATGTCCAGCGCTGAAGCGGGAAGTTGTTTATGCGATAAATCGTCATCACTGATGAGTCCGCTGAACCGCTGCTGGACCTGTTCCAAGTCCACCTCCTTATCCTGAGGGACAGATGAAGACAGAGGGCAAGCGACACACATCATTATCACAATAGCAACACATCAGAGCGTCCTGTAGTTTAAACAGTTAGAGCGTTTAAATTTATTACAATGACAGCTCTGAGATCAGCTAGCTCTCCCGAGTGTTACACAATTATCCCCTTCACAGTCTGTCAGGGAGTCCATCTATCCATTTTCTGTGCTGCGTATTCATCAGAGTTGCGAGGGAACCTGAAACCAATCCCAGGTGATTTCAGGTGAAAGGCGGAGTTACATACTGAACAGGTCACCGGTATCTTACCGGACTTACAGAGGCGCAAACACCCTCACATGCACATGCACATTCAGACCTATCGACCATATAGTGCCAACAGTAATGTGTATGTTCTTGGACCATTGGAGGAAACTGGAGAACCAGAAGGAAACCCACTCCTACTTTTCCACAGTAGATCCTTTGTGGGGTGACAGAGCTAACCAATGAGCCACCGTGTCGCAAAATTTATGATGATTCTGTTCTGATGAACTCTTTGATCATCATTATCATGATAATTTTCTGAAGCGCTTAATCCTTATTTGGGTCGCGGGGAGGCTGGCGCTCATCTCAGCCGACTCCGGGCGAGGGCAGAGTACACCCTGGATGACTCGCCAGGCCATCGCAGGGCAGAAACACGCTGACGGCTATGCAGCCTCCTCTTGCGGAAAAACTCTTAGATTAGTTTTGTGTTATTTTAATTATGAAGCGAATGTTTATGGTTTTCTTCAAGGGCACCACAGTGGTGTAGAGGTTAGCACTTCTGCCTCATAGCAAGAAGGTCATAGGTTCAAGTGCCGGACCTGGCGAGGGTGTTAATGTGTGGGGTTTGCATGTTATTACTGTGCTCACGCGGGTTTCCTCTGGGTACTCCAGTTTCCTCCCACAGTTCAAAGATATGGACAGTTGGCTGTTCCAAATTGGCTGTTCCAAATTGTCCCTAGGTATGAAGGTCAACGTGTTGTTAGCGTGTGTGTTGGCCCTGTGATAGACTGGCGTGCTGTCTGATGAATGCTTGTCGTTTTGTACATCGACAGAGTCACCAATGCAGAGGTCCTTAGACTCATGGGAACAGAAAGGCAGCATCTGGACACCGCCACCGAAAGTCTGTTGAGGTTTCTTAGACATTCGATTTGGAAACAGGCTCTTAAAGATCGTAGCCTGAGCGGAAAATCTGGAGAAAAAGCCTCCGAGACAAGTTTGATCACCGACCTGCGTGATGCAGGATCCAACTGGCAAGTGGTTGTTTTCCAAACACCGAATCGGAGATGATGACTGTCAAGCTGCCACTGTTGGGCCCTTGAGCAAGGGGCAACACACACACCCACACACACACCGTTTACACTCGCATCAAGGGGTATTTTGGCCCAGCCAATTAGCCAAACTGCATGTCTTTGGACATGTGGAGGGAAACCAGAGTGCCTGGAGGAAACCCATGCAAGCGTGTAGACATCGTCCAAACTCTGCTCAGAAACTCCCTCGTTGGGCTCAAACCCAAAACCTGCTTGCTGTGAGGTGGACGTGGAAACATCTATGCCACCATGTCGCCTCTCTCCATCCATTTTCGGAGCCGCTTATTCCTAATTAGGGTCGCGGGGAGGCTGGCACCCATCCCAGCCGACTCTGGGAGAGGGCAGGGTACACCCTGGACAGCTCACCAGGCCATCGCAGGGCAATGTCGCCTCTCTGCTGTGATGTAAATGTGATAAATAAATCTTTCTTTTTTAAATCTGTAGCTCACCCTGCCACCAAACTGGACTTCGTTGTTTATGGACTTGCATTCTGTTCGCAGGTGCCACATTTCCAGCCCCGATGCCTGGGACAAACAACTGGCACATCTAGACTATCAGATGCTCAAAAACATCTGCCCAGCGGACAAGAGGAAGTGGTTGATATATATCATGGGCACTGGTGATTTTTTTTTATATTGCTCCATTTGGTTGATGTAGTGCTCAGCGAAGTGAGGCACGCTGATGTCGTGACATGCTGCTATTTTCTGCCACCTGCTGCAGTATAAACATGCACCAAGTACACAGTCTGAGGCTTCAATATTATTATTAGTAGTCTTAGGGGTGGTGGTGCAGTGGTACGAACTCTCGCCTCACAACGAGAAAGTCCTGGGTTCGAGTTCTGAGTGGAGATTGTTCTCCCTGTGCTTACGTGGCTTTTCATTCCCAGTTTACAGTTTCCTGCCACAGCCCAAAGACATGCACATTATTGGCATCATTGGCTGTTCCAAATTGCCCCAAGGTGTGAGTGTGACAGGATATCTGTCCAAGAGAACAGGCCCCCTAGAGGGCTTGAAACCCTCTCAGATAAAAACATACACTGTGACGGAAACCATAACAGTGTCCCACTGCATTATGGGTGCAGAATACGATAATAATAATAATAATAATAATAATAATAATAATAATAATAATAACAACAACAACAATAATAATAATAATAATAATAATAATAATAATTATTATTATTATTATTATTATAATGATAATAATGATAATAATGGTAATACATGAGGTTTATAGTTGAATTAATTACGGTTGGCTGAACCTGAAACCGTGGTGATTTTTACACTTGACTTAAAACCTTGCGACTCACACTGGTGACCTGTTAAGGTACATCCCCCCACCTCTCACCCAAGGGCAGCTGGGATTCACTGCAGCTTCTCCTGCAACCATGGCAGAAAAGCAATACATATAATGAATAATAAGAGATATATATAATAAATGGATGGATGGATAAACTCCAAGAAATTAACATCCTGCATGCTACAGGATTACGGTACATTACCCAGTGCAAAAGCAAAGTCACCTGTTGTGTGATGGACAGTACCATTGTAGAATCTTTTCAATGATCAAAAAAATGCTTTTTTTTTTTTTTTTCATTTTAATAAAATATCTCATATGTAAATCTTGACATCAGCTCCATTTTCTACGTCTGCTGTGTGCTGCCCTATGACATCCCATCGCTGTGTTGCGATAGTTATACAGACTTTGTATACTCTTTGGGTTTGCCTAATTTATTTATCATGTAAAAGTATGCAAATCTCATCCCACTTGTTAATAATGTACAAGCCAGATCTATGAAGCTCTGTATGGAATACTGTTGCTTGTCTGATTAATCTAGTGGGTCGGGTGTAGATGCAAGAAGTAGGATGATTAAGCCTTTCCATCAGGCATAAAAAAAGTGACCCCTGAGGGGAAGTGAAACTAGCAAGGAAGTGACACCTTGTGCAGTGGATTTTTGAAGGGTACAGGAAGGATAGTGGAAGGGCATAGAACACAAGCATCTGCACAAGCATTGAATGAACTTTGTATAGTGTCATAGTCACATACTGCTGAAACAAGTTTACAGTGTATAATACAGTGATTTGTTGCTATAGAAACATTTTACAAAGACAACTTTGAAGAAAATAGTTAATTTGCTAGAATTTTCTAAAAGTATCAACACCTTCTAATCAATCAAGATTGAAATTTCAATGGCACGACGGTACCAATTTCTTTAACCACCTAACTATGACAAGTCATAGGTGTACAGTGGGGTCAAAAACTCTGAGATAACAGTGAAAAGCTGGGACTTAATAAAGATTATGCACAGTTGCGTAGTGGTTAACACGTCAACCTCACAGCAAGAAAGTCCTGGGTTCGAGTCCCAGGCTTGGCGAGGGCATTTCTGTGTGGAGTTTGAGTATGAATGGTTGTGTGTGTATTGGCCCTGCGATACTCTGGCGAGCTGTTCAGGGTGCACCTTGAGGTGGCTGAGCTAGAAACCAGTCTCCTTGCGAATCTAGTAGTACGAAGCAGCTCGCAAAATAAATGAATGAATGAATCCCTATTTACAAGTAAGTAAATTAAGTGAGTTTGTGATATTGACCGTGTTAAGTGCTTTGTACAAAAGGTCAGATTTTCCTTATCTGTTCAGATCACACTCGTTTACATTTGATCTAAGTTTGCTTATAAGGTTTTACACAAAGTTGTAGAGTCCATGCAGCTGAACCTAAAGCTGTTGTCAGTTATATAATTTGTAGTGAAAATTCTTGTATCTAATTAAACAACAATGTAAAACAGACACGTTTACTAGAGCTCTCAGATTTGTGGACCACACTGTGTATTAAGGCACTTGCTCCGAGCATTAGACCTGTACATAAAAAGAAACAATGAATAATCATTCACTTACTCACTCACTCACTCGTTTGCTGAACCGTTTAATCCTATTAGTGGCACGGCAAGGCCAGGGTCTATCTCAGCTGACACTTGGCGAAAGCGGGGTACACTTTGAACAGCTCGCCACACCATCACCGGGCTAACACACACACACACACACACACACACACACACAACCATTCACACTCATATACACACCTAGGGATAGTTTGGAACAGTCAGTTTAGCCTAATGTGCACGTCTGTGAACTATAAGAGGAAAAAGGAGTACCTGGAGGAAGCCCATTGTAAGCACAGGTTACAACATGCAAACTCCACACACTTCACTGAGCCCGGGACCCAAATATTGAAGACTATCTGTTCATGTTTAATAATTTTATTTAAATCTCCGGCTCATCAAAGTAGGCACCTTTTGCAAATTATAGCTGAACACTTATGGCATTCTTTGGAGAAAAATCCTTCCCGGCAGTATTGCACAAGCTCCCACAAATGGATTTGCCCAATAAAAACGGTCTCACCGTACACTACATGTGTCACTATGTCCTAATCATAGGGTAAACACGGTGTACCATATTGCTACTGTTCCCACACCGCATCCTGATGCGCCATCTCTGAAGCGTAGACAGTAAAATGAACTGTGTACAGAAGCATGCAGCCCACACACCATGATGTTAGCAAACACATTGTTACTGAGTCAAACAGACAAACTGCTAGTCGCTGAGTTGCTGATGAAGAGGTTGAACATCATGCTGGTGGTCTGGACCAGCTCACATCTGTTGAAGGCACGGTTTCAGATTAGGAAATTGGATACTGTTTGTACAAGCAAAACATGTAGGACCTGTGCAGCACCGTGAGATAGTGATAATAATCAACCCTTCAGGACTTTATAATGAACAGCATGTGCTAAGCGTAACTTATGGTTTATGGCAAAAACAGATGCGCGCTAAAGATTGGATGCAATTCAAACTATATTTTGACTATTGTTGCGTCCCATTACTCCCTCTTAGCCCTTTTACCTCATTGTTTGGCCCCTCCGCTCTGTTTTGCATACTTACGCGTACGGTAGGGTGCTCTATTTAATATGCTGTTAGGGGTTATTAGGGCCCCGGGGGGGTTCAAATTATACTAAATGAGATACTGCACATTTAAATACATTTTTAAAAAGTAAAAAATGTGTTTTAAACATGTTTGAAAATCATCTGGTGCAAATCATTCTGAAACTTACAAGGGTGATGCTTTACATTTACATTTTTGGCATTTGATGCATTTTTCTAGAGTGACTGACATTTCCCCCTCATTTTTTACAACTGAGCAGTTGAGAGTTAAGGGCCTTGCTCACCTTAAGCCTTAACCACCGAGCTACCACATACTCACACACACACATACTCTATTTCATAGTTTTAAAAATATATACCCCACTAGCTCTCGCCCTAGAATCTGGGAAACTGCACTCATTTTCAAATGAATTCAATTTCAAAACTCAATTTCATTCTCAGCATTCACAGGAGTTTTATGCCCCAGCCCCATTCCCCCTCCTCAACCCCCCCCCCCCACCCCCCAATGCCTCATACCAGCCTCCTGTTCACTTTTTGTACCTTACATAATTGTTAAAGATTAAATAAAATAAAAAAAAGACCACATATCTTCACCTCTTATAGATTTTTTTTACGATACATACTTCCCATTGTCTCCTCCATGCTAAATAATAACTCTTGAATATAACTCCTCAGTGGGGGTTCCTGGTTGTGTAGCACAGTGAACCCTTGTCTTGAAATACTTTTGAAATGTTTTTCCTGCTTCACACACTTTGTTCACCTGATATATTAATTAAGAGCCACTCTCAAGTTGAAGTGGACGTATTAGAGCTGAAAAAAACATGACAATGTGCACGATAGGGGTTCTCCAGGACCAGGATTTGGAACCTGTGATCCAACTCCTGAGAGTTCCAACTGATGACTCTCCAGCTGTGTTCACACTTGGTCTTAATTAAAAGTGAAAAGTAGATTATTATTAAAATTATAACATTGGCTTGTGTGACTTATGTTCGTTGTGTTCAGAATTGTGGGCATTGTACAGTTTTATAACACCATATGAAGCAGATACTACAAGACAGTTCTAATCTCAGGATTTCCAGATAGAAAGAGCGAGAGAGAGAGAGAGAGAGAGAGAGAGAGAGCGAGAGCATGCAAAAGAGTGGGGGGAGGGAGAGAGAGACAGAACAAGCCACTTAATTTTAAACTGTTGAACCGTATTCTCATCTCAGCTTTGGAGACAGAAATTACCAACCAATTACATTTAACTGTCACAGAATGCCTTATGTCTCTGCACAAATAACTTCTATGACCTTTCATTGCGCACTACATCTCTATAACCTCTAAAATGAAAGTAAACTGAGTCAGCTTGACTTCCTGCAGCTCTCATTTTCATTTCCTGACCTAAATCTTAAAGCCCATTTTATCAAAATTGCTCTACTTATCTCATTATGTTAAAAAAAACCCACCAACACAATAATGCTTCAGCCATTCCAAAGGCCTATGTCACTCACTCACTCACTTATTTGAATCGCTTAATCCTATTAGGGTTGCGGAGAGGCTGCAGCCTATCTCAGCCGACGTTAGGTGAAGACGGGGTACTTCCTGGACAGTTTACCAGACCATCGCAGGGCAACACACACACCACCATTCATACTCACGTCTAGGGTCAATTTGGAACAGCCAATTTCCCAATTTTTCAGTCCTATGTTTCCCAGTACCTATGTTCCTCAGGAACCTTAACCCTAATCCTAATATTACATAAATTGTTACTTTGATGAGTATGTTTGATTTTGTTTCATCAAACTTCTTTTACAATATGGATAAAAACATTGTAGCTAACTTCTATAAAGTATACAATACAGTGGAAGATACATTAACTTAATAAGGACCAGGGAACATAGGGATCGAGGAATATAGGGACTGGGGAACATAGAGATCGAGGAATATAGGGACTGGGGAACATAGAGATTGGGGAACATAGGGACTGGGCAACATAGGGTTAGGAGAACATTGGGACTGGGGAACATAGGGACTGGGGAACATAGAGATTGGGGAACATAGGGACTGGGCAACATAGGGTTAGGAGAACATTGGGATTGGGGAACATAGGGACTGGGGAACATAGAGATTGTGGAACATAGGGACTGGGCAACATAGGGTTAGGAGAACATTGGGACTGGGGAACATAGGGACTGGGGAACATAGAGAT
>JBCNYG010000021.1:45772396-45784748 GCA_039654305.1 Porochilus rendahli | reverse complement strand
AGTAATATAAAAAATGGAGAAAGTAACTCACCATGATATTATAAATATGTGCCCTCACATGGATTCATGATATGAATATGAATACATGACCGGTACAGAAATGAGGGCACTGGCTGGTCCTCACAACAAAAACAGTTTCCTTCTGTTTTTATTTTAAATTTTGAGTCAATAAGTACTTTTTTAATTGTGGAAAGGTTTCTAGTTGGTTACTAGTTTAGGGTTGTCTGCATTTTGCTCCATTAATAATGATGTCAATGGAAGATACTCACAGAGATAAGCCAGATAGTGTGTGCGCGCGAGCAAGTAGTGTTTTGTTTTTTTTCCCCCCAAACCCTTCATTTTTGCTACATATAATGCATTTAAACAAACCTTTTTGGGGTTTTTTGTAGACTAAGTGAAATGCAGAACTGATTTGTTTGTTTCTTTTTCCAGACGAGGCCCGAATCAAGAAACCACCACCCAAAATACTTCCTAAACAAGGTAATACAGGTCCATAAAGGAGAAAACGTTTTATATTTACTGCTGTATTAAGAATGTCTGTCCTCAAAGTTCATCAGGGTAACTCTTGTCTTAATAAGGCTTTTTAAGCTTGTAACCTTTGGTGTGTCATGGGATTTCTGGAATGTTCTAAGCTTTGTTTGGCTAATAACACACTTGGACCCTGAACATGTGCCCTTATTGTGTGTTGACGCAGACTGGCACCAGCTGTAAAAGCACTAATCCTCTTACGTCTACGTATATGTGTACAAACATTGTGTTTAGGCATGCCTCCTCAGATCCTGCAGTTTCCTGATGATATGAAGATCCGAGCAGGTGAGCGAGTTAGTATTTTCTGCAAATTCACTGGAGCACCACTCATCAACTCCACCTGGCTCAAGTTCCGCAAACCAGTAAGCATTTTAGTCATTAATCAACAATGCTTTAACAAACCCTGGCCACAACCAAATAACAAATAATGATAAGTGATTGGATCTAGCTCCCCCATGACCCTGATGAATAAGCAGTATAGATTATTTGCTCTGAATTAAAGTCTAATCACTGAGTTCTGTTAGGGAAATTACCTTCCCCAGCAACAGTATTTGTCTGCCTCAAGCGAATATTATCCTAGAATAATTCTGATTATTACAATTATTATTGGGCAAGAAGGTTCTGGGTTCGGGCATTTCTGTGTAGAGTTTGCATGTTCTCCTTGTTGGCCCTGTTCTGGCGAGCTGTTAAGGGTGTACCCATTCTTCGCCCAGAATTGGCTGAACTAGGCTTCAGCCTCCCCACTATCAACCTGAAGCAGGGAGCCATTATCACCCTGAAGTGGTATGGTTTATACCACAGCTCTATTAAAAAGCATTATTTAATCATTTGAATTAAACTTTAAAACTTGTATTGCACCTCAGAATTAGCATGTGATTTTCCAGTACAATTAAAACTGATTTTCCTTTTTTTTCGGAATAGATTGAAGTCGGGACAGGAGACATCAGTATTGAAAGCACAGACTCAAGCAGTCACCTGACGATAGCACACAGCAAGCAGGAGCACTGTGGCTGCTATGCCATTGAAATTAGGAACTGCCATGGTATAAAGCAAGCTGCCCTCAACCTCACCATAGTAGGTAAGCCTTCTTCAATTTGCTGCGGTGCTAACATGGGCTAATCTGGCATGTTCATTCCCTGTCCATACTGACCCCTGCCTGGAGAAATTAAATAAACAAGTCCAATGAGACGTGCACAGTCTCCCAGAGTAATGGAATTTGTACCTCACAGTACATTAACCACTGAGAAAAAAACACCTTAAAGGGAATTTTAAGAATGAAAAGAAACCTACTCTAGGTTTTCACTGTATTTTATGTGATTTTCGTGTTGTCCAGTTCATGACGCAAGAGTTTATTTAGCCTTTAGGAAAAGAAAAGCATACAATCAATCACACACAAGTTGTTCTGAGAGAAACACCACGGATGTGATCTACCAGTTTGCATTGACAATGCCCATTCCACTCTAATTGGCCTATCATCCTCTATCAAAATCATTTCCCAGTAGTAGTGAGATACCCTCATTCCTAGTTACGGCATAACGGCAACGACCACAGCACCAGATACTAATTTTGATTTTAATAGAATGTTGTGTAGGGAAGATGTAACACAACCACTCTCAAAACCTTGTAACATTAAAGATTCATCAGTGGCTGAACTCAAATCTAAAGGTAGTACACCTTTAAGTAAAACAGATTGAGCTGCCCCAGTATCTTGTAAGATTTTGACCGGTGCTGGATTGGTTGCATAAACAAGTGATACTGTGCCCTCGGACACATAAGGTACGTCCATTCATTTATCTTCCGCTTCTTCCGGGGTCGGGTCGCGGGGGCAGCAGCCCAAGCAATGAGGCTCAGACGTCCCTGCTTCGGGGTCTCCTCCCAGTTGGACATGCCCAACCAGACCAGGGAGACATTCGGGAGGCATTCTAATCAGATGCCCGAGCCACCTCAACTTGCTCCTCTAAACGTGAGGGAGCAGCGGTTCTACTCAGAGTTCCTCCTGGATGACAGAACTTCTTACCCTATCTCTAAGGGAGAGCGCTGCCACCCTGCGAAGGAAGCTCATTTCAGCCGCTTGTATTCACAATCTTGTTTTTTTGGTCACAACCCAAAGCTTGTGATGGTAGGAATGTTAATTGCAAGCTTTGCCTTCTGGCTCAGCTCCCTCTTTACCACAACGGACCGGTACAAGCTCCACTTTAAAGCAGAGGCTGCACCGCTCCATCCTTCCCTCACTCGTGAACAAGACCCCGAGATACTTGAACTCCTCCACTTGGGGCAAGACCTCATTCCAGACTCGGAGGGTGCATTCCGGTTCTTAAATCCATCTCATCGTTTCCAACATCTGATCCCTCTGAGCTCCTTGATCACGTCCGCCCGATGTCTTCCATAATCTCCACACGATAGAGTTCTCCTTCCGGATAACTCAGTAATCTCAAGCTGAGTTCCTCCATGTTCTCTTCCACGTTCTTCTTCCTGATCTCTTCCATAATCTCCTACCGATCTCCTGTGTGGTCTCCACATGAACGTCTTCACATCATCAGCTCAACATGTTCATTTTTTCATCCTGAAGAACCTCCATCAGTTCAACACGTTCTCTTCCATCATCTTCTACCGTTCTCCTTTCAGATCTCCTCCATGCTAACTCCCTGTTGTGTTGCTGATCACTCGAGAATTTCCGCCTCATCTCCTCAACACGTTCATCTTTCATGATTTTCTCTCTGATCTCTTTCATGGTTTCTACTTGATCCCTTTGTGGACCTCCTCCACGATGAATTCAGCGCAGACGTCTCTCTTGCTGAGTCACCTCGGATCCGATCTGTAAATCAGATGTGTTTTCCTGCCTGCTGTCCCTGTTCTGCTTTTTAATGCGATAAGTTTTGACACATTTGAAGCTGTTAGAGTTACAGACTCAGCACTTGGCTTGTTGTCGTGTCTCTAGCAGGTATCTTGTTGCAGTACAATTCTGCTGCAGTATCTCAGTGTGTTCTCCGGGGATTGTTTGCTTTGCTTTTTGGGTCACATTATACAGCATCACAATGTCACTTTTCCCGATTGTGTTGATGTTCAACCACATCAGCATCTTCTACAATCTCCTATGAGCCTCTTAATCTAATAATCTCTACTGCTACTTATTCTCTTCATCTTCTCATACTGATTCATCAAAAGTCCTCTCTGGCACCTCCCATTATCTCCACTTTGATCTTCTCCATTATCTTTTTCTAATCTTGTCCATGATCTTCTCCTGACTTCCTATTACATTTCTCCCATAATCTCTTCTAGATTCGCTCAATTATCTCCTTCGGATCACCTCCACGGTTTTATTTCTTATCCCAGTACTCTTGGTGTTCTCTTCTGTAATCTCTACTGGATCACCACTTGACCTTTTGTTCCGTTTCCTTCCGAATCATACCCTCTGAGAACCTCTCCTTGTTTCGAGCAATTCTGCTTTTTGTAACCTTCTAGAAACTGAACTTGAGGTTTTTACTATTACATTCCGGCTATTCGTGTCTAGTAGGGCAGCAGAGTGGTGTACAGGTTATCGTGTTCACCTCGAGGCAAGAAGGCCTTGGGTTCGAATCCCCGGCTTCTGCGAGAGCGTTTACGCGTGGGGGTTTGCATGTTCTCCCCGTGCATGCATGGGTTTCCTCTGGGTAGTCTGGTTTCCTTAGAAAATAACTGGCTGTTCTAAATTACCCCTAGGTGTGAGTGGTCGTGTGTGTGTTGGCATTTTAATGGACTGGTGAGCTGTTCAGGGTGTATCTGAGATGGTTGACATAGGCTCCAGCCTCCGTACGTCCCTCATAGGATTAATCAGTTTGCCAGATGAATAACTGAATGAATATCTAGTTATAATCATTCATTCATATTTCTGAAGTGCTTAATTCTAATTGGGGTCGCGGGGAGGCTGGCGCCCGTCTCAGCCGACTCTGGACGAGTTCCTGGACAGCTCGCCAGGCCAGAAACACGCTGACGACTATGCAGCCTACTCTTTACGAAAATCAGCGATGGTTCTGTTACAGTCCTCTCCGCACAGGCAGTGAGAGACACGGCTGGCCTTTGATAAGCCAGTGAGCTGCACTGGGGGTAGTTATAATCACATCTAGGAAAACATAACTTGCAGAAACACCTTTATTGAATGATTGGACAGAAGAACCAGGGTTGATGTTTGACTAAACGAGTGTGCTTGTGTCATACCTGACGGTGTTATCCAGTTTGTGTGTTGTGAGATACACTGTAAGATTCGCTGTGTATGATGAACACACAATGAGCGTAAACAGCCACCAGCTTCCCAGAGCGATTCTCACTGATACTGAGGCAACCATCGACTCTACGCCTAAAACAGACACACAGAAATTCCTGTACTTCCTGCAACACCAACAGATTTAGCCATCCATGCTAGGCATGTACAGTATGCGTGTTACCTTGCTGAGTAAAGGCTCCATAAACGATCCACACCGTGTTCAGTAAGCTGGTGTTGGTAATGTTGGGTGTGCCGGCACTCTGGCGTGAACAGACAGACTGAACACGGCGTAGGACGAAGATCATCACTCCTACCACGGGCACGGCAGCGCAGAGACACACCCACACTGAGAGGTCAAAGGGCGCTAGGAGTGAAAAGATCGACAGCTTCTCCATAGACTTGCTCATTAGGATCCCTACAGAGTAATCCAGATAGCGCTTCGTGAAGTCGACGACACCCTCGCGCTCTGGGGTGATGGTGATTGCCGCGATTGCCATGTCGGCTTTCTGTATGACAAAAACAATATTACAGACTCAAAAACAATACAGCGAAAGGCTGAGCGTGGATGTATAAATAGAAAACACTGCCCGCTAGGAGGCTTGAGATTGCCCCATGCTTGCTAGTAACAATGAACCGTATTGGCATGTCGTTACTCCGTGAATGGATGAAGTACAATTTAATATCTCGAACATGGCACAAAAATGACCCAATAAAGACAAAGGTAGGCAACCTGCTCTAAGCAAACAGACTAATTGTTAGTGATTTATGATTGGCCATTTTTGATTGCCTTGTTGATGAGTTCTCCGATCAGACCGTCCCAGGAGCCGTTGGGTTGTGGAGAGCCATATTTTCCATCTGCTACCTGGTAAATCTCATATTTGAAGCCAAGGGTTTTGGCGAGAGCATCCAATACGTCAATGGAAAAACCTTTATATCGCTTCGGTTGTCCAAGTGTGTTCTCCGCTGCCATCACAAATGGCTCCTCCTGAAAAATACCACAAAACCACAAACCACATCACGTTCACATCATCCATCAGTCAGCTAAGTTAGGAAGCAGTCACACCTTGCTGTAAAGCCTGAAACGGATGGCCAACAGACATTTTTCAAAATGTTTGTCAGTGTTGGCATGCGCTAACTGTCCATTTCTCGTCCGGCGGATGCGTTCCTCGTCCGGCAAGGTCTGTTCAATCTGTCGAGGAGTTGTGTGCATGCGCATTATTGGGACGCACTCCAGCATGCAAAGGCACGGTCCCTGTCCTGTACTGGTCAGTTCGCATCTGTTGAGGTTCGATGGACCTGACTGGCAGCCGGACTACTAACTGACATGCAGAAACAGAGACCGCATGCTCAGCAGACAATTACTGACAAGGAACGCAGGTGAGCTGATGAATAACGGACTTGTATCGGGGGTCCACAGGACAAAACTGAGGACTTCAGTATAAGTACAGTATAACTAAAATACAAGTAACGCGTCTTTACCGGGTCGGAACCAGACCGCGACATACATCCTCTGGGGTATCTTAATGATATGATAGCTTTAAGCAGCAAAAAAAAAAAAACTACTTTTATGATTGGATAATATCCTTTCACAAAGTTTTTCTCTGTTGGACTTCTCTTTATGCTATCCGGTGATGTGTGACTGCCCCCTTTACTGTATCTTCCTATTTGCTATGTTAGTGCTATGATTAGCACAACTGGACAAGTCATCAAAATGTTTTAAATGTCAGATTTGTTTTGTCTGCTGAATCCGAACAGAGCTAAACCAAGAGCTAAGATCTTTTTTCACTGTATCAATTAACACTCCTTGTGTATTTTTTCTTTGCCATGCTAGACAAAACCATGTTACATAACCTTACATTTATTTATTTATTTAGAGATTTTACAGAATGTATGTAGTTACAGAACTAAAAACACACAGCTACGACAGCGAACTATGTCAGCTATTTAGTGCTATTGTTTAATTTCTATTTCTGAACTGCTTTGTTCTTTATTAAGGTCACAGGAAGGCTGGAGCCTATTTCAGCCAACCCTGGGTGAATGCGGGGTACACCTTATACATATCACCAGAAAATCGCTTGGTAACACACACACAAGCGTTAACAATAACACTTGCACCTAGGGGCAATGTGCAAGGATTGGGGGAGAAAACAGGAGTACCCGGAGGAAGCCCCCAAAAGCCCAGGAAGAACATGGACACTCCACACAGAAACAGTACGTATGAATCTGTGTGAAGGAGGTGAGGACTGACTGAAAATGAAAGGTAAGTGTAAATATTATTGGTATTGATCAGACAGTGATTGTGGCCCGAGCTAAACATACATAATATTATACGACCAAGATGAAAGAAGGCCAGGGGGAGCATTGAAAAAAAATGCATTGAATAATAAAAGTTCAGGGGTAAGAACATAAAGGAGTCCAGTAGAATTGAAGCTCCATAGCATTGAAGCTCTTATGACTCATTCACTCGTTCGCTGAACCACTTAATCCTAATAGGCTCGCAGAGAGGCTGGCCCTGGGCAAAGACAGGGTACACCCTGAACAGCTCGATGAACCATAGCGGATAGCATGAGATCCCTAGTAATCCAGCCTATAATAACTTCAGTCTAAGATATTTATTGTGCTTTGAAAAATCATTACTCTCCTGCTGGAAAGAGAGAGAGATACTCTAGAAATCTCTGCCCTACAGCCTTTGGCATTGGGTGATACCATTGATCGCATAAGCAAATCCTACTAATAAGCAAAAGCTACTTTATATCCAATCTACAGTTACGGATTAACGACTGCAGGTACTTCCACCCAGCTGAAAACTATTTATTAGGGACTGCACCACTGACCATCTTGCAACAACACATGAGTGTTGAGATTTTGGGAAGCTTAAAGAGGATATATTGTGTTTATTGCGCTTTTATTTACCCATAAATGTTGTTGCAGTGTTGAATAGCCATCTGAGACGATGCCAGAGTGTTAAATAATGAGGTTAGCATTTTTAAGTTTCCCCTCTGACCTGTTTGAACTGGCTGTAAACATAAGTTTTGGGTCTTTTCCCCCTGTATCTCGCAGAGCAGTGTAGGCACAGAGAGCAGAACAACCATAAATGGGAGGAGGAAGCCAAACTGTCCAAAATTAGCATTTCAGGGGGAGGTAGGAAAGCAACTTCCTGAAGAACTGTGGAGTTTTCTGTATCAAGAATCAAACTTTGGCTCTTCACTGGTGTCTGAAATTAAAAGTCAAGTCTGAAAATGGGGATTGAGATATCACAACATGATCTTATAAACTATAATCACTCATTCAACTGGCTTGCTGCCTTTTTACAGTGTTCACAGCCCTGTGTTATGTCTAAGGATCAATAAATAGCAGCTCATTTCCTGAAAAAGGCTTTTTTCTTAATATCACAGCCAAACTATTGGTCTACTACTCCTGAGAACATTAGCAATACAAGCTCATTTAAATAAGTAATTTTTGTAATGAATGATTCAACATCATTTAAAGACAGAACAGAAAAAGGAGCAGGAGAAGGTGGCCACAAGCTGAACCCAGACTTTCCTGAGCAAAACAAGAAAACATCCTATATGACATCCGGTACATCCTGAGAATTAATTATTGACTGAAGACGACACAAGGACAGGAGGTCTTCTCAGCACAAGAAAAAAAAGAGTTGGTGCCAGTGAAAAAAAAGTGCCTTCATATTATTCACCCAAACTCGCAAAGACAGAGTAAACCTGTTGACCTGAAGGATAAACCTGAGAGTGAACTCCCTGTGGGCAACCCCCCCAAAACAAAAAAAAGGGGAATAAATAGATCAGGGAGGAAAAATCAAAACAACAAATCATAAAAAGCAGAAGTCTGAACTGATACCATGTATCTCCATGATTGAGTAGACATACTGCTACCCATACTGTTCATCTGTAACAATCAGGAGGGAAGACTTTTAACAAGAGGTGGGGTTACACCCTGAACCAGTCACCAATCCATGTCCATATTCACACTCATAGGCAATTTAGTGTTGCCAGTTGACTTAATGTGGATGTTTAGGTACTGAGAGGAAACAAATCTGGGTGAAAACATAAAACTCCACAAAAAAAGGCCCCCAGAGTCAGCTGTGAGGTTCGAACCCTGAACATTTGGCAGATGCTGTTGTCCAAAGCAACTTACATTCATCGTTTATCAGTTAATCAATTGAGGCCAAAGGCAAATTGGTGATATTGGGGCTGGAACCCCCAACATTCTGCAAAGTAAACTATAACCTTAATCACCGAACCACTGCTGCACACTTTTTTTGTAATATGGTCATACATACATATTATCGAACAGATGGTAAGATGAACACATGAGTAATCAGAGCTAGAATCCATACAGGGTCTATTTACTGCATTATCCAGCTACGTGGAGATACATTATACTCTAATGGCTACTTTACTTATTGCTGTTTTAACAGGCTTGTAAGCCTATTGTTGCTCCTTTTGCTTGGTTGCTTGTGAAGTGGAGAAGAAGTGCAGTATTATATGACTCTGCTGCGTATCCATGTCATGACATTCTCCAAGCAAGATCAAATGTATTGGGAGCAGTGCACCAAATCGTCCTCTAAACCTGACCTCTGAACCTGTGTGCATTTTAACTTGGCCAACAAAACAGTGTTGAGAAGATACATGGGAGGGAGGGACATGCTGCAAATCATCACGTCAATCATCACTCCTACAAATGATCCCAATGCTCCAAACGAACCCGATATTATATACGTTATTACACCTCACCCGAAATCGTGTTTATGAATCGGTTAATCACTGGCGATGTCCTTCCTCGGGGGTGTTGTGAAATATCTCGCACAGTGACACTGAAACAATATTGTTTCATAGAGTGTTAAATTACATACCACTAACGTAGCAACTCTCAGCAAAACCCCCTGCATCCCGCTGTCCACTTTATTCTCCTTCAAACTGCCATTCATGCCACGGAGAGAGTCCCATACTGCTAACTGGGAGATGAACACACAGAGAGAGAGAGAGAGAAAGAGAGAGAGAGAGAGAATAGGATAAAATGTCAACATAGTGATCTAGAACATCAGCGCTATAAAAACAAATGTCAGACTGAATTAATGTGCATGAATTTTCTTGAGGTTTCTGGAACCTTCAGGACCTTTGCACGGGTCCGAGCGCAGACATTAGTTTTACTGACATCAGGATTACCGAGAATAAGTGCATGCTTTTTCTCAGAGTCAACGTGGATGGAAATTGTTTAGGTTTAAGTGCTGAATTAAGTTTGCATTAAATGCTACGACCATCTGTATGCCAAGGGAAGTTAAAAATGCAGTATTCAGAACACAGTTGCTGTTTTATGAGAATATTTTAAGCCGCATTAAACCCAAAACTTATAAAAGCTTTCATGCATAGTTTATATGAATACCCATTAAAACGATATAATAATATTTTTATTACAACCTTGTTAAGGGAAAAAAATAAAAATAGCCACCAGAGAGGTGAAACCCCGCAGCCACTATGCATGCGGTCCTTGAGAAATACTCCAGACAAGATTTATAAGGTTAATATCAAACAGATAAAAGCTGATCAGCCTATGCACACCTTCACACCATAGGAAACCTGCATGCAAAATTTCTGAGTGATCCACCCGGCAGTTCTTTAGAACTAGACAAGATAAACTTATTAAGGTCAAGATCATTGTAACAAGGTCAAAGGTCAAACAGAGAAACACCTGTTCTGCTCAGCAGTTCTTAAGATATAGTCCGGACAAAATAGAGACAGCGATGGGAATGGCAATGCCGATACCCCACCAGTACGAGTGATTAATCTTTATGATGGGAGCTCCAGTGTTTTGCGAAAAGTGGGCCAAGAAACAGTTCTGTGCAATAAATGTATATTATATTTACGTGTATGTGTGTACATACTATGTGTTCATATATTCAAGCAGACACCTCTCTGATATATGTAAATGTAATGTAGAATTACATTCGGATGTGCCAGTTTTTATTTTATACCAGTTTATATCTCATTTGTTAGTTTAATATCTGTATACTGTTATTATTGCCGTTATCTTGCCTTACTGGAAATAACGTGTCCAACAAATGGAAGCCTTTTTAAACAGGCTAATGCAAGCTATTGAACACATTTTATCAGTATATGCAAATCTGTATATGTAGGTAAAAACCACCTGATGATGAAAATCTACATATTTTTAGAGTTTAGAAGGCTTTCCTTTCATTTCGCTTTAAGGATATATCACCACTAGGCTGCATGATGGCATAGTGTTTAGCAGGCCAACCTCACTGCAAGAAGGTCATAGATTGGTGAAGGCATTCAGATTGCCCCAGGTGTGACTGTGAATTGTTTTATGTGTGTTGGCCCTGTGATGGACTGACTGGCTGTTCATGGTGTACCCTGCTCTTGCCCAGAGTAGGCTGAAATAGGCTTCAGTAGGATAAAGCGGTTTAGCACGAATATTTCACCCCTAAACAAAAAAAAGTCAGTTTAAACATTACTGGCTTTTTAAAACACTTACAGGGGGTTTAAAATTTCAAATAGCTTCTTTATATCGAGAAGACAGAGGTGGAGAGAGTCGGTTGCTTCAGGGTCCTGGGGATCAACATCACTGAGGATCTGAGCTGGTCACATCACGTGGGTGTGACCATGAAAGGAGTGAGACGCGGCTCTTCTTTCTTTAGCAGCTGAGGACTACGGAACACTCTCTAACTTCTATCTATGCACCATCGCTAATATTCCGTCTGGTTGCATCACAACCTGGTACGGCAGTTCTAATATTCCGGACCGCAAAGCTCTCCTGAGGGCGGTCAGACCTGCCCAACGCATCACCAGGACTGAACTGCTAAGCCACCCGGGACCTCTACGCACAGCGCTGTATGAGGAAGGTCCAGCGGATCCTCTCTGATTCCAGCCACACACTCTTCACGCTCCTGCCATCGGGCAGTCGGTACGGGAGCATCCGGACTCGCACCAGCAAATTCAGGTACAGGTTCTACCCACAAGCCATCAGGTTACTGAACTGCTGAAATATCGGACATTTTGCACGCTCTGTGCACGCTGTACATGCACACACCACTACCTCTACACTACAACCACTACAGTATTCTTTCAAGTATTCTGTATTCATCCCACGATATGATTTTTTCTTACTTCTTTTAGCTAATATTTTTTATTTCTTGTTCTTTTTTAGTTTTTTTTACTTTAGATTTTATATAAATGTTTCTTTATATGTAGTACCTGTTTCTTTATGTGCAATGTTTGTTGAACCCCACCCAGAATCGTTCTCTCTGCACAACATCCCCTCCCAAATCTATGATCTCCAGGTAGTTTGTAATAGAAAAGGTAGCAGATTTGGCTTGTCTGAAAAGGATCTTGGATTTGTTGGCATGAACATCCACATACACTGTTTTACAACATTCCTAATTACCTAAATTAATAACCGAGAACCACAACAAAGCTCATCCTGCAATAAACCGTACTGTACGTTACCGCTTGGGGCGGCACGGTGGCGTAGCGGTTAGCACGTCCGCCTCACGGCAAGAAGGTCCTGGGTTCGATTCCCAGCTCGGGCGTTTCTGTGTGGAGTTTGCAT